>CM073426.1:46617500-46750000 GCA_037114965.1 Monochamus alternatus
CAATATATATATATATATATATATATATATATATATATATATATATATATATATATATATATATATATATATACAGGGTGAATCTTAAATAAGTACAAATATTTTAACCAGCAGTATAGTTTTGTGTGTAGAACACATAATTAATAGTTTTTTTACAAAAAAATCAGAAATAAAAAAGTGAAATTTTAAATAAATTTCGTAATTTTTCAGTAGAAAACTTGTTGAGGACCGCTGGCCTAGACCGACCCTTCATACTTTTATGAGTCATAGTGCTGCAGACTGAACGTGTGGTTCACAGTGTTGCCAGTATTACACAAATGTCTTTGCTTCAAGGAAGAAAAAATCTCAACTTTTAGCGAATTTTGTCAAGTGTAACATTTTATATTATTTTTTATTATCAAACTGTCATTGACTGTCATGACAGATTATCGGAAGCCCAAGTCAAACTTGTTAACCCCACATAATGCATGAAAATAGCAATAAAATTTGCTAAAAGTTGACATTTTTTCCATTTTAAATAAAAATCACGTGCATAGTTTTTCATTATTCTTCATAAAATAACTTAAGGAAATTGTGTTTTGTGTCCCTTTCTAACAGTGTACAATGACATTTAACTTGTGAAATGTGGATTACTGATTAAATAGTTAATTTTTTAACAAACAGGTAAGCTTGTGTGCACGTTTATGTATAATTTTTGAACATTGGACATAGTAATATCACGTAATATCTTCCTAAATATTTTACGGTAGTACCTATTGAACTTGCGGAAATTCATTTTTAATCGTTTAAGTATTTTAAGGTTAGTTCAGATGTTGAAATTTATGTTAATATTGCTGCGTATCATACTACATACCCAATTTTACTGTACTTATGCTTAAAACAAGTATTTTTAAAATAGAACTATTACGTTAAAGGAAACGTAATATTTATATTGGAGGAGATATGGCAACCTCGCAACAAATCATATGTTTCATTAGGTTGTTGGATGAAAAATCAGCCAGCGGTCCTCAAAATGTGGGTATTTTTTTAAAAAATTAATATCTCCGTAAATATTAGAAATTTTTAAAAATGGCTTTCACTAGACTGATTTAAATGACGAACTACACCAGCAGTTAAAATATTTGTACTTATTTAAGATTCACCCTGTATATATATAGGAATCACCCCTCGAAATTAAAGTCATCACTTAAGATAGGCTCGTGTGTATATATATATATATATATAATAATTAATTTCATTAAAGTCATCACTTAAGATAGGCTCGTGTATATATATATATATATATATATATATATATATATATATATATCTTAAGTGATGACTTTAATTTCAAGGGGTGATTCCTTGTCATATTTTAAGCAAAAAAGTGCATATATGAACATCGGTCCGCAAGTGCTTCGTGTCAAAGTTGGGAAAATAAATTGAAATTTCATGAAATTATTTCGAATCAGTCGAAAGATATTTAAGAAAATGCGATTTATTTTCCCAACTTTGACACCCTGTATCTCGGTAACGAAGCACTTGCGGACCGATATTCTTATGCACTTTTTTGTTTAAAATATGACAAGGAATCACCCCTTGAAATTAAAGTCATATATATATATATATATATATATATATATATATATATATATATATATATATATATATACCGGGTGTTCCCTCTAAGACTTTCAGTGCGAATATCTCCGAAACCATCATAGCCAGTGCGACGTGCGACGTGCGACGAAATTTGGTATACAGACACTAGATGGCGCGTAGAATCTGATGATAACATCAATTTTTATACAGGGTGTTCCATTTTCCAAGAAATCGATTTAATTTTGATTTTTTGGTTGTCAGCCCTACTAAAACTTATGTTTAAATTGAAATATACTTAATTATGAACACATTCTGATAAATAAACATTCAAAAATTTCAAAATTTAACAAAAAAAACGCCTCCAAAAAGTACCCAAATTTCATTGTTTTGTCATGTAAAATGTGTATAGCCTTGAGCCAGACTTACACAGAAGAAACTAACATCGGTGAACGTCAAAACTATAAATTGTCATTGAATTGTCAAAAATTAATGGCATGAAGTATTTTATTTTACATAAATAACGCTAAATAATGGATTTAACGCAATTTACGTATGCACAATGGTCTTATTGAGGCTTGTCGATAAAAATTTAGATTTAAGTTGAGGCTTTTGGAGCATTGTGGTCACCGTGCCGGCGCAGTCTACCGCTACAGCTAGAGTTACAGCGTGAAGATTGTGTAAAATATCTGTGAAAATTTTTAAATTATTCCATTATAATTGTTTTTTATGTTACTACAGTGTACAATAATAATTAGGTATACTAATTTTTTATGACAAAATAATTTACAAAATTGTGTAAGTACTTAAAGAATATCCCTGTTTTCCAGCTGCTGTAATAATTATTGATTAGTTATTTAGCAACAAATAAATTCAAACAAAACCATTTCTAAAACTTTTAATTATAATGTCAACGTGTTTGTCGTTGAAAGTCAGATCTGAACCTACCCTAGCCCCACAAAAGAAAATATTACGAAAGCATAACCTAGAAATGATTGATTCTTGAATCCACATATTTCAGCACTTTACTTATGTGCTTATGTTTAAGAAGAACTCTACATCTGTAAAATAGTAAACAATGAACTACAATTTCTGTATTTCATGATACAGAACTGAAATAAAGCAACTGGTTTTTGCTAGGAAGAATCACCTGCAAATGTACTATACCCAGTAGGTAGGTACCTATCAAATAGTCGTTTAAAGCTAGATAATAATTTGTAATTATTGTTTTTATCTTTCAGTTATGTGTGTGCTGTGCCACAAATTACATTAAAACAGACACCAGAAAGAATAAGCGAAAAATATTACGGACATTTTCTTGGAAATAATTCTAAACATGGAATGATGGATAATATTATAAAGAAGTCTGTAACTCACATTCTTTGAAGAGTATTCTATAAGACATTAAATTCAGTTGTCTGTCGTGGGTTTTAAAATTTCTAAACGAATAAAATTAAGAAAAATAAACTAATTTCATAATTCTATGTACAGTATGAAAACATCTTGTTAGAATATCTTTAAAATGTTGAAAGCTAACTGTTACAACATATACACAACATAACGTAATAAGGTAGGTATTGAACGATGAAACGGCAAGATTTGTTTCTAATCGTACATGCATGTACATTCCTCAGATTGAACGTTGCTCTGTAAATGAAATTAGAATACAGAATAAGTGTTTAATATAAAATCAAATGTAATAATGTAAATTTATTTTATTGTTAATTATTCAAGAATTCATTTAAACCTAGACAGTAATTTGTAATTATGGTTTTTATCTTTCAGGTATGTGTGTAGTGCCACAAATAGTGAAACAAAACGATTCGTAAAATAGGACACCAAACAGAATGAACGAAAAATATTGCACAGATATTTTGTTAGATTTAATTTTATACATGGAATGGTGGATAATATTAAGAAGTCTCCTAACTCACATTGGAGAGTATTTTACAAAAGAACAAAATTTTCAAAAAAGACCAAAGGAGTCATTTTTTATATTTTATTATAGCTATGATTCAGTTGTAACCAGCATAATTTTAATTAAAAAGTAATACGTACCTACATTGTGGCTTATTTTTTAAATAGTAACTAAATTGAATAACTTGATCCTTCATCTTTAAGTATTAATTAATTTTATATTATTTCTGAAACATTTCTGTTTAATAATTTGAGTAGAATAAAAAACAACAAATACAGACTTCAATTTATTAACAATAAAATAAAATTACATTAAGTATCTACACTATTACATCTGATTTTATATTAAACACTTGTTCTGTATTCTAATTTCTTTTACAGAGCAACGTTCAATCTGAGGAATGTTCATGTATGTACGATTAGAAACAAATCTTGCCGTTTCATCGTTCAATACCTCCCTTATTACGTTATGTTGTGTATATGTTGTAACAACAGTTAGCTTTCAACATTTTAAAGATATTCTAACAAGATGTTTTCATACTGTACATAGAATTATGAAATTAGTTTATTTTTCTTAATTTTATTCGTTTAGAAATTTTAAAACCCACGATAGACAACTGAATTTAATGTCTTATAGAATACTCTTCAAAGAATGTGAGTTACAGACTTCTTTATAATATTATCCATCATTCCATGTTTAGAATTATTTCCAAGAAAATGTCCGTAATATTTTTCGCTTATTCTTTCTGGTGTCTGCTTTAATGTAATATGTGGCACAGCACACACATAACTGAAAGATAAAAACAATACTTACAAATTATTATCTAGCTTTAAACGACTATTTGATAGGTACCTACCTACTGGGTATAGTACATTTGCAGGTGATTCTTCCTAGCAAAAACCAGTTGCTTTATTTCAGTTCTGTATCATGAAATACAGAAATTGTAGTTCATTGTTTACTATTTTACAGATGTAGAGTTCTTCTTAAACATAAGTACATAAGTAAAGTGCTGAAATATGTGGATTCAAGAATCAATCATTTCTAGGTTATGCTTTCGTAATATTTTCTTTTGTCGGGCTAGGGTAGGTTCAGATCTGACTTTCAACGACAAACACCTTCACATTATAATTAAAAGTTTTAGAAATGGTTTTGTTTGAATTTATTTGTTGCTAAATAACTAATCAATAATTATTACAGCAGTTGGAAAACAGGGATATTCTGTAAGTACTTACACAATTTTGTAAATTATTTTGTCATAAAAAATAAGTGTACCTAATTATTATTGTACACTGTAGTAACATAAAAAACAATTTACTGAAGTTTTATTACATTATAATGGAATAATTTAAAAATTTTCACATATATTTTACACAATCTTCACGCTGTAACTCTAACTGTAGCGGTAGACTGCACCGGCACGGCGACCACAATGCTCCAAAAGCCTCAACTCAAGTCTAAATTTTTATCGACAAGTCTCAATAACACCATTGTGCATACGTAAATTGCATTAAATCCATTATTTAGCGTTATTTACGTAAAATAAAATACTTCATGCCATTAATATTTGACACTTCAATGACAATTAATAGTTTTGACGATCACCGATGTTAGTTTCTTCTGTGTAAGTCTGGCTCAAGGCTATACACATTTTACATGACAAAACAATGAAATTTGGGTACTTTTTGGAGGCGTTTTTTTATGTTAGATTTTGAAATTTTTTAATGTTTATTTATCAGAATGTGTTCATAATTAAGCATATTTCAATTTAAACATAAGTTTTAGCAGGGCTGACAACCAAAAAATCAAAATTAAATCGATTTCTTGGAAAATGGAACACCCTGTATAAAAATTGATGTTATCATCAGATTCTAAGCGCCATCTAGTGTCTGTATACCAAATTTCGTCGCACTGGCTATGATGGTTTCTGAGATAATCGCACTGAAAGTCTTAGAGGGAACACCCGGTATATATATGAGTACATAATAAGTACAAATATTTTAACCAGCAGTATAATTTACTGTGTAGAACACATAATTAATAGTTTTTTTACAGAAAAATCAGAAATAAAAAAGTGAAATTTTATTAAATTTTGTAATTTTTCTGTATAAAACTTGTTGAGGACCTCTGACTTTCATACATTTATGACTCATAACGCTGCAGATTGAACGTGTGGTTCACAGTGTTGCCAGTGTTACAGAAATGTCTTTGCTTGAAGAAATTTTTAAAGCCTTGTCTCATGGATGCGAAATTACCGAATATTTGCTCGAATTTGATGGTGGGAAAAATATCAAGTTTTAGCGAATTTTGTCAACAGTAACATTTTATATTATTTTTATTATCAAACTGTCATTGACTGTCATGGTAGATTATCAGAAACCCAAATCAAACTTGCTAGCCCCACATAATGATGAAAATAGCAATAATATTACTGTTTTGTAAAATTCGCTAAAAGTTGACACTTTCCTACTTTTAAATAAAAAATTGCGAAATTCGCGTGAATTTTCCGCGAATTTCTTGTCCATGAGAACAAGGCTAAACTCGAATTTTTAGACATGTCAAAGAATGACTGAAATATGTTTATAAAAAATGCTTATGGCCACCTCCTCCCCTCATTGCCATTCCTATACCTTACCGATAAAATGTGTCTATGTACGAACATGAAACTAAACACAAAACAGATTCTCTACTCACAGTTATACAGAATTTGATCTATGATCATTTTTACTGCATTCCAACTGATTTCTCACAACACTAATATCATTATCATCATTGCAGTCTCACTATCACTCTACTGTCGTTTCACTGACATTGTCACTATCAGTGTTTCCACTCATATTTCTTTCTCTTTTGTACCAATCTGTATATAATCTTTTTGCAGCAAGTGCGTTTTTGTTGCTTAAAAAATATGCTTTTAGTATGTAAATTTTTTCACTGTTTGAATAATGGGCCATATTCTACTTAATTATACTGTATTTCACCAAAAATATTAATTAAATACACAAGACACTTAAAAGAAAACCCCCCCTGGGAAAATATTAAAAAGATTTAAATACGTTTTATGCGTTAGTGCCACAACTCTGAATACAGGTGCGTGCGTTAAGCATAGCATACATTTAAGTTTTTAAAAAATACTACCTTAGTCAGTCTTAGAAAATGCATACATTTAAACAAATTTTGTGGACATTTTAAATATTTTTAATTTAAATAAAATAAATATTAAATTATGTCATATTGGTTGCGGTTATATTTAATTAAGAAAGTATACAAATGGGCAACTATATACACGTGTCCTATTTTCACAATGAAAAAACTATTCTTGGGTATATCTTTAATAGTGGTCAATCAGTTCTTACAATTACAATAATACAATACAAGTTGTTCTTACATTAGCTAGATAATATAAACCGTGTTCCGAAAGTAACTGCCTCCATGTTGGGGCATACGCCTGTACTAAGCCTAATAGAACACTTCCCTCCTTAAATTTTACAACTAATTTTTAATTTGAAGTCTGTTAGGTTTCTTAACAGAACGTTTACTTGTTCTTAATATATCTGTTACATCACTATCTACAATAATTACATTTTCATCTTTCTTATTACTACTACTACTACTACTTATACAAATATTTTCGTCAATCTGTTCAATTGGTTTATTTACATTTTCAGTTTCCATATTGATTTTAGTGCCAAACATATGATCTATGATTTGATTGATTTGAGTGTCGTTTCCAGATTTTTTGCAGTTCTGGCACTAATACCAAGTATGTTTGAGGTCCTAACATTAGATAAAATATTAACGGTTGTACAAGTTTTAGTGTTAGTTAGTTAGTCACAAATGCTGCTATCCATTTACTATAGGCATTAACTATAATTACCATAAACTTACTATGAAATAGTCCAAGTTAATTGTAGCGATATTCCCAATATCGTTATTTAATTGAGGCCACCACACATACGATCTGGATACTACGTTCTTTACAGTACCTCGATGCATACTATAGAAGTTCAGAAAGTATCTTTGATTGAGGGTTTGTTGGAATCACAACTCTATAATCTAACATTAAAATGTTTTCTGTAAAGAAAAACAAAAGGTTTCAAAGCTAAAAGTACTCTTTTTGGCCATCCATCATTTACAAATTTCATTACTTGCCTGAATAAAATATCTATTTTTGGTTCATTTTTAATTTGTTTTACATCAATGTCTCATTAAAATAATCTTTAATGGGTAATAAGTCACATATTTAATATCATAATTTTAATGAGATAAAATTAAAGCCCAGTCCTGTAATCAATTAGCAATAATCTGTGCTATGCGCCATGTAGGGTTAAAAATAGTCATAAGGTTTATCGTTCCAAAAATAATAGCTAAAATATCTCCAATTTGTGAATACTTGTGTTTTATTAAATGTCTGAGACGCATAGGCAATCGGCCTTTCTGAATTATCGGTTAACACGTGAAATTACAACCCCGAAGTAAACTAGGGCTATGATGTACTAATACTTGAAATGAACCCAAAACAATATGAATGAAAGCTCTGTCTGATTTTGTCACAAATTCCAAGAAACAAATTTTATAGGTTGCAAAATAATTAAACTATTTGGTATAAATTTATGATAATACTTAACAAAAAGCTTAAAGTTGTGTTTGATTAATCGGAGCATTACTAACCGCTAATCTAATCCAAATCTATCTAAATTTATGATCTAAATAAACTACCGATTCTTTAAAAAATTCAGTTTTACTTAATGAAGTAGTTAAACTTGTATCAGACATTTTTTTCTACATCAAAACCATGTTCAGCTCTACTGGTTTCCGTAATAAGTATATCTAAAAATACTAATACTCTCTTTAGAAAGAATACACGAAAACCATAAGGAAGTCTGGTGTACTTACACAGACCTTTGTGTTTACTTATTACAGTTAGTTTACATGAATCGCTATCTAAAAATTTGTCGATAGGCTTAAGATAGTTTGGTGAATTCTAACCCACCTTGTAACTGACTAAATAGATCTTCTATTTTAGTTAGCAAATAAGAATCAATTTTTAAAATAGTATTTACTGTTACCTTACAGTCACCCCAAATTCTTATAGTTCCATCACGTTTAATAATTGGTACTACAGACGTACTCCATTCGTTATAGCATAGACTAAATGTATAGACCGCTCCATCTTATTCTTACTTTTTTTAGCAACCTAAAACATAGTCAAACCCAGCAAAACATTAGTATATACTAGTTAAAACGAGATGGTGCTCGAGAAGTAAATCTTCGAAGCCTCCGACATTGTCACTTTGCACTGAACATTTCAGCGCACCAACAAATCGTTTGTTTTTTAATGCATTTAAATAAAAATGTCTGGCTACTGCGAATACATGAATTGCCGACGATTATCGAAAAATAATGCTAATTTAAAACTATTTTCCTTCCCTATTAAGAGACCAAATGTTTCAAAACAATGAATAGTGAATACAGGTAGGCAATAATTACAAAATTATAAAATCTATACCATTAGGTACATTTTTTTTCCAATAAAATTTATATAACGTTTACCATACCCAGTGGTTGCCGAAGTTTAAACTAATGTATTAATAAATTTTAATATCCTAACTAATTAAAATAACAATTGATGCAATATAGAAAATTGATAAACTGATGGTTTCAATTTGTGTTGCACAAAATGTCAGGTCATCGTATTTCTCGCTGAAAAATTATCAAATTTGTGGTGCATTTAGGTATAGAAATCTCGAAATATTTAACATATAGAACAAAATTACTATCAAAAATAAAATTCTGGATGTTTTGTTTATGCACTTTTATTATTTAAATTCTCTTTAAATAAAATAACTTTTAAAAAGCGTTTGTAAGACACACATATTATTTTGCTATTTTAGCCCCATATTTTTACAATTATTCTAACATACTGATAGACAAAAGTGAACGATCTTATATGCAGAACTATGTAAGTTTATGTTATAATAATATTTACATCTACAGTTAAATTAAAAAAAATACGTAAATATTTGGAAGATTTATGTATATACCTAAAGATTTGTTATATATTCGTTTTACTTCGGTACCTTTGAATATTCGCAGGAGGCAACATTCCTGTTATTTGCTAAACTCTAAATTATTTATGTTTGTAGAAAACACTATTTCAAGAATACGGCGCATGTAAAACAATGGCACGCCTACTGCCGCGCGCATTCGGTCTTCGGCATCGGCTTATCCAGAAACAGCGCCCTATCATAAATCATAACAAAAAACCAACCCGAATTCCGCTGCAGTACTTTTTTTGTTGATTTCCAGCCTCGTATCACATTTACCATTGATTGTTAGTTAAGCACATAGTGTATTATTTTATACAATTTGAAATATGATGTATATCCCTTAACCGGTGACGTGAAAGTTTTATCTCATAAACACCGACGTGGAGTCTCAGAGATTCCTCTAGTATAACTAGATAGAAAAACTTGACCTTTTTTTGTATGCATAAATAACAGCTGTAATTATCTTTTTACGTATTTAGAAACATGCTTTACCATATTTCACACAAAATGCTGAAAATCGTCCGTATGAACCATCAGAATAGAAAAGTGTGTCACTTTTTAAAAGTAAATACAGTTATGTATATATGTATATATTTATTAAGAAAATGTAGAAGAATACTGAAAATGCACATTGATCTATGGATACAGTAACAAATAAGTAACTCATTTCTAGAAAAAACAAAACCAGTATTTCAAATACAGAAAAAACAGCATGTAAAGTTGAGATAGAAATTTTTTTAGGTCTCGTGTTTTGTGGTTCTTCTTCATTTTCAAGTGGGTTATTTGATTCATTTGAACTTTCTTCGATTTCAGATTGATCCGAATTACTGTTATGATCGCTGTCTATTTCATAATCAGAGTCAACATTTTCCACATCGCTGTCGCCATAATCGATACTGTTGCACCCAGTGGCGTAGCCACGGGGGGATTTTGGAGTCAGAACCCTCCCCATGGGTGGGTTGGTTGGGTCATATAGGTAATGTCTCACTACAAACCTGCAATCACTCTATTCTTCAAGATTTACTTCAAGACCTGCTACTAAGTTTTAATCTTATTTTTGTCATTTTTGTAACAAATATTGTTTGTACCTGTTTATTATTTTATGATGAGATTGTTTTTTTATTGTTTCAATTTATTAAAAATTATTTTTTTTTATTGAAAAAATCTAGTTTGAAATACTTTGTTCACTGAACCCCCTCTCCCCTTGTCAAATTTCTGGCTACGCCACTGGTTGTACCACCTAAGAGTCTCCTCAAAGTCAGCATCCAAGAGACAAACAGTACGTGACGTACTGGCTCGACTTTTCATCTAAAACAAACAAAATTATTAGTTAAAATGGGGGTGCAAATAACGCGAATACTTACGTTGCTGGTGACGTGGAGATTCAGAGACTCCGGCAGGTTGTTTACACAGTGACTGCTGGTCAAACACTAATGCTGTTTATAATATCACTCTACGTCCTTCTCTTCTAAGAAGGTACTGGAGCATGCGTAACGGCAGGAGAACCAGTTTAAGAATTACACCGACTACTAATTTTAAAAGAGTCTTCCAGACTCCACATCACCGGTTAAGGGATATTTAAAATTAAATATTTTAAGGGCTAATTGTAATTTATATAATAATTATGCTGTGCATACATTATACAGACAAATATATAGGCAATCATGTTAACTCTTTATTTATACTCTATTTGAACCCTCAAATAAATAATAATAAATTTGTTTCAATGATGTTGTTGTTCTTACATTTTCGCGCAAGTTTTGACTAATTTCTTAGTTTTTGTAATTTCTTACTGATCAAACTTGTGTAGTTCACAATAAAATGTAAAATATACGTCTAATATTACGAGAACGACCATAGCAAACAAGTGTCGACTTCCATCTACTGCGAAGGACAGTTTATACTCAATTAAAAATGTCGAATACGGTAGTCACGTATAGTCATGCACATAGTCGTGTTTGTTACACACTCATTCTTTCACCGTAGACGCTTCACACATGCAAATTTACAAATTTTTATATATGACCGACTAACGCATTTAATGATGAAAAATATACAGGACCAGTAAAATATGTAGATATCTCCTAGATGTGTAAATACTACTTGAAGAATTTGTACCTACATTTACTGCAATAAAAAATAATTAATTAAAAGAAGCAAAGTTACATGTTTCGTAAATTATTTGGTTTACAGTGTGTAAAATTTAATTCTTCATGTATCTAGAATTTAAGCACAACTTAACTTTTGTAGCAACTCACTTTTTGGGATTTCAAGATTTTTTATTTTTTCCATAAACGTTAAATATATTTGTGTTATTTTCTGCTATATTTCCAATTTCTTTTTCTTGTCTTGGCAAACTCGTACAGTACAGTAATCACGATATAACGATATTTTTGGACCTGTAAATACTAATATGAATATAGTCTATCCAAGGATTCATTAATTTGACTTGGTGAAAAAATCATATTACTACAAAGTTAGATTTCAATTTATAGGATGTTAAAAAAATACCTTCATATTCATAGACAGTTTTAAATAATAAGTATATAAGTAGTAACAAAACTAAGTTAAGTATTATCCAAACCCATTGACATTTGGACATGTATGGTCCAACCATGTTTTTAAATTGTCTGCAGTAATTTTATACCTCATTCAATGAAATAAATTTAACACTGACTCTAATATTCCCTACACTTCTTATTATAAATGAAATTATTAACCATTAATTAAAAAATATATTAAGAATTTTGCGGGAGAGGGGGCGACATATTATTATTAAGCAGGCCGCATTTGCGCCCAAGAACGACTTACGTTGGTAGGCCCTAACCACCATTCAGTGCTGGAATGAGGGAAACCTGGAAAACCTCATTAATTAGGGGGGTTGTCAAATGTCAACCGGTATCAATCTCTCACATTGACCCAAGCCACTCTTCCACCCTACCATACCCGCAAAGAGGGTGCCAATCCTCTCCGCGAATATAGCTTATATATGGTCTACCGGCTGCGGGGATCGAACCCACAGCGGTCTAGTCACCTCGATTCAAGTACTGACGCCTTAAACCGCGCGACTACTGACCGATCCATACTTTAACATATTATATATTTCAAGTAACCCTAAATTACTCTACGTAAAGGAAGACATACTAAAAAATCGCTATATATGCGAAATGAATTTTACATAAACATCTTTCATAAATAAAGAAACAAAGCATATTCGTATTGTTAAAAACAGAGGCAGTTTATTCTTGAACGATTTTTATATTTGCCGATTTCCTGATCACCCTGTACATGTTAGATGAAGGTCTTCCATGCCAACTGCATTTTTAAAAAAGCAACATTTTTAATTAAGAACTAATTTTCCCATAAAATGAAAAATAAGAATATTTTTCCTCTTTTCCACTGTAACCTTGGACATACTGTATATACAGTCAAAGATTGTACACACTGAAATAAAATTAATTATTTTTTTTATGGGTTGTTACACAAATGCTTGAATAGGCGCTTTAAAAATTTTAAAAATATTTACATTGTCATGTAGCGATGTCAGTACCAATTTTCTAAACAGGACATTCTATATATTTGAAATGTTTGATCACTCTTTTGAACGGCAATTTCAAAAATTACTGAGTAGGCTCAAAAATTATTAATTATTTATATCTACTCTCCAGTAGGTTTCATATTGTACGGAAATTTCTCCAGAATTGTGTGAGAATAAAAACAGTTTTTTTAACATTTAAAATGTGAAAGATTTTTATGTCAAATAGACAGAATGTAACAGAAAATTTGCGACACTTCGTATACTACAAAACAAATGTTGTTTTAAAATAATTAATTTATCTCATTTTATTGGCAAGCGTCAGAAATCAAATAAAAATATCTTATTATGATGTCGCTGTAGAGAATTTTGTAAATCCATGATTCTCTGAAAATGTTTATAAAATGTCGAAAATATCTCCGGTTGAATATATATAATATATACTACATATATTATTTGTAGATTGATATTTTAAAAATAATTTCAAAAGATATACGAGTGCGCATCTGGTCTTTGACCTATGTTAAAAAAAATCGAACAAATTTCATGCCTGTGTTTAAAATAAAATATTTAATAAATACAATTTTTCTATGTCATCGTTTTTAAAACTGGAATAATCAATACTCAATATATAATTCGAATTTGCCGTCACCTAATATCCCCTGTTCAAATCCGATGCGTGGCAACAGTGCTGAAATTCTCCGACGACACGTTAAAGCGATTTAACTGTGTGCGCTGCAGATACGCCGGGTCTGAGTAAAAACTGAATTCTGACATCTGGCGGCATTTAATCCAATTGAAATTGTATTAATATTCTGGGCTATTTGAAAAAGCGGTCTATACATTTAGTCTATGGTTATAGTCTAGGATTTGAATAATATTAACTCCCTTTAATCTGTCTAATTCCATCTCTGCTTGAACTTTAATTCCGTATGGAAACGGCTGTGCTTTAAAAAATTTGGGTATTCGGGTATTGGGTATTTGGGCATTTGTATCCTCAGTAGCCAGATGTACAGTATCTCTACAAAACATCTAATTTAGTCGAAAATTCATTTGTATATTGACCGACTACATTTTAAATAATACATCACTTCACATAATCTTACCTCAGATCTTACCAACATCTGGTATATCGTCGTCAGTACTATAATTGTTTTGAAGTGAATAAATACTTAATAAAAATTTCTTCCTAATAAGGGTAGTCCACCACCATTCTTCAGCACATTAATACTGATATTAATGGTCAGTCACTACACAGTAGATTATTGGAATTTTAATGTATCCTAGTGGATAAATAGTTGAGCTAGTAAATCCAATGTCTTCTCAGTGTTCTGTAAAATATTGTCACGGAATTTGCCCCACTCACACCCAAACCGACGACTGTGGTATCGCGAAATGCTAAGATTGCCCCGATCGCCCCTACACGATTCTGTTAAACAAACAAAAGGCCGTGGATCGAGACGGGACTGGAAAAATGGGGAATCGACGAGAAGTATTCAAGTCGTACGGGAAAATGGATCTAGAGATACTAGAAAATACCTGGAATATTCGTTGGGTCTATAAAAGAAGAATAAACCGCCAAGTTAGTTAGTCTTGTATTACAGTCTGAATTGAAGTCTTGTATTAGTTGGAGAGATCAAAGTGATTTAGATAGCGATTAATTAAGTGTTTAGTTGAGTTGTAATTAGTGTTCAGTAGTGTACTGAGTAGTTAATAAAGATAAGTAATTAATTAACGGATTGTTTTTTTCTGGAAATAAGAAAAAGACAGGTTAGGAAATCCGTGACAATATATTTATATAAATATTGCTTCCAATATTCTTATATTTATATGTATTGGAATTATGAAATCCCTTACCATAAATATTAGGTGTCTTTCCACTTGTATGTATCTTGTCTTTGCTCCTGTTCCTTTTACCGGTATCAACATAACCTCATCGCAATCTCACTGACTGTCAATCCTTAGGCCTAGGTTTTGCTTGCTGGACGTTTCCGCCTACTGCCCGTGATACCTACTTGTCGTAGGCGTTGTGCCACCATTACTGAAAACTTACCTTGGTGGTTTTTCTGACCAGCTTTTTTATATGCGATAAACACCTTTTTTAAACATTTGGGTTTACACATTATGTGGCGAAAATTAAATTTAATATGTTGTGTGAAAATCATAGTTTTTCGTTATTCTTCATAAAATAACTTAAGGAAATTGTGTCTTGTGCCTCTTTCTAACAGTGTACAATGACATTTAACTTGTGAAATGTGGATTACTGATTAAATAGTTAATTTTTTAACAAACAGGTAAGCTTGTGTGCACGTTTATGTATAATTTTTGAACATTGGACATAGTAATATCACGTATTATCTTCCTAAATACTTTATGGTAGTATTTAACTTGCGGAAATTCATTTTTAATCGTTTATAGTAAGGTCAGTTAAGCAGTTAAAATTTATGCTAATGCTGCCTATCATACTACATACCCAATTTTACTGTAATTATGCTTCAAACAAGTATTTTTAAAATAGAATTAACCGTATTACTTTACTATTACGTTAAAGGAAACGTAATATTTATATTAGAGGAGATATGGCAACCTCGCAACAAATCATATGTTTCATTAGGTTGGTTATGACAGCGGCCTCAAAATGTGGGTATTTAAAAAAAATTAATATCTCCGTAAATAATAGAAATTTTTAAAAATGGCTTTCACTAGACTGATCTATATGACGAAGTACACCAGCAGTTAAAATATTTGTACTTATTTAACCTGTATATACAGGGTGTAACTTTGAAGGGGGTCCGGTTTGGAGGGGGCGTAGTCCCTGTTCCCTAGATTGCTAATCTGAAATTAGTTTTTTTTTTAAATCAAATAAATAACCGAGTTATAATTAATTTTTTAAACTACTCCCAAATTGCTATACACGCCGCCCCTGTACAGCGTCTCAGTTTCACTGCAGAACCATGTCTACGGTCTTGTCAGTTAGTTACCAGTCTAGACGTCGAAACTTGTTGCGTCATTTCAGGGTCGTATTCCACGCAGCGCGGCGCGACCGAAGCTGATATTTTATAATGAATTCAGTACATACGTAGCTTTGATGGTGTGCACTACGTGTTATTTATTTACATTACGTTCACGAGTACAAGTTAACTGTACACAATGTCACGACGGATACCGTGCAGAAAAACCACAGAAAATGGATTCACGATTTGCCAGTTAGTATTTAATGGAACAATGTAATATTTTACTTGACTGCAAACGAAAATCAATCGTAAAAGCCAGTATTCGCTCCGATTTAAAAGACAAGTATTTATGGTTAAGTGTTGACAAAACAACTACTGCTGGTGGATGGAAAATAACACGTTATAACAGGTGCATTGGAAGAAAATTTTGCCACAAGATCTCATCTGATCGCATCAAAAGTACTAGAACACGCAAATGCAGAAGCTATAACAAAAATAGTGACATAGTTTGACAAAATTGTGAGGCCGTGAAATGTGAAAGTGAGGATTTTTTTAGTGAGGTAATGTGAATGCAGAAGACAATAATAGTCTGGATATGCAAAACTACAGCTTCCAATTTATTGTGATGAGATTTCGGCGATGCGAGTCACTAGAAATAGCATAACACCAATTCAATGTAAATATCTATGTTTAACATATTTTTTGCATGTATACACCTCAGTCTGATCCTTATAAACTGCCAATGATACGACAAGTTCCGACGTCTAGATGTTAAGTAACGAAGATACAAAAAAGAAAAAACTGCAATGAATAATCTTTTAAATATGCTTTTTATAACATTGCGACTCATCAGTCATTATACTTTTCTGTCAATCCTGATGAAGTATGGATCTCCTAAAACCATTTTCGAGTGTTGTAAAAAAGTACGTAATGTAAAAGTACGTAAAAAATACAATTTTTACTGATCTATTAACTAATTATTATTACTAAATAATAGTATTGGTAGGTGGATTTTAATACGTTACCTACTAATTATTGCCAGTAAAACTTACTGTTTTAAAATAATTGTTGCTGTTTTATAAAATGTACGTAATTAAAAATAAGCAAATTATTAGTCTGATAGCTTTAAGAGGTTTAAAAAAACAGTTTCAGTACAAAGGATTTGATACTATTTTTAAGGGTTTTATCAATGTCCCTTCAATAACCGTGACATTGACCTAGTTTATAAAATAATAATATCGCATAAATACTGCACACAATACATGAAACCAGACTAGGTCGTTTTATATAAAAATATACAGATATGAGAGAGAGAAAGCAAGTTATCTGCGTGATTTTTTACTGAAATCGAATAAGAATTTGTTTAATGCAGGGTTGTATTTTGCCAAGTTTAATTTCGTAATAATTTAAAGTGGTATTTTGTGGAATGTGTTATTCTGTGCAAGTGTACAATAACGTTATAAAGGTCAGTTCTCATTACCAAGTATGTGTGGTATTATGAAAAAAATATGTATACAAATTAAGAAAGATCTAATACGAGAGCTAATATGTCTAAAGCTTCGTTTTTTATCAAAATTAGACGGCGGCTGCAATAAAACGATATCAAATGGATTACCGCGATAGACACGTACCGCATAAGAAAATGTGTGTAAGATTAGTTCAACATTTAAGAGATTATGGGAGTTATGAACGCCAATACTCTAATGTTGAGTAAAAACAAACTCGGAAAGTAATAATCTTGAACCAAATATTTTAAATGCCGCAGAAGAAAACTAAGTAAGTAAAAAGTATTAAGTATGTATTTATTTATTATTGAGTTTTCTGTTAGTTTATTTGTTTCTGTTTTATGGTGTGTTACCCGTAAAAGAATACATTTTTTATTTTTTGTTTATATGGAATAATAAACCGAACACCCACTACAAACAAATGTATGTATCAAAAAGCAGTGCCTCACGAGTGGCGTGGGCCTTTTGCTTCTTTTCCCGTCTTCCACTTCAATAATTAAATATGACAACAATGCTGGTGACGCTGCAACTAGATATGCTCAGCGCTTGTCTGCCCAGTGGCGTACTATAAAAATTGCGAAAAGAGGCAAAAAAAAAATCAGTTTTTGTGACAGAATTTAAATAAACAAACTTATGATATGTGTTTATACAGGTCACGGGTACCTCTCCCTACAAACCGGACCCCCCTTCAAAGTTACACCCTGTATATATGGTCGGTCAGTGGTCGCGCGGTTTAAGGCGTCAGTATTTGAATCGATGTGGCTAGATCGGTGTGGGTTCAAGGCCCGCAGCCGTTGGACCGTATATCAGCTATATTCGTGGAGAGGATTAGCGATTGGAGAGACATTTGACTACCCTCCTAATTAATGAGGTTTTCTGTTATTGTTGCTGATTATCTATTAAACAACTCATCGTCTGCAGCTAATGTGAATAGGGGACATATGTTTTGTTCATAGTATATGATGTGATGGCCTACATTGACTCATTTTCTGCAATAATCAGATTTTAAGCAAAAATTAATTGTCAATTTGTGTAATAGTTTGATTCGATTATTTCGACCGTTTTATCACTACTTTATGCTGCTGCACCATATCTGTGAGTATAGTTTCTTGGTATACTCAGGTATGGCTCGAAGGTTCAGAAACAAGCGATAACTTTTGTTCCAAAAAGACTATTTTTAATTTACGTACAAAAACTATATATTAAAGAAAACACTGTGTTAGAACTATTTGGGAGCGTGTGCATCCTACGATGAATATTTAATTACTGGCTTACTTACTCTGCTGACCGAAGTGCACAATTTATTCTATAGGTTTACAATATACCTCTTACTTAATTGAATTTACAACTTAAGATTAAATAATTACAAACATAAACACGATAATAAATTCAAGGTTAAATTGCAACTTATTAAATTATAGACTAATAAATTAATATGATAATAAATTTAAGCTGGTAAAGGTAAACTACGGGAAAATTTCAAATACTTTTCAAAAATTTAAATTCGAACATGCCGCCCGTCTTGAAAGGTCCTACTTTCAACAATCTAACCATAATACTTAATCCTAATACAATATTTTACTTATTCAGTCTATTATGAAAACCCAAATCCTTGACACTGAACGTTTTGTGATGGAACCGCTTGCAGTTTTTATGGACAATTTTCAAGTTATTCCGTGCCGGGGACGAGTTCCATCATGCGCCCAATTTAAGGAGATAGGTTATCTTTTTATATGATTACCAATGCAATACACCAATTGACAAGTTTTCTTCCTTTCTGACGTTATTTTTTTATATTGTGTTATTTGGTAATCAACCGAGTGTTGATTTGAAATCGGCGGATATATGTTAATATTACTGGATAGGTTAGTCAATGAATGGCTGAAAAGGGGGTATAGCGTGCATTGAGAGGGGGAGAATTTTTCGGTGCAGGAATGTGTTGGGGGTAGTTAGGACGTAAACATTAAAAGTCCCCGCCCCTAGCCCGCTTCAGGAGGGGTCGAAAACGGTGCATTGCAGCGACAAATTCTTTATATAAAAATGGGAGACTATAAAATTTTTTAGAAGATTAGTTTCATACATTTTTTCGCTACGATGCACCGTTTCAGAGATATCCTCTCTCAAAAATCGTGACATGCGTAGAAAACCACACACCGGAACGAAAGCACAGTATATAACTCACCAAGTGGACAAACATCTTCCAGTAAGCCGAACGTAGTAACGCGAAGCAGAAGTAAGAAGACCTGAAGATGATAAATGAGATTTTACTGAAACGTTGTCAAACAAATGGTTCTTTTGAAGACCATGCAGATTCATCGCGGAAAGGAACCCGGAGAAATATAGATATATATATATATATATATATATATATATATATACGGGGTTAGTACAAAAGTTGCTTAGAAAATTGGGAGCCAGCAAGATGTGCATTTAGATCTGACTTTGACATTGATTGTGAAGGTCAAAATAAATATTTTAAATAGAAACCCATATTTTTGAAACTGGATTCGAAAAGAGCAAGATATCTTACGTCTGAAGTCACTTTAAAATATTTTTTTCTTGTTACTTTTAGATCGTAATTACAAGGTGAAATACCGGGAAGGCTGCAGTCAATCCTGTAGCTACGTAACTTGAAATCGCATTTAGGCTAACTTCTCATAATCTAAGCCAGGTAGTTAACTGGATAACCGCATATCCTGAACGTAACCTTCCTTACAACTACATACCTTAATTCGAAACAATAATTAGACTCACCTCTTCAAACCGAAATTATTCAGTCAATTCTTGTCTTCAAGTCTTGCTGCAGCACGAGTATTATTCCTACATTCTGCGAGTCATTTTTTCGTAACACTCACAAACTGTACTGATTAAAAGGGCCCACCCATATATACCGGGTGTTCCCTCTAAGACTTTCAGTGCGAATATCTCAGAAACCATCATAGTCAGTCAGTGCGACGAAATTTGGTATACAGATACTAGATGGGGCGTAGAATCTGATGATAACATCAATTCTTATACAGGGTGTTCCATTTTCCAAGAAATCGATTTAATTTTGATTTTTTGGTTGTCAGCCCTGCTAAAACTTGTTTAAATTGAAATATAATTAATTATGAATACATTCTGATAAATAAACATCCAAAAATTTCTAAATTTAACATAAAAACGCCTCCAAAAAGTACCCAAATTTCATTGTTTTGTCATGTCCAGACTTATACAGAAGAAACTAACATCGGTAAACCTCAAAACTATGAATTATCATTGAATTATCAAATATTAATGGCATAAAGTATTTTATTTTACATAAATAACTCTAAATAATGTATTTAATGCACTTTACGTATACACAATGGTGTTATTGAGACTTGTCGATAAAAATTTAGACTTGAGTTGAGGTTTTTGGAGCATTAGGGTCGCTGTGCCGGCGCAGTCTACCGCTACAGCTAGGGTTACAGCGTAAATATTGTGTAAAATATCTGTGGATATTTTTAAATTGTTCCATTATAATGTAATAAAACAGTAAATTGTTTTTTTATGTTACTACAGTGTACATAATAATTAGGTAGGGGAGAGTAACCAACAGTGAAACACTTTTCTTTATAAGCCACAGTAAATCATTATTATTTTGACAAATTTACTAATTTTTGTACCATAGTTAAGCTACAACTCTTGTTTAAATATATCCGTCTCAAATTTTAAACAAACTGAAATTCGCTAATTTTTATATCCAAAAATTCTTGTAGCGGATTTTTGTCTCACTGTTGGTCACATGTGCCCAACAGTAAGACACCCTTTGCCCAACAGTGAGACATGTGGCATTTTAAAAATAAATGTTTTTTATTGTTAAATTATGAGAGACTTGTTATTGAAAAATATATTTGAACTTTCTTTGGTAACAACTGGGTAATATACGGATAATATAATACAGGTACATTGTACTATAACTATATATCTATCGAACATTTAATAAACTTAAGTCTATTTCAAAAATAAGGCAAGCCTTCTGTCGGCTTGTGTGTCCACATGGAGTCGGAGGCGGCATAATAAACTTTATATCAGATATATTAACTACTGACTCATCACTAACTTCTGGGAATATGTATTTGTTTGTCCCTCTCGTTTAGTTTCGCATAAATGCGATTTCGAACTCCTGACTTGAGTTATTTTTCGAAAGAATTTTGCCAATGAAATAAATCTTTGCTTTCTCTGTTTTTTCAGTAAATTCTACCAGTACAAAATCATCGTCTATAGGACTACTGTGTAGGTCCTTAAATCCATCTGGGTAAATGGTTACAAAATCCTCTCCTCCTGAAGATGAATTTAACATCGGCTCTTCCTCCGAGCTTTCAGAATCTTCTTGAAACACTCTCTTTTTTACTTTTTTGATAGATGAGACCTTTGGATTTGATGCAAACCTTATTTTTTCCTTTGATACTTCTTTCTTCTATGGCATCCTTTTCAGGTGTGTCTGTCGTAATGATACTTTTCCCCTTTCTTCTTGTATTTTTAGACTTACGCTCTTCTGCTTTTGGAAAACCTCTAATGTCTTCAGGGCCTTTGAAGACATTCTTATCATTACTATTCTGGGATGTACCATTTGTTGATAATGCAATGCCTGATGTGCTTAAATAAATTGTCTCATTCTCAAAGGTGGTATTTGTAGATGAAGTAGTCGTATGAAGTACCTATTTCGATCTCATCCTGGGGCATAGCGTCTGTTAATGATGATATGCCAGGAGGAGGCACGCGATCGGTCACAGCGCTTGGTAGGAAATCCAGATCGGTGAATACATCAGTATATTCCACACTTTTTAAATGCGTGAATGATATTGCTTGGTGTCAAAGCCTTTTCATGAGCAATTCCAACACATTCAGCTACCTCATATATAGATAGTGGTTTGCCTGGATGTTGCATCATCCAGCTGTCGATAGCTGCATTATATGCTGTTGAAAATGGCTTATAAACACCAACATCCAATGGTTGTATCTTATTTGTGCTGTGCGGTGGAACTGTTAAAATTGTCACTCCATTAGCTTTGGCCAAGTTGAGAACAGCAATGCTGAGATGACTTTCGTGGTTGTCATAGATCAAAAGCGATGGATTTTCCTGTGAGCTGTTGGAGTGTTTAATGAAATGCTTCAAAACTTGTAAAAACAAATCTGCATTCATCCAGCCACTAGGAGCAGCGAGACCTAATGTACCAGATGGGGCCCCTCGTAACATATGTTCTTTGAAGTGAGTTCTAGGGAACACCATTGCTGGAGGTAAATATTGGCCGGTTGCACTAATAATGCAACAGGTTGTAACCAGGGTGCCCCTCTCTCCACTTGTAACTTTATTCACTTGCTTAACACCCTTGGCCGCTACTACCTTCTGGCACTTTTGAACGGTCATAGTTCCCGTCTCGTCTAAATTGAATATTCTTCTTCCATCGGAGAAAACTCCTTTCGTTAATATTTTTCAAGTTATCATAAAAAACTTTCACATTATGCCGATTGAAGGATGTTGCACGGGATAAGCTGCATCCTTCTGGCGTTCTTAGTGACAATCGATCATGTCATTTGCGAAAACATCGGAACCATTTTAAGCCTGCCATTTTTTTATTATGCCATTGGGCAGGGATACTTTTGTTGTTTTCCACAGCCATTTGATACGCAAGTTTTCTGCAATCGGTAACCGACAACCCATAAAACATTTGTGAGCAATCGACAATGTATTTTTCAAACAATGCTTCTTCTGCATCGCTAAATATTTTTTTCACAGCGTAGTTGGGGGACATTCGGATGCTGTTGACATCTTCAGCTTATTTGGTATTTTTCACATACCTAGCCAAAGTCTGAAATGCGATTCCTTTTGAAGTAGCTACTTTCCTCAGACTTCCGCCAGCTAACACAAGCGTTACAGCCTCTCTCATCGTTTCGTCTGAACAATTGCCAATTTTTCTTTTTTTTTTGGTTCCATGGTAGCACTAAAGAAACACGTAATTGAGATATCATTCTGTAAGTGACGGTATTTGTTTTATGCATGCCCAACAGTGCGACGTGCATGCCCAACAGTGAGATGTTTTTGTTAAAAAATTAACTATTTAATCAGTAATCCACATTTCACAAGTTAAATGTCATTGTACACTGTTAGAAAGGGACACAAAACACAATTTCCTTAAGTTATTTTATGAAGAATAACGAAAAACTATGATTTTCACACATTAAATTTAATTTTCGCCACATAACCCGAAATGAGTCAATATTAACTATTTCGAATACAGAACCATAAGTGACTTCGCACTTTAATCAGTAAAAAAATTTTTAAAAATAAAGGTACACACAATCACAATATTAAATAACAAAATAAGCAGCTTGACGTATGCGTTTAATATCAAGAAAAAATGTATAATATGCATACATTTAGACGGCAGATCCAGCAAAGTAAAATATTTTCTCTCTAATGAAATGTGTTGTGGGTTGCCGGTACAAATGGGAAAGGGAAATATGCTGGACGAATTATTAAGAGGTCGATTTATTATGGGCTTTTCAAAAGGCGCAGCTCGAGACAGATTTCATGAAGATGTTTAAAAAAGGTGTATATCGCATATAAAAAAAGCTGGTCAGAAAAACCATCAATGTAAGTTTTCAGTAATGTGCCTACGACAGGTAGGTATCACGGGCAGTAGGCGGAAACGTCGAGCAAGCAAAACTATGCCTGAGAATTGACAGTCAGTGAGATTGCGATGAGGTTATGTTGATACCGACAAAAGAAACACATGTGCAAAGACATCTAATATTTATGGTAAGTGATTTCATAATTCCACTACATGTAAATATAAGAATATTGGATGTTTATATGAATATATTTTACAGAGCACTGAGAAGACGTTCGATTTACTAGCTCAACTAATTATCCACTAGGATATATTAAAATTCCAATAATCTAGTGAATTACCAGGATGATCAATGTTAATGTGCTGAAAAGTGATGGTGGACTACCCTTATTAGGAAGAAATTTTTATTATGGTTTTAAGTATTCATTCACTTCAACACAGTTACAGTACTGACGACGATATACCAGATGTTGGTAAAATCTGAGGTAAGATTAAGTAAAGTGATGTATTATTTAAAATGTAGTCAGTCAATATAAAAATGAATTTTCGACTAAATTAGGTGTTTTGTAGAGATACTGTACATCTGGCAGCTAAGGATACAATTGTACCCAAATTTTTTAAAGCATAGCCGTTTCCTTACGGAATTAAGGTTCAAGCAGATATGGAATTAGAGAGATTAGAGGGAGTTAATATTATTGAAATCCTAGACTATAACGAATGGAGTACGTCTCTAGTACCAATTATTAAATGTGATGAAACTATAAGAATTTGGGGTGACTGTAAGGTAACAGTAAATATTATATTAAAAATTGATTCTTATTTGCTAACTAAAATAGAAGATCTATTTAGTCAGTTACAAGGTGTGTTGGAATTCACCAAACTATCTTAGGTCTTCTATCGACAAATTTTATTAGATAGCCATTCATGTAAACTAACTGTAATAAGACAAACACAAAGGTCTGTTTAAGTACACCAGACTTTCTTATGGTTTATCGTGTATTCTTTCTAAATTTGTCTAAGAAGAGTATTAGTATTTTTAGATATACTTATTACGGAAACCAGTAGAGATGAACATGGTTTTAATGTAGAAAAAAATGTATGCAGATTGTCTGATTAACTATTTTATTAAGTAAAACTGAATTTTTTAAAGAATTGGTAGTTTATTTAGATCATAAATTTAATAGATTTGGATTAGATTAGCGGTTAGTAATACTCCAATACCGATTAATCAAACACAACTTAAAACTTTTGGTTAAGTATTATCCGAGGTATTATCATAAATTTATACAAAATAGTTTAATTATTTTGCAACCTATAAAATTTGTAAAAAAATTATATTTATTGGAATTTGTAAGAAAAATCAGACAGCTTTCATTTATATCGTTTTGTGTTCATTTCAAGTATTAGTACATATTAACCCTAATTTACCTCGGGGCTGTAATTTCACATGTTAAGGGATAACTCAGAAAGGCCGATTGCCTATGTGTCTCGGAGATATAATAAAACACAACAGCAATATTCACAAATAGGAGATACTTTAGCTATTATTTTTGGAATCATAAACCTTTGAGGACTATTTTTAACCCATTAAAATGATGATATTAAATATGTGACTTATTACCCATTAAAGACTATTTTAATGAGATATTGATGTAAAACAAATTAAAAATTAACAAAAAAATAGATGTTTTATTAAGGCAAGTAATGAAATTTGTAAATGATGGATGGCCGAAAGAGTTTTTTTAGCTTTGTTTTGTACAAAAATAATTTCTAATATTGTTAATACTTGTAAAGATTGTCTTTCTCACAAAAATAGCCCACCAAAAGCTCAATTAATACTATGAAAATTTCCTAAGATTGCTTGGGAACCTTTACATATCGATTAACTTGGACTATTTCATAGTAAGTTTATGCTAATTACAGTTGATGCCTTTTTTGTGACTAACCAACTAACACTAAAACTTGTACAACCATTAATATTTTACGTAATGTTAGAACCTAGAACATACTTGGTATTAGTGCCAGAAATGCAAAAAATCTGGAAACGTCACTCAAATCAATGATCAAAACATAGATCATATGTTTGGCACTAAAATCAATATGGAAATTGAAAATGTAAATAAACCAATTGAACAAATTGACGAAATATTTGTAAGGATAAGTTTGTAAGTAGTAGTAATAAAAAAGATGAAAATGTAATTATTGTAGATAGTGACATAATAGATAAGGAACAAGTAATTGTACTGTTAAGAAACCTAATAGACTTCAAATTAAAAATTAGTTGCAAAATTTAAGCAGGGGTTGTTCTATTACGCTTAATAAGGGCGCATGCTCCAACATGGAAGCAGTTTTTTCCAGAACATGGCTTATATTAAACCAGCTAACTTGTATGGTATTATTGTAAGAACTGATTGACTACTATTAAAGATATACCCAACAATAATTGTGTTTTTCATTGTGAAAACAGGACACCTGTATAGAGTTTGTATAATTCCTTAATTAAATATAACCGCAACCAACATGACATGATTTTATTATTAATTTTTTTTTTTAATTAAAAATATTTTAAATGTGCACAAAATTAGTTTAAATGTATTCAAAATTATTATGAGATACTTTTGCATTTTCTGAGACCGAATAAACGTGTTTTTTTTTAACTTGAAATGTATATTATGCTTAACGCACCTGTTTAGAGAGTTGCGGCACAATAGTGAGCGGACGAAGTTGTGGACAGTGACTAATCACTAGGTTGTAGACAAGCGCGACGGGCGAAGCGTGCGGGGAGCAACATTTCATAGGTGTACTAAATTTGAATGCGATCAGATATAAAAAATATACAAAAATGACAAAAATAATTGCATTACATGACATCCATTATTTTTAAAGTAGAAACAGTGATATAACAGTTTTTACCAATTTCGAGGCGCTAGATAATAAAAATAATAACAATTATTTCAAAATTTAAAGTTCTTATCTTATATTTTCAATTGCCCAAGGTCGAAAATAATAGAGAGTTACTAATTCACAACACAGATATGAGTACGGAAGATCGGGTAGTATGATTATAGTCATCTAAATAACATTTTATGGTTTTTTCATGAACGTAGATAAAATTTGTTTTTCCAACATTAAATAAATAGTGCAAATATTTGCGAATTCCGCATTCAAAAGGACAAAAAGCGTTAGAATACAAACACACTATGTACTATAGGTTACGCACTATAACGGTCACACATTAACACTTATTATAATCATATATCGTACCGGTTTCCGTATGACATTCATACGTCCATGTTTCGTCAAAATTTAGTATATTATTCTTCGATCCAGATTTTTATTTTTTAATATTTATTCTAAATAGTTTCTTCGCCATATCACTATTTCGTCCTTTCTATCAGTATACTCTTTTCGATTTCATTTATATGGACTAAGTTTAATTTTGTAAGATATAGCAATAAAATTTTTTTTTTGGAAAACTCATTTTAAAAATACAATCTTCCTTCCGCGAGTTTCCATCACTTTCCGTTTCACAGTTGTACTTCTTTACCACTTTTTTATTTGCACACATAAGCTATTCACGTACAATTTTGTTAATGAAATATAAATGTCAACATCACTTACACTCATATTTTCACCTCGCGCATTAAACTCTTCATTTGTCATTATCCGATATTCCTCATTTCGATCAAATCACTAACAAAATTAATTACATTCATAATTAAATTAACGAAAAGATATACCCTAAATTTTGCCCGCCCGAACGATATACCCGCCCATGATAGCCTTGGAAATGAAACAGTTGGATCCGACAATTCGTCGCAGCCAATGAAATGCCAGCATCGCATACGTACTAACTGCAGCGCATGCATACTAACTGAGCGCATGCGTAGCAGAAGCTGTGTAATCGGGTATGCTCTCGGAGATATGCGGCACACGATTTTGTAGGAAAAATATTAGGGCTGCATGTATATTTCTTTGTGTTGACTGCTATAAATTGTGAGCAGGTTTATATAACATTAGTCACTCTCTACAATTTTGAAAGTCTGGTATATAACGTATAAAACGTATTTAAATCTTTTTAAATATTTTCTCAGGCAGTGTTTTTCTATTAAGTGTCTTGTGTATTTAATTAATATTTTTAGTGAAATATAGTGTAATTAAGTAGAATATGGCGCATTATTCAAACAGTGAAAAGGTTGACAAGCTAAAAGCATATTTTTTAAGCAACGAAAATGCACTTGCTGCAAAAAGATTATATACAAATTGGTATGGAGGAGAAAGAAATATACCAAATAAACGTACATTTGTCAATATTGTTCAAGGATTACGGGACCATGGATCTTTTAAACTTCAAACCCAGGATCGGGGTCGTCCACAAACAAGAAGAGTGAGAAACGTTGAGCCACAAATTTTAAACGCAGCAGAGGAGAATCCGGGCACATCATCTAGAAGATTATCTCATGAATTTCATGTATCCCAGAGAACGGTACTAAGAACTTTGCACATGCAAGGACTTCATCCATATCATGTACAAAAGGTGCAAGCCTTACTACCAGACGATTTACCCAGGCGAAGAGAATTTTGTGAATGGATTCTGAGGAAGTGTGAGTTAGAGGAGGACTTTTTGAGATATATTTTATGGACAGATGAAGCGGGATTTACGAGAGAGGGGATGTTTAACGCCCATAACACTCATATTTGAGCTGATGAAAATCCAAATGCCATCAGGGAAACTCATTATCAGCAACAATTTTCATTAAATATTTGGGCAGGAATTGTAGATAATACATTGATAGGACCCCATATATTGCCTAATAGGTCAAATGTACCTTGAACTTCTTGATAATAACTTGGAAGATTTGTTGGAAAATGTATCTCTTTCTGGATAGGAAGATATGGACCTATACCTTGGCCGCCAAGATCACCAGATTTGAACCCATGTGACTTCTACCTATGGGGACATATGAAACAACTAGTTTATTCAGAACCTGTTAACACTTTGGAGCAACTGCGAGTTCGTATAGATAACGCAGGAGATATGATAAGAAGAAATATTACAATTTTTCAAAATGTACGTGAGTCGATGATAAGAAGAGCAAGAGCATGCTTAGAAAGCAATGGTGGTCATTTCGAACATCTGCTATAATACCGGTGATACTGACAGTGTAGTGACAGTAATGTGCATTCTTAGTGAAGTGCAGTGATAGTGACAGTGGAGTGTAGTGACAGTGGAGTGTAGTGACAGTGGAGTGCAGTGACAGTGCAGTGCAGTGACAGTGGAGTGCAGTAACAGTGGAGTGCAGTAACAGTGGAGTGCAGTGACAGTGGAGTGCAGTGATGAGTTCAGTGATAATGATATTAGTCTTGTGAGAAATCAGTTGGAGTGTAGAAAAAATGATTATAGATCACATTCTGGATCTGTGAGTAGAGAATCTGTTTTATGTTTTCAGTTTCATGTTTGTACATAGACGTACTTTATTGGTGAGGTATAGGTATGGCAATGAGGGGAGGAGGTGGCCATACACATTTTTTATAAACATCATGTCATTCTTTGACATGTCTAAAAATTCTAGTTAAGCCTTGTCTTCATGAACACGAAATTCGCGAAAATGCACGCGTTTTTTATTTAAAATGGAAAAGTGTCAACTTTTAGCAAATTTTATTATTGCTATATTCATGCATTATGTGGGGTTAGCAAGTTTGACTTGGGCTTCCGATAATCTGTCATGACAGTCAATGACAGTTTGATAATAAAAATAATATAAAATGTTACAGTTGACGAAATTCGCTAAAAGTTGAGATTTTTTCCCACCATCAAATAATTCGAGCGAATATTCGTAAATTTTGCGTCCATAAGGACAAGATTTTAAAACTCCCTTGAAGCAAAGACATTTGTGTAACACTGGCAACACTGTGAACCACACGTTCAGTCTGCAGCACTATGACTTATAAAAGTATGAAAGGGTCTGTCTAGGCCAGCGGTCCTCAACAAGTTTTCTGCTGAAAAATTACGAAATTTATTTAAAATTTTACTTTTTTATTACTGATTTGTTTGTAAAAAAACTATTAATTATGTGTTCTACACACCAAACTATACTGTTGGTTAAAATATTTGTACTTATTTAAGATTCACCCTGTGATGATGATGATGATGATGATGATGATGATGATGATGATGATGATGATGATGATGATGAATAAGAATGAGAATGAGAATGAGAATGAGAATGAGAATGAGAATGAGAATGAGAATGAGAATGAGAATGAGAATGAGAATGAGAATGAGAATGAGAATGAGAATGAGAATGAGAATGAGAATGAGAATGAGAATGAGAATGAGAATGAGAATGAGAATGAGAATGAGAATGAGAATGAGAATGAGAATGAGAATGAGAATGAGAATGAGAATGAGAATGAGAATGAGAATGAGAATGAGAATGAGAATGAGAATGAGAATGAGAATGAGAATGAGAATGGGAATGGGAATGGGAATGGGAATGGGAATGGGAATAGGAATAGGAATAGGAATAGGAATAGGAATAACACTAACACTGACACTAACACTAACACTAACACTAACACTAACACTAACACTAACACTAACACTAACACTAACACTAACACTAACACTAACACTAACACTAACACTAACACTAACACTAACACTTACACTTACACTTACACTTACAATGACAATGACAATGACAATGACAATGACAATGACAATGACAATGACAATGACAATGACAATGACAATGACAATGACAATGACAATGACAATGACAATGACAATGACAATGACAATGACAATGACAATGACAATGACAATGACAATGACAATGACAATGACAATGACAATGACAATGACAATGACAATGACAATAACAATAACAATAACAATAACAATAACAATAATAATAATAATAATTAAAAAAATGTAAAAAAGATATCGTAGAAATCAAATCCCCACATTCTAATACTGTGGATGCATTTACTGTCAATATATATTTTATGCATTAATATATAACTAAAAATGCAGGTATATGCTAAATATAAATTTATGTTTGAAATATAATACATAGGTATGTATATTTGTGTATATACATATATAGCAGTATAAAAATGTTTTAATCATCAAAAGAACGATAACTGGTCAATATTGTAAGGTGCAGGATATAAAGTTTATGTCTGCACACTAGATCGCCTATAATTCTTTCAACATCTACAAGTAGTTAAATTTATAATTCGAGACGAAATTGCGAAATATAATTAGTAGATCAATCGACTTACCTGTAAGGAAGTTTGATCATAATTATATGAGCAATTTCGTCGAAGAATTATAAATTCCCGCCCAAAAATTCCCACCCTAGGCGATCTAGATAGAAAAATACAATGATAGTAAGAGCATGCTGGAAATGTGTGGTAACAGAGATAAGGGTTTTTTGTCTTTAAAGTACGTACCGGGTGAGTTTGAAAAGTGCAAACTACAAGTAGTTAAATTTATAATACTTCGACGAAATTGCTCATATAATTGTGATCAGACTTCCTTACAGGTAAGTCGATTGATCTACTAATAATCTCTTAAATGTTGAACTAATCTTACAGACATTTTCTTATGCGGTACGTGTCTATCGCGGTAATCCATCTGATATCGTTTTATTGCAGCCGCCGTCAAATTTTGATAAAAAAACGAAGCTTTAGACATATTAGCTCTTTCTTAATTTGTATACATATTTTTTTCATAATACCACACACACTAGGTAATGAAAACTGACATTTATAAGGTTATTACACACTTGTACAGAATAACACATTCGACAAAATACCACTTTAAATTATTACGAAATTAAACTTGGCAAAATACAACCCTGCATTAAACAAATTCTAATTCGATTTCAGTAAAAAATCACGCAGATAACTTGCTTTCTCTCTCTCATATCTGTATATTTTTTCTATAAAACGACCTAGTCTGGTTTCATGTATTATGTGTAGTATTTATGCGATATTTTTATTTTATAAACTAGGTCAATGGTCAATGTCACGGTTATTGAAGGGACATTGATGAAACCCTTAAAAATAGTATCAAATCCTCGATCAAATCCTTTGTACTGAAACTGTTTTTTTTTAACATTTTAAAGCTTTCAGATTAATAATTTGCTTATTTTTAATTATGTACATTTTATAAAACAGCAACAATTATTTTAAAACATTAAATTTTACTGGCAATAATTAGTAGGTAACGTATTAAAATCCACCTACCAATACTATTATTTAATAATAATAATTAGTTAATAGATCAGTAAAAAAATTTATTATATACGTACTTTTACATTACGTACATTTTTACAACAAAATGGTTTTAGGATCCATACTTCAACAGGATTGACAGAAAGATATAATGACTCGCAATGTCACAATGTCGCAATGTTATAAAAAAGTATATTTAAAACATTATTCATTGCATTTTTTTCTTTTTTTGCATCTCCGTTACTTAACATCTAGACGTCGGAACTTGTCGTATCATTGGCAGTTTATTAGAATCAGACTGAGGTGTATACATGCAAAAATATGTTAAACATAGGTATTTACATTGAATTGGTGTTATGTTATTTCTAGTGACTCGCATCGCCGAAATCTCATCACAATAAATTGGAAGCTGTAGCTTTGCATATCCAGACTATTGTCTTCTGCATACATAATCTCACTAAAAAAATCCTCACTTTCACATTTCACCGCCTCACAATTATGTCAAACTATGTCACTATTTTTGTTATAGCTTCTGCATTTGCGTGTTCTAGTACTTTTGATGTGATCAGATGAGATTTTGTGGTAAAATTTTCTTCCAATGCACCTGTTATAACGTGTTATTTTCCATCCACCAGCAGTAGTTGTTTTGTCAACACTTAAACTTGTCTTTTAAATCGGAGCGAATACTGGCTTTTACGATTGATTTTCGTTTGCAGTCAAGTAAAATATTACATATAATACATTGTACCATTAAATACTAATTGGCAAATCGTTAATTCATTTTTCTGTAGTTTTTCTGCATGGTATTCGTCATGACATTGTGTACAGTTAACTTGTACTCGTGAACGTAATGTAAATAAATAACACGTAGTGCACTACATCAAAGCTACGTATGTACTGAATTCATTATAAAATATCAGCTTCGGTCGCGCTGCGCTGCGTGGAATACGACCCTGAAATGACGGAGCAAGTTCCGACGTCTAGACTGGTAACAACTAACTGGCAACACCGTAGACATGGTTCTGCAGTGAAACTCGGATGCTGTACAGGGCCACCGTGTATATCAATTTGGGTGCAGTTTAAAAAATTAATTATAACTCGGCTATTTATTTGATTTAAAAAAAAACTAATTTCAGATTAGCAATCTAAGAAACACGGACTACCCCCCTCCAAACCGGACCCCCCTTCAAAGTTATACCCTGTATGTATGTAGCCACTAAAATTTTGATAATGCAGTAATTTAGAAACCGTCGTAAAATACTATAATGAAGTGATTTTTCAGCCGCCCTGTATAATATTTATTTAATAAATAAACCAGCAGTAAATTGAACAATGTTTGAAATTGTCCACAATAAAATCAGTCCGACGCTCGAACTCCAGCTACTGCGAGGTAGACAGCGAGAATCGAGCAGCGAATTCTCAAAATATTGACTTTCTTATCAATACAATGAGAAAAATCTCAATATCTTAACTTTTTTCTCATTATAATGAGAAAAATTTCATTATCTTGATTTTTTTCTCAATAATGAGAAAAATCACAATATCTTGAATTTTGTCTCAATGTAATGAGAACAATCCCAATATCTTGACTTTTCTCTTAGTGCTGTGATAATTACATTCCACTAGCGATTTAGGTTGTAAAGCGTGTTTAGTCATAGGCGTTGTACGTAGAATCGGTAAAGGGGACCAGTTTTTCGAGAAAAACATTTGCGATTTCTTTAGGAAATTATTTTTGTCGTATTCTTATTCACTTTCATTTGAAACCCTTCTGTCTAAATTTTAGGAAACTAATCTCAAAGATAACTTTCCATAGACTCATCCTTGTAACTTGTTTACAAGGGCGACTTGCTTGTTATCCAATTGTTCTGAGTTTTTCATAGCTTATGTATACTTATAAAGTAACTATTTTGACACTATGTTAATTTAGTCATAGGCGTCGCACGTAGAATTGAAAAGGGGATCAATTTTTCGAAAAAATATATTTTTTAACAAATTACTTTTAACGGATTCTTTTTCAGCTTTATTAGAAACCCCTCTATACCAAATTTTGACAACCTACGTCACCGCTTCTTTACTTTTCAATAAATATATCAAACATTTATGTCGCCGGTTTCAGATCCCTACCTCATGTGATACATGCTATTTAGAAAGTTTCATGATAAGATAAATAAGAACAAACAGTTATGTAATAATATCGTTATAAAAAAAAATATCTAACACACTAATAAATGTAAATATTGTTATGACAGATGGGATCCCATTTTAAAAAATTTTTAGTGAAAGAAAAATTTATCGAGAATATGATACTAAGCTTAATGAAAAACAAGTACACTAAACACTAAACTGCACAAAGAGGTTTCCTTCCGAATCTCATATCGGACGCCTATGATTGAAATTCGATATTATTAGGGGTCTGAAAGTGACGATATAAATGCTTAACGTATTTATTGGAAAGTAAATAATCGTTAACTGTAGGATGCTTAAATTTGGTACAGAGAAGTTTCTAACGAAGCTGAATAAGAATCCATAAAAAACAATTATCTAAAAAAATCTCAAATGTTATTTCTCGACAAATTGATCTCTTTTTTAATACCACGAGCGACGCCTATGGCTAAAATAACATACTTTTACTACCTAAATCGCTAGTGGAATGTAAACAAATACATAAAAATATTACAGTACTAAGAGAAAAGTCAATATATTGAGAAAAAGTCAAGATATTGAGATTTTTCTCATTATATTGAGAAAAAAAGTCAAGATATTGAGAATAATCTCAATATATTGAGTTTTCTAAAAATAAAAAGTATGTTTGACACTATCCAAGAGACATATTTAATCTTTTTTATCTCCCTTCAATGAATAAATAAGGGTTTATACAGTGAAATATCATGTTAGCATTTAATTTTTATATTTTTAAATAAATCCTTATGTTAATTTTATTAGTTTTTTGAAGCATGTCGGCACGTGCCACAAAAACGAACCCAAACCAATGGGAAGTACTTGTCGATTTTTTATTGGAACACTCGGAGATGGTAACCAAATCGTTTGTTGGGCTAGATGCCCGGCAAAATTACAAAAGCTTGTGGGAGCAAGTAGCAGCCCAACTAAATAGTATGGGTTATGGCTGAAAAACGGCCGACAAATGGATAGAAGTGAGTTTTACAACTATTACCTATATGTACTCTCTGATTTACGCCTGTGTAAATTGTAGGCTTTCAGCAAATGGAAAAGTAAGGTGAAAGTAAAGACACAAAATCTTCAGCTTAATATAAATAGAACAGAGGAGGGCCCTTACCGCCTTTAACGCATATTGAAGAAAAACTGATGGGGATAATTGGATGGACTGTGGTAGAAGGAAATGCCACATCTGAATTAAGTTTTGTAAGTATTTTAATAATTACAGGCCTATTTCTTTACATATTTTTTATATTGATTTAATTTGTATACAGGGTGTCCGGTAAGTATATGGCATACTTTCGTGAGTGTATAGGGGAGGTAAAAATAACATTAGTTTGTCATTTTTTCCCCTAAACGGAGATACAGAGCCCCTAAGGGGTACCCAACGATTTACCTTTTTGGCTCTAACTTTTGAACCGACCTATATAATTTAATGAAATTTTAATATTTATGTAGGCCATAAAGGCTCATAAAACCATACACAATAGATGTTTAAGACTGTCAGGGAAGTCAGGAACGGACTTACCACCATACTCGTTGGGCCAAAATGTTGGCAGGTGTCATTTTGTAGAGGTGAAAACTGAATTTTTAAATACTTTGGTCATTTCTCTTTAGAAAAGGTACTCTACATTTGTTTCGATAAAATTTACCGTTTTCGAAAAACGTTTTGGTATAACACGTTAAAACATTGACTCGAAATTTATTTAATTATCAAGTTTATTAACACGCTATTTAAACACAATAACTAATCGAATAACACAATACCTAAGAATACGTATTAAAATAATAAAATTTGTTATTACTACATCACATTAATGCTGATATGCATCTAACTTATGGACAAGCACTCTGCATCTGCAAGTATGACAAGAAGAATTTATTCTGATACAATTCCAAATCTACGTTTACCGCACCGAAGAACTTTTGAAAACTTCGCTTCTTAAACAATTTGAAAGCTTTGCTTATTTTTGTTTACTTGAGCAGTTTTTCGAAATGGGCACGCTGTACCTCTATACATTTCCTTATCCTACGAATGTTTTCTCGTTGTACTTGAAACAACATCTCAGGATTGGCTCGAATTTCGTCGAAATGGTGTCTTATTCTTTTTATCAGGTCTTCCTTGATGTGAACTGCCGTCGAATACACAAGCCTCTTTAAATTTCCCCATAAAAAGAAATCCAATGGAGTTATGTCGGGCGATCTCGGTGGCCATAAAATGGGCCTACCTCGACCTATCAATCGACAACCAAATGTATTTGATAAGTGCTGACGAACTAAATTGCTAAAATGGGGCGGTTCACCTTCATATATAAACCACATCTGATTTCTAATTTCTAAGGGCACATTCTCTAATAAACGTTTAAGCTTTGTTGCAAAAATTGCAAATACATAAATCTGTCTGAAAAAAGAACGGTTCAATGAGATGATTCCCAATAATCCCCGCCCATACGTTAACCATGAACCTTTGTTAGTGCATTGTCTGTACTATTGCATGAGGATTTTCTTGATGCGTGAAACTGGCTTCATCCGCGAACAAAACAATACTCGTAAAATTTGGATTTTGCCTAAACCGTTGTAAAAACCAATTTGCGTAATTGACTCTTGCAGGATAATCAGCGGGAGACATGGCATTTACCTTAATATGACAATTATTTTGACTAGTGTGTCAATAACACATTTTTAACGTCATAAAAACGACTGGTGTTTTATTGCAATACCTATTCTGATTTCAATAACGTCTTATACAAAAACTTTTTTTTCGAAAACGGTCAATTTTATCAAAACAAATGTAGAGTACCTTTTTTAAAGAGGAATGACCAAAGTATTTAAAAATTCAGTTTCCACCTCTATAAAATGACACCAGTCAAAATTTTGGCCCAACGAGTATGGTGACAAGTCTGTTCCTGACTTTCTTGACAGTGTAAAACATCTACTTCAGTATGGTTTTATGAGACTTTATGGCCTACATAAAATATTAAAATTTCATTAAATTATACAGGTCGGTTCAAAAGTTACATCCGAAAAGATAAATCGCTGGGTACCTCTTACGGATTTTGTATTTGTATGGGCACTTTAGGAAAAAAATGACAAACTAGTGTTATTTTGACCTCCCCTATACACTCACGAAAGTATGCCATATACTTATCGGACACCCTGTATATTCAATCTATATAATTTTCAGGCAAATGGTGCTGTTCATGACCAAAACAATGAATCAACCCAAGATCCTTGATTAATATTTGAAATAAATCCCCAAAGGCAGGCAATAAAAATTCCTGAGCTTGTTTTTTTTTAAAGAAACACAAAAAATTACCAGCACAGTTAGTTCTCCAACACCCTCTATATCAGCTACCACGCCAATGGCAAGTGAACAAAATCATGTTCCTTCTGAACAAAATAATGTTCTTTTTGATGGTAACGAGAATAAGAAACGAAAAGTGGTTACAAAAAATGTGCTTCGCGGTAAAACGAAAGCAAATAATGTTGGAAATAGAATCAACAGAAAGGGAGATTAAATAACCTGCTTACGAATGCAACAAGAAAATACAGGTTTACAGGTTTTACAGGACATTAATACAAATATTGCTAGATTAGCAGATGGCCAAGAGGCTTTTCTTAAGAAAGTTAATTTTTGTTCACACTGCCCTACAGCAAAACAATATATTGACAATTTTGATACTGAGGATTATTGCACTGTGATTTTTTTAGAATATTCAGTTAAGTTTATTAGTTCATTAATTTATATCAGAATTTATTTATGTTTCTTTTGAGTAATACCTATTTATTTTAGTTACTAGATGATGTTTATTTATTATGAAATTAAAAGAATATTTATTTTGTTGTTTAAACTTGTGATTAATAAAAAGTACAAATTGAGAGGTGTGCTATTGATGTTACTTTGTGGATTCTTGATTTTATAATAATTATGAAAAATGATTAAGGCCTGGTTGTACATTCCAAACTTAAATTGTGGCTTTTAAAATCGACAGTATTTGAACCTGTCCATTTAAAATGCATTGCTATCACAAAGTGAAAATTTTAACGTATTGAGTTTAAGCCTGTTTAAGTGAGCCATAATTCAAACGTAAATTATTGAATTTAATTTATTATATAATTTATTTTTTTATAAAAAATGCTCTAATAAATAAACATAAAATTACACATTGGTAAAATATCTATCTACAACTTGTTGTCTTGTTTGTCTAGCTTCATTTAATACTGGGTGGTTGACATTGTGGTAATTATCTACATATCTGTTAACTAAATTTAAATCAATGTCATATTCACCTCCTGCCTTAAGCAGTAAATTATGTAAAACTGCACAAGCATTTATAATTACACCAACTTTTTCAGGACTGTATCTCAGATTTCTCTCTCTTAAAAGACACCTAAAAAATCAGTTTAAATCGTCCATTGCAGCATTCAATTATGCTAGTGATTTTGTGTGCCAAGCCAAGGTTCCAGTGGATATCCTGAATCTCCAAGCAGCCATTGATTTCATTCACCTAAAAAATTAATTATTTAAGCGTTGTTTGAACACTAATAAAATGTTTTTTTACTTACCTCTGTTGTAGTCTTGATCTAAGACACGCTTTACTTGTGAGGCTCTCCAAATAAAAGCATCATTTACAGATCCTGGGTATATTGCATTTATATTTAAAATTTGTAAATTATAACTGAAAACTATTTGCACATTTTTTGAATGGTAACCCTTTCGGTTGATGTAATTATGTTCCTCATGTGGTGGTCCCAATACCGCAATGTGTGTGCAATCGATGCAACCAATTACACCTGGAAAACCAGCTTTTTCCATGGAACCTCTTTTTATGTTATTTTTTGACTGTTGGTCAAAAGGAATACAATTCATGTTGTGATACAATTGGCAACCTCAGGAATGCAACGACTTACCGCTTGTTGACTTGAGGATAATAAAAATTCTTCTCCAATACCTAAAAATACACAAATATTATTTACTTAAACTTTCAATTATAACATGTTGTTGGTATAATAAATTTATAATTAAGTACATAATTATCATGTCTCATTTATATTAAAAAATGTACCAAATAGTTCAAAATATATCCAAAGTTTACCCTTAAATTTCTTGACCACAACAACAACAAAGCTTAAGAACTAATATACATACCTCTTTGATAATTGCCAATTGCAGAAAAGCGTACGGCGGTTAGAATTCGTATTTGGCGAGGGATTCTTGTACATTGTACATCTTTGTTTGGGATCCATGTGGGGAACTAGCTGTGTGAATAAATAAGCCACTAGGTCTTTATTTAAACGGAAAAGTACGATAAAGCGTCTATCATGTAAACTGAATGGGTCACTGTCATTCCTCATTACCCTTTTTTTCACTCTAGTTTCGTGTATTCTTGCAATGTTGAGCTAAAGTTTATAAATTTAAACTTGATTAAGATATTAAACAAACCAATTAACAAAAATAATCTAAAAGTGAAGTTACTGTAAATTGAGATTCGATCAAATGTCTTACTCTTCTATCTTCTTTTTTACGTTGCGGATGTTTTCAGGACTGTTAATACTACACTCTCTATCCGACTGAAGAATACGAAAATGGCCGTACTATAGCCGAAGCCGTAGAGATTTACTTATAGGATAGCAACAATTTTTGCGATAGCGATATTGTCGCTTTTCTTAAAAATAAAAGATACAGAGTACCGCTCCAGATAATCTACCACCGCAAAGATATGGCGTAGAATGCGCGCTCGATTCAACGCGGTTCCGAGTCAAGTGCAATCTTTTGAAACGGGGAAATTCAGTACCAGTATTCAGTCGTTTACCCAGCAGATCTGGAGAGGAGCTGTACATAAGTGAACCGTTTCAAAATTATTCAGTTCAAAAACGGAGTCTTTCAAGTAAATACGCAAATCTAGCCGACCATCTAATGCGCAAGCGTCACCTGTTCACTAAGAAAGACTTGGTCAGAGAGAATAGAAAATAAGAGTAGTTATTTCTTACTATAAAAGGAGGCAGCACCCCGATGGGCATCTGTAGTGAACTAAACTAAAAAGCGGGATATTCGAATTGATTTCCTACTTACATATATTTTCATTGTACATTGTAGCAGAAATCATCAAAATAATATCAAATTTTTTATGATAATTGATACACATTATCATTTGTGATATTATTATGAGTTTCTTGCTACAATGAAAAATATTACCTTTATATTATTAATATACATATCTCTCAATTATTCTTTATAGGGACTTCCTTAATACATATAATAAACTCATGAAAAAATCATAATTTTTTTTTATTAATGTTAACACATAAATACAAACAAACAAGGATAGAAATGCAAAATAAATAACTTTATTGTAATTAAATTTTGTGACTGCAATCTATTGCAATACTAATGGCACTCCCTCAAATCAGTTTTTGAATTACTGGAAGTTCTGAATAGAAATTTCATTAGATCCTTATTAATGGAGAGTGGAACGATTAAAAACTGTTGAAAGTAGATTTCATTACGAATGCGTTAGCAGTTCTAAATAAATTGTCAAATATCTTTTAATGAGTGCCATTATTATTGCAATAGATTGTACATAAAGCCAGTTACGGACGATGAGTGATAATATATTTATGTTTTTGTAATTAAAAATATATTCCTACATAGTAAACATAGATATTATATATTATGGCGTCAACGCGTAGCGTTCTGTACCTTTTAATCACAAGCGATATTTTTATAATATATCGGATATAATATAATTAGTGCTGGCAACCGAAATCGGTGTTTTGGATAGTTCAATTAATCGGTTTTGGACAATTCGGATTTTTACAAAACCAGAAAATAGGTTATTCGATTCTTCAAATAACCGATTATTTAATAATCTGAGTGTAAATCTGTTCATTCGAACCTAACATTCGAATAATCTGATAATCGATTATTCGATGGTTTCTTTCTATGAAAAAAGAAATCTCGTTTCTCTCCACTCCCCGTTCCTCGTCATCATTCCACATAACACATTGTTTTATGTGCGTCATTCTCTGTATTTGTTGGTGTCCGCAAGTCTGCGTGCCGCGCGTCTTCTGACTTGCCGACTGACCTGACGAATTTAGCGGCATGCCTTTGATTTTTTTAAATGCAGAACGATAGCATGATTTATGATGACACATGACTGTTTTTATTTTTATTATAGCGCTCTCTTTGTCGGAGTGGGAATAATATAATAAGATAAGTACCTAATTAGAATGAAATAAGTACACCTGACACCTGATCTGATTATGCGTGCTTGACCTAAAAATAAAGATTCCCACTTTCACTGTTTCTGAAATATGAATTTTTAAAGTTAGCTATGATATATTTGATAATACGAGTATATGTCAAATGAGAAATGTTATAAACTAACACTAAAGTTTACTATAGAATTTAAAAATGCAAAAATTACAGGACGTTTCATTTAAAATAAAAAAGTTGGTACCTACTTCTGGTATAACAGTCGTATAGGGTTGAAAATATTTTCATTGAAAAGTGTATCGAGTTACCTAAGTAGCCAAATCTTCATAAAAAAATGTTTACCCCATCTGTCAATCTAACCGGCTATTCGGTTAACCGATTATTCGAATAACCGGTTATTCGGTTAACCGATTATTCGAATAACCGGTTATTCGGTTAACCGAATATTCGAATAACCGGTTTTGATTATCTGGTTTTCACCTCTATTCGGGTAACCGGTTTTATCTGAAATCAGTTTTTACGGAAGCCGGTTAATCGGTTTCACTTTTTTCCGGTTTTTGCCAGCACTAAATATAAGCGATAAGCTCACCATCCGTAACCAGCTTAAATAATACGTACATATTATTCACAAAATTTAATTTATTCTTCAAAAAATGTTAATTTCTTAAATGTGAACACTAAAATATAATAATATATTGAATATAAACTTTAATAACACGAATTACTATTTTTATCTTACATTTACTCCAATCAGAGATAAAAAATCAAAAATAAACTGTATGCCTGAAGTACGAATTATTGTTTTGTTGTTGATTACTTGTGCAATTAGTAATTTGATATTTGACAATTTTGACGTTAAATACGTATACGCGCAACTCCAGATGCGCAGGGAGGCGCTGCTATTAATGTTGTCAATGTTGGCGTTGGCATGCTTTCCAATGGTCTTTTAATTTGTCTAGGGGCTTGGTATTCCCTAGTATTAGTACCTGCCAGCACAGACCATACAGAAATATATGAGCCATTCTCTGTGTGATATGAGGAACAATGTTTTTACCAAATTTGCGTAGTATCGGCACATAAGAGTATTCATTAGTTCTTTGACCCGCCATTTTTTTTAAATAGCGGGAATAAATGATTTATTATGTTTAAATTACAAAACAGTTTCCATTAATGGTTTATACCCTACGTTGAAAAGTAGGAATATCTAATAAACAACTTAAATAAGGACATCCTTGACTCTAAAATAGTCCTCTACAAATATGTCAAACACATAATTATTTTGCAATTTAAATTAGCTTAAAGTTTTAACAAAACCGGAACAAAAACATTATTTTAGAGGCAAACAAATCCTTATTTAACATTTGTATTGGATATTCCTACTTTCCAAAGTATAAAACATTAATAGAAATTGTATAAAACATTAATAAAAATTGTTTTGCAATTTAAACATACCTCAAATCATTTAGTCCAGCTATTTTTAAGTAATGAGATTATAGATAAATATTTACATACCTAAATTATATTTTAAGCTACTACCTCATTTATTATATAAATATGATGATCCTTGGAACCAGAACTGAGGAACCCAGTACAAAAACTACTGAATATATTTCAATAGCATTTTATATTTTAAACATTTAATTTTTGTACAGTGCTTACAAGTCTTTGGTACTTATTTATCTACCTATAAATTTTATAAAGTATTTCTCATTATTAAAAACATATTAAAAATTTTATGAGGTGAGTTACTCGCTGTATCTTGAGATTTATCACTACAAACGCACAAACGGAAACAGAAAAATTAACGTCACACGTACTACCAACCTATTACTGGAACAATACTAAAAACATTGTAAGTTAAAAAGTACAAAAAACTGTTATGTTCAACACCATCTAACATTTTCTGACGTAACTTAGTCTAGTTCCAGAACAAGGACTATGCAGATTTCAAATGTTTTCAATTTTTAAGTGGATGAAAAATGTATTAATTTCGGGACATACATTAATGGGACACAAAGCAAGAGTAGGTTCCTTACATCAAAATAATGCGATTAAGCCAAACTTATCTTGGTCCATTTATGGCTAATAAAAAAGTTACAGGGCGTTAAAGTTCAAATTTTGAATTCGAAATTCTTAAAATTCTTCAAAGGATTCTTTTGAAAATTTTGATTAGGGGGTTTTCTGGGACAAGAAAAACAAATCCGTAATTTTGTTGTAGACGCTAGAGGGCGCTACGAAATGTACTCTTGGTTAATAAAAACTGGTTATAACTTTTTTATCAGTGTGTGTATGAAAGTTTTAATATAAAAATAATGTTCTCCTATCTATTTTTGACAAATAAGGTATACTTATTTTATGTTGATAAATTTAACCGTTTTCGATTTTTTTCTTGTTTTTCTATTGGATGCAATAAAATAAAAGTTTGTAGTTACTTACGTAAAAAACTAAAGATTATTTTTAATAATAATTTAAATACACTCAGGTGGCTATATTAAGTTCTCAATATCACCCCCGTTTACATTAATACACAATCTTATTTGTTTGATAAATGATTGTCTAATATTAAATAGTGTTTCTTCTTTTCTTAATAAATTCCTTGCATTTAAAATTGCTTGCCATAGCTCATCCCGTGTATTAATAGGATCAATGTAAACTTTTGATTTTAAAATACCTTAAATACTGAAATCCATGGGATTTAAATCTGGGCTTTGTGGGGCCCATGAAAATGTACTGCCGCGACCTATCCACCGTTGGGGAAATTATACGTTAAGATAGTTTCGCACCTAGCGGAAAAAATTAAGGGATCAAAAAAAAAATCTCAATTTTTTATGGATCTTGCGATAAAAAAAATTCCAAGCAACAATTAGTGCAAAATCCTAATGAATATCATGGAAAGAAAATTTTTCGAAATTTTTTATACTTTTATTTTTAGTGTACGGACTTAAAAAAACATCAACCTAACCATTATATGGATTGGATAGGTTGTTCGTTTAGCTTCAATTTCTTTTTTTGTCGGCCTCGATACGACCATTCTTCGCTAAGTTATCAGCCTTTGAATGAAAATGCGTCATTTTCTCTTCTCTCAGCAATAGCAGGAACCAATGGTCGTTCAGAAAATGGAGGGGGGGTTTCGGAAACTTGGATACATTCTCTACAATGTCCTGGCATGTTCTTTCAGGAAAAACATATTTTTTCATCCTTAACATGACTTTGAAAAATTTCGAAAAACAGGACATTTTGAGGTGTTTCAGAAAATCACGTGTCACATTGAGAATATTAGGAAAATGACTAATGTTAAGTGTGCATCTTATAGGCCATTGTACCCCCAAAAGCCCTGTGCGTGTGTGTGAGGGTGTGTGTGTGTGTGTGTGTGTGAGTGTGTGTGTGTGTGAGTGTGTGTGTGTGTGTGTGTGTGTGTGTGTGTGTGTGTGTGTGTGTGTGTGTGTGTGTGTGTGTGTGCGTGTGTGTGTGTGAGAGAATATTGAAAAAATGACTAATGTGCGGTGTGCATTTTACAAGCCATTTTACCGATAGAAGCCCCACAAAATTTTAATTTTATCCATCAAGCCATTTTTTTGTTTTAGAAGCTCATAATCTGTAAAAAAACTGGAAAACTCTTATTTTCACACTCTTATTGCGGGAAGCGTTTGAAGTCAAGAAAAAAGAATTTTTTTTTAAAACATTTACCAAAAATAGTGCTTTTTCATAGAAGTGCAGAAACCCCCGCGCTGCAAATTTTTCTGTTGGATTCACTTCAGAAAATTTATCCAAACAATCCCCAAGCATTTTCAACACGATCCTTCTCCCACATGAGTGAAGATGCTGACCGTTTTCTAATCAAATTTAATAAAAGTTGATACCTCTAACCGAATATCGACCTCGATCTTCACGCTCTTCAGAAATTATTTTCGGGATGCTTTTGAATTTATACATCGCCTTTTCTGAACTTACAGAACGCTAAAACAAACAGTTTTTTTTCAAAACTACACTTTTTCAGTAAAAGAAAAAATTGAAGAAAATTTTTTTATTGCCCACCTGACATGCCCAGACGTCATCTATCGGAGCTCTCTTAGTAACTCTGGTAGAAGAAGGTCATAGTCACAGAGATGTCGCCGTTCGGATGGATGTTAGTCAATCTGTTCTATCTCGGGCTTACGCTAGATACCGGGAAACTAACCAAAATGGTCGTCGCCCTGGTCAAGGTCGCCATCGTGTCACTGATTACCGCGATGATCGGGCCATCGTTAACGCGAACGTTGTGGCACGAAATTTTCTGAATCGAGGACAACAACAACAACAACAGCGACGGCGAAATTGAATAAGACACATTAGTGCCCGAACGGTCAGAAACCGTCTCCGTGAAGTCGGGTTACAAGCCCAACACCTTAATCGTGTACCTGCGTTGACGGCGCGACATCGCCGACGCCGTTTCGAGTATGCAAACCAATATCGCCATTGGACCTTGAGGCAGTGGCAAAATGTTTTATTTACTGACGAGTCCCGTTTCAATCTCCATGGTAGTGACCGACGTTTTCTCGTTTGGCGTCGCCGTGGAGAGTGTTTCAGGTAAAACTTTGTTCGTCGAGTTGTGGCTTACGGCGGTGGATCGGTCATGTTTTGGGCCGGTGTTTCGCGAAATTGGAGGACACCTTTGGTAATTGTACGCGGAAATTTGACCGCGAGGTGCTATATTGACCAAATTTTAAGGCCAATTGTTCTGCCCCGCCGGCAACACCTAAGATCATTTGTTTTGATGCAGGATAACGCACACCCATACGCGGCCAATGTCACCAGACACTTTTTTCAACAATATGACATCACTTTGCTGCCACATCCGCCAATGAGTCCAGATCTGAATCCAATCGAGCATGTTTGGGATATAATGGGCCGTCGATTGCAGAGGGAGTATCCAAATTTGCATAACATCGCCGAATTAGAGCGCGCACTTCAGCGAATTTGGAGCACCATTCCGCAACCCGAAATTATCCAATGCATCAACATGGCTGAACATTTGAAGGCTGTTATAGAGAACAGGGGTGGCAATACCCATTATTGAATTCATTAAAACACACACACGTACACTCTTTAGAGAATGAGTTTGGAGTCATAAAATACGGTGGAACTGACGAACCACCGGGTCTCATTTCTCACTCACTCATACACACACACATTCTTTGGAGAATGAGTTTGGAGTCATAAAATACGGTGAGCTCTAAAGGTAAAAAAACGTGGTCTGTCAATTTTTTCATAAATTCAATCGAATGAAACAATAAAACGGCTTGAAAGGTTGAAAGTTTGTAGGGCTTTTGGAGGTACAATGGCCTATAAGATGCACACTTAACATTAGTCATTTCCTAATATTCTCAATGTGGCACGTAATTTTCTGAAAGACCTCAAAATGTCCAGTTTTTCGAAATTTTTCAGTCATGTTAAGGATGAAACACTATGTTTTTCCTGAAAAAACATGCTAGGACATTGTAGAGAATGTATCCAAGTTTCCGAAACCCCCCTTCCAATTTCTGAGCGACCATTGGTTCCTGAGATATTGCCGAGAGAAGAGAAAATGACGCATTTTCATTCACAGGCTGATAACTGCTGGCTGCGAGGAATGGTCGTATCGAGGCCGACAAAAAAAGAAATTGAAGCTAAATGAACAACCTATCCAATTCATATAGTAGTTAGGTTGAAAAAATTTTTTTAAGTCGAAAACGAAAAAACAGACAATTTTTTGTGGCCATAGCCTGCTTCAATAAAAAAAAAATTATCCGCCTAGAGGGCGCAACGAACCACATACGATATTTCAAAAATCTGTTTATATCAGGTGGAAGGTATCAATTTTGCAATAAAAATTTATTACAAATAAGTTATATCGTATATAAATGGAAATAAATGTTTTCTTACACACAGTGTCCTTTTTGTTTGGTATAAGTGCATAATACTTAAAATAATTTACCTGTGGTAGTGCACCGTATTTGCGTAATCGGTGACCCTTTGCTGGCTTTTTCTCAATCAGCTCTTGCAAAAAATGTATTGTTCATTTTTATTTAAAAACACAATTACTGTCAATATTAGTTTCACAATTTTCCAAGAAAAAACTTACATGTAATCTGGTCTTTGCAACACGAACTGGAATAAGCTTTCCTCTCCAATTTGTGTGTTGGACACATTTAACTGTTTAATAAAAAAATTGAATATAAGTTTCATAACGTCTTTAAGGTTATGATTCCCCACCGTCATTTGATGCATCAGAATCTGAAAACAAACATTTTCTACTAAATACTACGTAATATACTAGTCTAGAATATTACAGTCTACATACTAAGAATGGCGATCCCTAGCAAATATGTTAACAAATGACATCGTCATATTAACTAATTATGTTACTTATGTGATTTTTACACAGAAGATGTAAATAACTCTGAAAAGGCGTCTTATGGCAAAAAATCTATTTTACAAAGATTTGACTTGATTTTTGAAATGGGCGTTTCAAATATAACCGTTATACAATATGTTTACCTTGCATTCGTTGTCTACATTTATTAAAATCTAGGGAAGTGTAAATTAATTCTGTTACTAGCGGTAATCTATTATCTAGGCTATGGCATAACAACTCGAAAAAACGTAATAAATTAAATAGTAATGATATAGGTACTTAGATAATTATAAATTAATTTGTGAAGTAGATCATTGACGCAATATGAGACAAATATAAAAAAATACTTGATCGTATATTGTTTAAAAATAATTACTTGCTGAAAACATGAAAAAATATTCCTAGTTAACCGAGAGATATTTTTTTATATAAAGTGTGTCTTTAGAAAATCCAAGATTAAATACTTACTTGGAAAATACTGTCAAGGTAATAGATTTTTATTGGAGAGTATTATGTAACAAAAAAGTAATACGATTTCATTTACTGAGTATTATACTAAACATTTTTCTATTTAAAGGGCAAGTTATGTATAGAGCTAACCATGTAGCGAGTACTGAACGACTCCGCCGCATCGCGTCATGTATCGTTAAACATTTCTTATATGGTAGGATAAGATTTTTGCTAGTATTTTATTCAATCCGTTGTCTCATTAGTCATTCATTACTAAAAGAATAGTGTCGTACATATTTCTACAATAATTGTTAATAAACCTATAATTGTTGTTATAAAGTGCATTTTATTCGTAAGCTGCAATAATCTATATCAGAAGTGGTGAAAAGAGTTTGTTGTGTGCGGTGTTCTTGTGTTAATAAGTCAAAATTTTATAAGCAAATTTTTGTTAGCGGAAATTTGTGTAAAGTTTTCATAGATTTTGGTAGTGAGTGTTTACTAATTAAAGTATCAGTTGTCCATAACTTAAAATTTGGAATGCACATCCTGGAAAGGCCTATTACACTTTCCGGATTTTTAGGAACGGACGTATCAGTTACACAAAGCATTTTTGAAAATTCAAAAATTGACCAGGTAAATTTAGACATTAAATATTACGTAACTGATAGTCCGGAATATAAATTTGATATTTTGATAGGAAGTAACTTCACAGAAAATGCGAATATTATTTATTATATAGTAGACGATTCACTTCATTTTAAAAATAAGATAAATTTACCTGTTTGGCTACAAACTATAAACCATGATAATCAAATTCATTCAGATGAATTACATAATTTACACAATGTTTTAAGAGCATACGAAGATTGCATGTTGTAATCTATAAAAATATTAGGCACAGCTCATTCCGTTACCCTTTCTATTGAATTAACCACAAATAAACCTGTAGCACATCGAGCATATAGAAGCACAGAGAAAGTAAACAAATATTTAGAACCATTATAAAAGAATTTTTAGAAGCAAATCTTATTCGAGTCCGGCCTTGCTTTTAAACAAAAAAGATAACTCTAAGAGGCTTGTAGTAGATTATAGAACACTTAATCAAATAACAATAAAAAATAAATTCCCCGTGCCTATTATTGAGGAAATAATAGACAATTTAACAGACTAAAATTTTTTTACTAAGCTTGATTACTAAGCTGACATTAGGGTATCATCAAATTCCGATAAACCCAAAATCGATTCCCTATATTTTCGAAAATTTGTTAAAGACTTTGCCCGTGTATCCGCTCCACTAACAAGGCTGTTAAAGAAAAATTCAAAATGGGACTGGTCTGAAAAACATACAAAAATAGTAGATTTTCTCAAAAATCAAATTTGTTGTAAGCCAGTTTTAACAACTTAACCCTAAAATTGCCCATCATGGTTTACACAGATGCTAGTAGAGACGGATATGCAGAAATATTAACGCAGAAACATAACCTTGAGCATCCAATCGCATTTTTTAGTAAACAAACAACAGAGTTGGAAAAGAATTATCATTCCTTTGAATTATAACTACTAGCTATTGTCAGAACATTGGAAAACTTTTGCTATTATATACTAGGCTATGCCTTTACTATTTTCACAGACTGTAATGCTGTTAAAAATGCCTGGAATAAAACAAACTATTATTCTACTAGTATTGATTTCCAAAAATGAACAAATTCTTAAAAAAATATATCAATGCGTGTCTTTTTTGTATGTATCATAAAGAGCACGGTGGTAAAAAACCTGGGTTCTTACATTCTATTACCTAGTACGCTCGGCCCAATCACACGTTACACTTGGATCACCTAGGACCCTTTATTAGAACAGAGAATGGCAACAAATATCTATTTGGCATAGTAAGATGGATTTTCTAAATATACTTATGTCAAACCTCTCCCAGACACGTCATCTAAATATGTCAAGAGAGCTAACATTGACAATTTTACTAGGATGTTGAGGTCTCATAGTGATGAGTTGAAAGCACCTCCACAGTGGGTTAAGAATTTGTCTGGGGTTGAGATACCGAATGACGTGTCGAATTTTTTAGCTTTGGGTGCTAAATTTAGTATACAACCTACAGTTAGGGATATTAATATAGCACGGTTATTGGCTGATATAGGCAATATCATTGATAAAGTAGCAAATAAGAGAGATAAGCATCGTTTATTAGCTCAGGCTACCAATATTGTTTCTAATTTTTACACTGTCCGAGTAATAAGAATAATTTTATATATAATCTTTATAAAAAAAAGTAGAAGTTTTATTAACAATCATCCTGAATTAGTTATAATACAGTCAGACAAAATGAATATCACCACTATTCTTAAGAAAGAACAATATAATGATTTAGCTTTGGAGCTATTAAATAATGCAGAAATTTATAACATGTTACCTAGGGATATCTCAAACTCAGTACAGACTAAAGCGAATGTTTTAGTTACTAATTTAGTTAAACGTGGAATGATTATCAAAGAGGAGGGGACGAAGTACAGGTTTTATAATGGTGTCATTAATAAATTTTATGGTTTGCCTAAAGTGCATAATATAAAGTTGCGTCCCACCATCTTGTATTCGACTCTTTTCAATTTTCACAATTTATCAATTACTTAATAATTATATAATTCTTAGTTTGGATGTAACTTCACTTTTTAATAATATTACACTTCAACTTGCAAGTGACAGCATAAACAAGCATTGGGGGGATATAATAATACAGTCTATAAACAGATACTTGGCATGCCTATGGGTGGCCCTTTTCCCCGATTTTGGCTAAGTTTGTGATGGATGATTTGATTGAATACTGCTTAGATAAGCTTAAATTTGAGGTTCCTATTTTAAAGAAATATGTTGATGACATTCTGTTGCGTATTCCACTGGGTGAGGCAGAACAACTGTTACAAGTTTTCAATATTTACAGCGAAACATTAAAATTCACCATTGAATTAAAGGATATAGATAAGGGTGTTCCCTTCCTTGACACAAAGGTCTATAGAACTGGTGATGGCAAATTGTTGACAACATGGTATACTAAACTAGGCTCGTCTGAATTCTAATTACAGCTCAACTAAACACTAACGAATATACCAGGCATTTTCTAGAATCTCTAGATCTATTTCCTCGAACGACTCGAACGTTTCTCGTCGATTCCCCATTTTTCCAGTCCCGCCTCGATACACGGCATTTTGTTTACCAGAATCGCGTAGGGGCGATCGGGCAAGTTCAAAAGCAAAACTTGTCCAATAATGTTTACTTTTTTTTTCTTTTTAATTAATTTAGATTTTTTTAAAAGAAGATTTGAATTTACTATATTTTTCTATTTTATTTCACTTGTAACAATTTGTTTAAATGAAATGGTTCTATTTTATCTATTGAAATTTAAGTAATGAGAATTTAACTGGTGGAATTTATATGTATTGTAATTTCTAACTAACAACTCTAATACAAAACGACATTTAACGAATTTGCCTGCAGTAGGATACGTTTCATAAAGAATATCCAAAGATTTACATATATATAATGTTCCTTGGTACAGGTAAATTGTTATGTTTTCTTATACTAATTAATAAATTATCTAACATTACTTTTTATATTTTGTAGATCCTGGATGTCTTGCGTTCCTGATGTTTTCCTCGATGGTTTCTAAAGATGATTTCCAGCGTTGAATAACCTTCCCTGCGTCGTTTTCTTTAATTTTCCACTGTTGATGGAACTGCAATGCTGATCTGTAAGCTCGTACTGATTTCGAAGCACTACATATATATATTATTCAACGCTGGAAATCATCTTATGTATATTAGTTCGTAGGCTTCCGCGGGTGTTATATGTGGTTGTAAAATTTCTCCGGGTTCCTTTCCGCAATGAATCAGCATGATCTTCAAAAGAACCATTTATTTAACAACGTTTCGGTAAAATCTCATTTACCATCTTCAGGTCTTCTTACTTCTACTTCGCGTTACTACGTTCGGCTTACTGGAAGATGTTTGTCCACTGGGTGAGTTATATACTGTGCTTTCGTTCCGGTGTGTGGTTTTCTTCGCATGGCTGCTCGTCACGGGTCTTGCGTTTAACGGTGCTGTAGGTTCTTGTGTCCTGCTTGGCCTACTCTCAGCGTTGCGTATCACTGGTTTATTGCTCTTCTTGGTTTCCAGCACAGGTTTCCAAGCTGTTGGTAATCTTTGGGTATCGTCACGTGTATTGAGATTTTGAGGATGTTTTTCAATTTCGATGGCTTCTCTAATTATTCTTTTTGCCTTATGCATTCTTGCTAGTAAGTCGAACGTAGTAACGCGAATCAGAAGTAAGAAGACCTGAAGTTTAACACTTTTGATATAGATTTCTTGGTTATATGTCTCTTGTGCCGTAACAAGTAGTGCATATACTCTTCAATGCAGCTTTCTTCGCTCTGGTGGATTGGATTTCAATACAACAATGTTTATTTTACTTATAGGTTAACTTTGTTGACTCAGGTTATTGTTTATTTCTTAATAATTTCTTATAATTTTTATACAATTTTCTTCTTATCTCAAAATTCTGGCATTCCTTATTTATTTCAAAATCAACAACCTTTTTCTTTTCGTTTCTATGCAATGTCCGCACTATCTCACATAGAATTTTTTTTTAATACGCTTCACCTTTAACAAATTTTCTTTTTTTTATATTTTATTATTTTTATGTTGACATCTATCTACATATTTTTATTAACCTTTAGACTTTTACTAAATAAGTATTTATCATATTTATACTACACTGTCCACTTTCTTCAAAATTGTAACCACGTGCAATAATTATCGCTTTTTCTATACAAAATTTTTATAAATATTCTAAATATGCTAAACATTTACTTTTAAATTCCTCCTTTATTCACTGAAACTTTTATTTATATTTCCTGTTATTTTAATTTTGTGTTCATTACAAATTTTTCAAATTTGTTTTAAAAATTTGTATCACCCTGTGTTGCAGATTTACAAAACAAAATTTCTCTGTTTTTTTATTAGTTATTCTTCCTAAAATTGCCTCAATTGCTAACGGAGCTTCATATTGTGGTACTGTGTGTTTATTTATGATACGGACATCTAAACATAATCTTATATCCTCATCTTTCTTTTTAACCACTACCAGTGGGTTTATATACTGTGCAGTGCTTCGTGATATTATTTTTTCATCTAACAATTTATTAATTTCTTTTTTTAACATCTGGTTTATACTTGTATGGAATTGGATATGTTTTTACTCTAAACTTCTCAATATCTCTTACCTCTAATTTGTGAATATAATCTGTAGCCACTCTTGTTTCTTTCATTATTAACTTTTCATACTTTCCCAACATTTTCTTTAATTCACGTTCATACTTTTTATCGCAGTTTATCTGCACTTCATTTATATTTATACATAATTCTACATCATCATCAACTTCTACATTATCACCACTATCATCATTTCAGGGGCGGATGGGCCAAAGGGGATTTTGGGAATTTTCCCGAAGGGCCGGTTGCTTCCGGGCCGCTGCAGCCCGTGACTATTTTTTTAGTTTGATAAGGCATTAACATAGTCGAAACAAGGAAAAGCCGTGCGTGGCACGTGCTTATTTAATTGTGCAGGTGCTGGTTAAGCAGCTTTTTTGAATATTACTAACCAATTTTTTTTTTTATATAAGCACGAACGAGGACTGAAATAAACTAGTATTACCATAACAGTCAAATCTTGGATGTTGGACCGGTTGGTCAGGTCTAAGTGTGATGAGTGATAAAGTTATTTTGTTTGATTATATTACATATTTCATTTGATTTTGACTTACTTTATAAGTTTTAATATTTATTTCGGGGTGTAACAGATGCTGATGGTCAAACTTCAGGGGGTTATTATACAAGTAATTTTCAACAAAAATGTATTATAAGATTTTGTTGGAAAAATGATAGTTGCTCTTTTATTTATCATTTTTTGATTTCAAAAAATTTGATGCCTTTTTTCATAAATACAAAAATATCTGTTATTCTTACAGCCACATCAAATTTAGACATACCATCGGAAATAGCGTTAAATGTACTACAAGACTAGCATATATGAGTGTTTAAAGGGTGGTAACCCCAAAAATTTGTTAAGGAAGACATGTTTTTTTTTTTCAGCAAAAACTACTGTATTTAGTAAGCTTTTCAATGATATATCAACTTTTGAGTTTGCTATTTTTTTGGCAACAATACCAAGGGCAAAGGTAATAAAACACAAACTTGTGTATACCTAGTTTTTGTGGGAATTTCTTCAAAAAGCTGTTTTTTAACTCTTCCTCTTTCTCCTATAATCCGAAATATTGTTACAAATGAGTTTTTGTTTAGAGTGCGTCTTTCATGGTAGATAAATGCCAAGGCGGCTGTGAAAAACGATATTGACCTTCAAAGTTATAAAATTACTTTAGTGTTCTTGTTGATTACTTGAGTATCTAAATTTAAGATGCCACGTTTTTTCCCAAATAACGAGTATCGAGATATTTTATTTGTGCATGGTGTTTGCAATGGAAATTGTATAGCAGCAGTTGAAGAATATTCTTGCCGCTATCCTGAAATACGCATTCCAAACAGAAAAACTTTTGTAACTACATTTCAGGTTTTGGAAGAAAATGAGAGTGTTCCAGGGCATCATCGTCTAAATTCCAGTCAAGTAAATCGTCATCAAGACCAAATTATAACAGTGCTTTTTTGAAGAAATTTCCACATTAAGTACACGCAGGGCAGCGATACAACTTTTGAGAATTTCGCATACGTCAGTTCACAGAAGTCTTAGAAGGAACAACCTTCACCATTATCATTTGACCCCGGTTCAAAGTTTACTGGCTCGTGATAGGACAGAACGTATTTAGTTTTGTCAGTGCTATAATCCAACAAACTAACAGAGATCCGCAATTTTACAAGGAAATAGTTTGGACTGACGAATTAACATTTACTAGAGATGGCACATTTAATTGTCATAATGACCATACGTGGGCAGCTGTGAATTCTCATGCTGTCAGGCCCTCCAATAATCAAAGTTTACGTATGGATGGAGATAATTGGAAATTACGTTCTTCGACCAATTATACTAGAAAATAAATTAAATGCAGAGGCATTTCTTGATCTTCTTCAGAACAAACTGCATACTATATTAGAAGAGGTTCTTTTAAATTTTTGGATTAACTCCTGGCTTCAAATGGATGGTTGTTCTACACATAACAGCAGGGAGATTTGGGTATGGCTAAACGAGCATTATGAAGGTAGATGGATATGACGCTTTGGTACAGTTAGGTGGCCTCCTCGAAGTCCTGATCTAACTCCGTTAGACTTCCTTTGGTGGGGTAGATTAAAGTATTTGGTATTTGAAGTACCAATTGAAACTCGAGAACAGCTCGAACAAAGGATAGGAAGGACAGTCTTAAAATAAAAATAAAGTACTATAAAGTTCCTGTATTTTCGATTATTACGGTTTTATCACCTATGCCCTTGATATTGTTACCAAAGAAGTAACAAACTCAAAAGTTGATATATCGTTAAAAAGCTTACTAAATACAGAAATTTAATTAGTAATTTTTGGCGATGTAATGAAGTAAAATTTTCATTTCTAAATAGTATTAATAAACCTATCACCGACCGCCGAAAAGTGTTTAAATTACCGAACGCTAGCGCGCACACCCGCTGCCGTCCGCATCGAGACCAAGCCCGTCGCAGCGCACTGGCCGGTGAGTCCTGTCCCGGCCACCCAAGCGTACAGACCTGCCGCGTGGCCCACCCGCTGCCACACGAGAGCCTCGAATTTTTCAGAGTCGCTGACGAGAAAAATTCCACGCGCTGACCGCCGACTAAAATTATTCTGAGTAGCTGATCAACTTAGAATAATTTCGTGAAGACTTCGAGCTAAGGAAAGAGTTTTTCAAAAGGGAGACCAGTGCGCCGCCGCTGATCTGTCTACAGCACCGAAGACTTCTAAACAGCGAGTAGACGATTCAGTTCCTGGCCCGTCGTTGTTGAGAGCAGTCCTGTCTGTCCACTACTTCAGTACCAGAGGAGCTGTTCGTGATTTTTCTAAGTTGATGAAGAATTTAGAAAAATTCTACCAGGACCACTAGCCGTAGCTATTTGGTGAGATTTTTACAAGTCTCGTCTGAGGAGCACTGCGCAGCCGCCAACCAGTGACCAGCACTGAGGGTTTTCAAACTTCAGTTCCTGGCCAGCCGTCTACGAGAGCAGTCCTGCAGAGAAACCGCCTTTGGTGACTGTACTAAATCGAATCTTAGGACCAGTGCGCAGCCGCCTACTGCCTAGGAGCGTTAGGTGTTCCACTGTGGAAGCCAGAGATTCAGTTCCTCACCAGCAGTCCAGTCCAGCACCGCCAGGAATTCAGTCCAGCACCGCCAGCAGTCCAGTCCAACACCGCTAGCAGTCCAGTTCAGACCAGCACCGTCAACTAGGATAGTAAGCAAATTGCGCACACGAAGGCTTGACGAGGTAACTATTTTACTGTTAGAATTGTACATTTAGGTTTGCACTCAATAAATGTAAATATTTATCAAGCGCGCCTTGTTTTACTGGACGTCGAAAGTCTAACTCCTCCCTCACGACCCTCTGGACATACCGTGTCTTCACTGTAGCCGCCCGAGTAATGGTGTTTCTGCACTGTAAACAGAAACTGGCGCCCGAGATTACCGCCGCCACCGCTCAAGCGTCATAGTGACACTGCGTCGTATTGCAATCACGACGTAGGTACCTCACAGCGTTACCACCAATAAGAAGACACCACTAATTTTGCTCATTTCACAATTACTACATTTAACTTTTTACAGCACCTGGTATAGAAAATTTTTTAAACATTCATATATGCTAGTCTTGCAGCAATTTTAACGGTCTTTCCGATGGTATGTCTAAATTTGATATGGCTGTAAGAATAACAGAGATATTTTTGTTTTTATGAAAAAAGGCACATTTTTTGAAATCAAAAAATGTTAAATAAAAGAGCAAATATCAACTTTCCAAAACAATCTTATAATACTTTTTTTGGTGAAAATTACTTGTATATACTCGCGTCAAGAATTCAGACGTCTTACGTCACGGCTGACGTTACACATTTGTTTTTATTGTCAACGTATTTTCGATATTTGGTTGCGTTAAAAACAATAATTTTTTGCAATTTACTGCAATATATAATGCAAACTTTTAGTGTAGTATAAAGTTTTATTACTATCAGTTGCAGTTTCTTAAATATTTTGATGAAAATATACTGAATTATTCATTTGTTCGCATGACGTAAGTCGTCTGAATTCTTGACGCGAGTATAATAACCCTCTGAAGTTTGACCATCAGCATCCGTTACACCCAGTATATTTTCGATATTTTACATTCAGTTGTACTGTTTAAAATATTTTATACTTATTAAAATCTTCAAAATTAAAGTCTTCTTAAAAAATTAATACAGAATGTTATCGACGACCGTTACAATAAAGAAATCATACTTTTTTCATCGGATCATATTAATCATCTTTTTTCTCAACAAAATTGGGCCGGCCGATCCTACCGATTTCCCGGGCCGGTTTAATCTTTCCCATCCGCCCCTGCATCATTTTCACTTTTATATAAATCATTATCATTATACACCATTTTACTTTTTAATTCGCACATTCTCCTACATACATCATTCATTCTCTCCACATTAGTTACTACAGTTTCTTGATTTATTAATTCATCTTATAAAAAAAGACCCACCAGCCGGTCACCGAAAAATCCAGCTCATATATTTAATTTTTACGGTTGCATCTCATGAAAAATTCTTGGGTTTGAATCTGACCAATAGCGGCAATTGAGATGATTTACCGTCCCGTTCGAGAAAAAACTGCACCATCAGAAAAACAGATGTTAAAAAGGAACTGTGGATCGTTCCCTGCTCGCTCACTCATTATTTCGCAAAATTGTAAACGGCGGTCATCTTCATCTTCATGAAGTTCCTGAACTAAATGTATTTTGTATGGATGGAATTCATTCTTCTTCAAAATGGTTTGTATGCTAGTTAGATTGATCTCAGACACAGATGCCAGCTGCCTCGTCCTTAATGTAGGATCAAGATGAACTTGTCCCAAAACTGTAAGTTCACTAGCTTTATTAACTATAGGTTTTTCAATTTCTCGTTTTTTATTGGCTACGTTCCCTCTCTTGAAATTTTTTTACTAACTCTAGACTCCTTTCTCCTGACTTGTCGATCTTGATGTTGTTCATTAAATAGCTGAGCTGAGTAAAGCAAAGTGATATCTACCCTTTCCGCAATGGAATAAACCATAATGTTTAATTTTCAAAAACACAATTAAATAAACAGTGGTTGGTAGCAATGTTTCGAAATTCCTAATACTAGAAAATAAATTTGGAATCCACTAATTTTACATTCGTTGTGAGTATTCATTTCTGTTTTTTTACAATTGTGTTTTTGTTTTTACGAAAGTGATAACAAATCGCCAAAAACCAATGTAACGCAAGAAATACAAAATTTATACCATTGGCGTACTTAACTCGAATAAGAGACATTTTTACCGTTACTAATTATTTGTACAAAAATTTCAACTTTAAAATCAAAATTCTTATTAAGTATAGAGCGGAATTATAAAATTTAAAGTCTGTTGTAAAGAGAATTCTAAGAGCTTTCAAATTGAATATTACTCTACCTCCAATGCCATTTAAATATTTTGGGGTGATGTTTACCCTTGCTTGGGGGTGAAAGTGGCGGAGTGAAAAATACCAGCAAAGAATGTCCCCTTTTAATCTAAAATCGACGAGTCTGAGCGTTTTTCTACAATCTTGACGCAGTCATCTGACTGGTAAGTTAAGGAATAGACTTGAAAAAATAACTACAGAGCAGTGATGTTATATATTCAATATCATGTTCCAATTGCAATAAAAAATATATAGGTCAGACAGGTAGATGTCTGAAAGACAGAATTGTTACTCACATGAGTGATGTAAGAGTTGGTAAATCTTCTTGTGCTTTAGCAAAACATGTAATTGATAATGGACATTCTTTTTCTTACCATGATGTCAGGATTTCTGAACATAATTTGTTCAAAAGTTTTTATAGATGTTTCACATTTATACCGATAATAATTCTATTAATTCCAGAAAAGATGTTAATGACCTCAGTGTGATCTATACTTTTTTGCTTCTCTTAATAATAATGTTAATAATAATAGTGACGTGGGCATTGGTCAGTTCTTTGCCGACACCCAGTAGGGTTTATATTTTTCCAGTATCCATTTGTAGATTTTTCTTGTCCATTTCTTATTCAATTTTGGTAGTAATGCCAACGAATTTGTTAGGTTTTTTCCAAAATTTTTGTAATATGTTTGAGTAGTCGGTGTTCATCCTGGTTTTTTAACCAGTTTAATAGTTTTTTTTAATATTACATGGGATGTAAGAAGTGGTGACATTGTGATAATGTTTTTTTGAAGATTTCTGTTTTGATGGATAGTTGCATTGCACTTTTATTAATCTCGATCTTTTTCGTAAGTCCCTTTAACTTTTCCTTTTACATTTTGATAATTATTGTACTTTTTTGTAGTTTCCTGATAAAGAAGCAATAAAGACTTTGAGAGCTTGAATGGAAATAAGGAGTTTTCTTTTTTCTTGCTTATGTGACTGCTATATCTGGTTAATAAACATAGAGGTAAAACTCTAAAAACATCTCAGGGAAAATGAGGAAAGAAATAAGATAATATTCAATGTTTAAAGCAAATTGCTATGCAAACATCAAACGATTTAAAATTTAATTAAATAAGAATCATATATTACAAGCATAGGTGATAAAGAAGTTGATTTTCAATAAATAAAGGTGAAATGATGAACATGTAACATAAAAACCCATCCAAGGATGACAGAAAATTGTGACATATACTAGAACTTGAAAAGAAATTTTATAAATTAAAATTAATAAAGTTAAACCAATTGTGATAATTGTGGCATCAAAATATAGTTAAATCAACATAGATTTACTTAATAAAACTTGCAATTGAAAAAAGTAATTTATTTGAACAGAAGAAATAAAAGTGTAAATGACATACCTTAAACTCCAGTGGCGATTCACAAAAATTTTCAATGTAACTAAATATTATTACATAAAAAGTAATAAAAAGTTAAGTTTACTATAATATAAGCTCAATTACAGATGCAAACCATGTTGAATTATAAGTAGAATAAGGAAATTAGGTAAACATATATAAAATAAGACAAGAAAAATGTAAGGTTGGGATTCTTTCAAAAATAGACAAATGGGATATTGAAAGAATGGGAATCATGCCAGGAATACAGAACTGTATCTAATTTAGTCTGAAAACCAAGCATATTTCCATAATTTCGATTTATATTTTCATATTGTCAAAAGCTTTTGATAGTCATGACAACAAGGGAAATTCTCCACCACAGTATACTAAGCAATCAGTACGGAATCTTAGACAATTTATGAATGAAATACGTCTGGCAATTTTTAAATACCCCCACTCTAGAAAAAGTCGCCAAGAATATGGCGGATCCCAGAGAACATACGAAAAAATAGCTAATAATTTGGCGTAAACATAACCAAAGTTGTTCGTAGTTTTAATACTTTTGCATTAATTCTTAATTAATTGTTGTAATCCAGTGTAGTTTCATGTAAATTAAGGTTTTGGTCCCATTTTGTCTTAATTTAGGTTTCTAGCAGATATAATTTGAATTTGATTATAAAACCAGTATGAATTTAAATTTATTTAAAAAATTTGCGAAAACATGGAAACTAGGTCAACTAGTAGTGTAGTTTTATTTTATATTTTGTAGTACTTTTGCCTTTATGTCAAGATGTATACGTTTACCTTATTTTGTTAGCAGATTATCAAATTTAAGCCCAGTGTAATTTTTATATTTTTCCTCATTTTTTTATTAGGAAAGTACGAAATGAAATTAAAACGTGAATATTAGGTACAATTTATTTTGAGGTTTACAAAATATATATATATATATATATATATATATATATAGGTAACATAATCAAAAACCCCCGTTGCTCTATTAGGTGTATGGAGTGGTTTCTTTCATTCATGTATGAAAGCAGTCTCTTTCCTATTTGGAGTTAAATCCTTTGCCCCCTTTTCATGTTTTAAGTAATTCTTCTTTAGGATTTTCTCAATTAAGCTATCACGTCTAACTTGGTCTCCCATATATAAAACTGTTTACAGGCCTTTTACGCCCAGAGCCGCGTTATGCCTTAGTTTTTTACAACACATTTATTTGCTTCCATAGTTTATTTATTATTTACTGGGTATAGTTCCACTAATATAAAAACACAAATAACTAAACACTCAACACGACATACAAAGCAGGAATATAAGTACAATAACGATAACGAGTGGATAACCATGTAATAATGTCAAAAATTCAAAGAACCTGACACACAGAAATTATAGTAATAAGTGTCAGTCGCCAACAAGATGGCGGATTTTTGGAAGACGCGGGAAAGCTGAGTTTCCCTACTGATTGCTTAGTATACTGTGTTCTCCACACATATAAATCAGAAACGTCAGAATTTTCGGCAGTAGGTCAACAAACTTTGAACAGGTAACATCACAGCCTGAAAGCAAGCAAAACAAATGAACAAAAGTTTTAGTCAACATTGATACCTACCAAAGTGACAGTATTGTGAAATGTCAATGTCAAAAGTGACAAGTCATGAGAAATTCCATACCAACTCAGTAAACTGTTAGTGAACTAGAAATTTAAAAATTTGTGCCGCGTAAGTGAAAAGAAATTATGTAAACCGTAGTGAAAAAGCAATGAGTTAGTGCCATTGGTAAACATTGCTGAGCACTAGGAGACTTCAAAGCAGATCATCTCCAGTTCAGACTTTCAACGGAACAGAACAAGGTCAAATATTAGAAAGTGCGGGAGATTCAGCTACACCGGGATTGCAGTCAAATCATGCCAGAGGAGTAAAAGGCAAGCAATAGAGCATTTACATTAACTCAGTGTCATTAAATCCGCTAGGGGCGTTAGCGTCAAAGTTAGGTAATATTATGTTCTATGGTCTAGTTTATGATTCGATAATTTTTTATTTGAATTTGTGTAAGTCAAATAGTGATTGTAAATCTAATTTGCATACGTATTATCAAAATATAACTGCTAATAAATCAATAAAATTTTTGTAAACACACAAAGACAACAGGCAAAAAATCACTTGAAAAGATATATTAAATTTTATTTATGTTAACATCACATAACCTTGTTTATCTGAATTTTACATTAGCAATTTGGAAAGAAACGTAATAAAATGTTATTTAACACAGAAATTGTTAACGTTGGAGTACCTAAATAATTTCCTTGTAATTCTTAATTTAAACCTCTTTGTTTTTAAAGAATTACAAGATTACAAAAATGTTGCATGTAATATGCCCAGTAAATAAAAGTACATTAAATACCCAGTTTCTGAAAAAATACGAATATATAAAAAAAATCAGTGTTTTAAATAATGTACATGTGACATAAATAAATAATACACATATGCAGTTTTTATTTGGTATTTTTATTACAGTACAAGTACAATACAGAAAAGTTGAAAACCCTTATAGGTGTTTTAATTGGTTTTCATTAAAAAATTTGAGTGATATTAGTTCTCTTTTATAACTAATAACATTTTGTATCGCCATGTCATAAAATAACTTGTTACTACTAGATGCACTTGCTATACTCTCAGGATTACCGGCGTTATTATCATTCAAGTAATTTTCAATTTGAGGAATCGCATTGTCACATTTCTCAGTTTAGAAGTCTATGAACTCGTGTCATATTTCTACTTTGTTTCCATCTGCAAGTTTGCCTACATTTTCATTCTGTTTTCGCCTTTTCAAGTATCGTTTCATTATTTTTTACAATATTGGTGTCGTATTTTCGTGTACGGGTAAATATAATGTTGAAACAGCTGTTTTTTGAGAATTATCCATTGTCCTAAAAATAAGAATGAAGCCTTATCAAATAATGAAAAATATACACCGAAAATAGATCATAAATGTACTTACCCATACTAGTAATAGCATAACAATCTTCTGTAAAATGTTTTGAGCAGATCTTTGTGTACTGGGTTGGTTTCTTGCTGGATGCAATTGCTATTAACCATTTTTTTTTCAGCATTATTGGGGAACTTACGAAACATGAAATCTTTTTTTTTATTAGCAACAGATAAACACTGCGGTACACAACAGTTATATGGCTATTTTTTACACAAATTAAAACACAACAAAAATTAAATAACAAATATTTGTGAGGTTAGATTTAATATCTAACATTGATCAGCGCCGCCTACATGTAAATGCTCTATTAATTTTACACATTCATGTATAAAGGGTTTTCAAATGATCATTGGCCATATTTGCAATTGCTTGATTTAAATATTTTACAAATTTGAATTTAGTTATAAAGAAAAGTGCACAATTTTTAGAATTGAAAATATTTGAATAAATAATTCATATCAACAGTATAGATTTTTAGTAAAAAAAAATAAAAGTCAAAACAAAAAAAATAAGAGCTCTATTATCAAAAATTTATACTAGATTAAGATTTAGGATAAGTAGTAGAGTAATGTTTGTGCATTGAAATTTGTGTAATTATAGATTAATAGAATTTGTTGAAAATTGAATCTGAAATTCTTTTATTACCTAGTAACTATAAATCAGTCAAAAATAAACGTCATTATAAGAGCATTGGAGGTAAATATTCCAAGTGTATATTCTTATAAACGGCGCACCAACAAATAATCAAAATTAGACTTTCAATTTTAATCAAAATTTTACAATTTATTATAAATTAAATAAATTAAATAATTACAAAGCTACTTTCAATATACAGGTAGAATATTTTTTTTTATAGAAATCATTATATAATATTTGGTTTATATCATCATCATTCATTCATTCATTCAAAATTAATATTATCAATATAATATAATATATATATATATATATATATATATATATATATATATATATATATATATATATATATATATATATATATATATATATATATATATATATATATATATATATATATATAATAACAGAACTTAACAGGCGGGAGGCGTGAGTGTTTCAAGCCGGACATCCGCCTTCCGTTGGTGAATGTATTCTATATAAAAGAAGGCTTATTTAAATTAAACTGAAATAGATAGTATAACGATGGACCTAAAGAATGTTGCTTATGTGGTAATGATATGTAATATCCTGTTGATATGTCAGTAGGGTGGAACAAGCTTGAGTTAAATAAAAAAGATACAAATTATTCGTTTTATTATAATCAAATAATAAGAACCAGAAAAAAAATAGGAACCCATATGTTGTCATTATAAGACCTACCCTTTCTTTATTTTGAGCATAGGAATAATTTTGTATGTATATTTTCCTGCGCACCTTATTTATAGTTTTATTAATAGTAATAGTTTTATTAATCGTAGTAGCGAGTAAAATCTGTTCTGCTAGTATCGCAAAAGTAACTTAATTTTTTTAAAATAAAATCCTGTATCAAGAAGTAAAGAACATACCGTCATCTGGGGTAAAGTCGGACAGTAGGGGCGAATGCGGACAGACGCACGTGCGCGTATATTTTTTTCAAGGACAAGTCGCCGATTTGCAGAATAGTGTTAAGGGCGGCGTTTTTGTGTGCATTTTTCAATGAATTTATAGGTGTTTCTTGTCGCAGTCAAAGAAAAATCTAAGCAAGTTAGAAAAAATATCTCTTCACTGTGCCAATCATACAAATTTTCTCCAGGGTGTGACATATTTTATAGGCTGGTAAGTCTTTAGGAAATGGGAAGAAAACCATGTTTTCGCCTCCTATGTTTCATTGTTACGTTTCAGAACTTTATAGGGCAATAATTATGCACTGAAAAAATCATATGCGGTATTATAATCACTGTCACAACCGGCAGGATACTTTTTAAAAGACGTTAACACTTGAACTGATATAAATTATTGAGTATTTTTCACAGTAACTACAACAAGGCAAAAAGGTGCAATTCACGGTCTTTGAATAGGTAAATCTGTTTTCTAGCACGTTTCTTCACCAAAAATTAAAGGACGTGAATTAATTTCAGTATGTTTTAGTTGGGACACTATCGAAAAGACGCCGTTAGTTACGGTCTGTAGGGTATTGGCACTTGAGTATTTTTTTTATCCGTCAAGGTCGGACTAGCTTTTTAATGCTTATTATCAGTAGTACTAGTATGTAGCAAATCACACACAAATTGTTATACAAAATTCAGAAAGTATCATTATTGATGTTGAACATTATGGAGGAGATAACAGCAAGTATAGCGACATGAAAATCACAACGAAATAGTAATGTTTTTTCAATTACTATATTAAAAGAAATTTTTTGATAAAACCTCTAACAGGGGTCTAGTACAAGATAAATTAACGAAAAAACTACCTTAAAAATTTATGGAATTTAAACAAATTTTTTTATGAAACTTTTAACAGGGGTCTGTTGGTACACTAATTAACTAAAAAATACAGGGCGTTTAGTAATAACCGAACCAATCTCTAAAATCCCTAAAAATTACGAAATTAGACCAAGGTTTTTGATTAAACTTTTAACAAGGATCTGTTAGAACACTAATTAACGAAAAAATACAGGGTGTTTAGAAAAACCGAACCAATCTCTAAAATTCCTAAAAATTACGAAATTTGACCAACATTTTTGAGTAAACTTTTAACAATGATCTGTTAGAACACTAATTAACGAAAAAATACAGGGTGTTTAGAAAAACCGAACCAATCTCTAAAATCCCTAAAAATTAAGAAATTTGACCAACATTTTTTATTAAACTTTTAACAAAGGTCTGTTAGAACACTAATTAACGAAAAAATACAGGGTGTTTAGAAAAACCGAACCAATCTCTAAAATTCCTAAAAATTACGAAATTTGACCAACATTTTTGAGTAAACTTTTAACAAGGATCTGTTAGAACACTAATTAACGAAAAAATACAGGGTGTTTAGAAAAACGGAACCAATCTCTAAAATTCCTAAAAATTAAGAAACTTGACCAACATTTTTTATTAAACTTCTAACAAGGGTCTGTTAGAACACTAATTAACGAAAAAATACAGCGTGTTTAGAAAAACCGAACCAATCTCTAAAATCCCTAAAAATTAAGAAATTTGACCACATTTTTTATTAAACTTTTAACAAGGGACTGTTAGAACACTAATTAACGAAAAATACAGGGTGTTTAGAAAAAGCGAACCAATCTCTAAAATTCCTAAAAATTACGAAATTTGACCAACATTTTTGAGTAAACTTTTAACAAGGATCTGTTAGAACACTAATTAACGAAAAAAATACAGTGTTTAGAAAAACCGAACCAATCTCTAAAATCCCTAAAAATTAAGAAATTTGACCACATTTTTTATGAAACTTTTAACAAGGGACTGTTAGAACACTAATTAACGAAAAAATACAGGGTGTTTAGAAAAAACGAACCAATCTCTAAAATCCCACAAAAATTATTAAATTTAACCGAAATTTTTGATGAATTTTTTGACAAGGGTCTGTTAGAACACTAATTAACGGAAAAATACAGGGTGTTTAGAAAAAACCAAACCAATTTCTAAAATCACTAAAAATTACGAAATTTGATGGGAATTTTTGATCAAACTTTTAACAAGGGTCTGTTAGAACACTAATTAACGAAAAAATATAGGGTGTTTAGAAAAACAAAGCCAATATCTCAGTTTATGGAATTTAAACAATTTTTTTTTAAACTTCACCAAGATCTACTAGAACACTAACGAAAAAAGTACAGTGTTTGAAAAATCAAACGAATTTCTAAAAATTCTAAAATGTCACGAATTAAAAAAATGTTTGTCAAATTTCAGCATCAAATGAAGATGACCCGATTCAACATTTGCAATACAGGGTGTTAAAGTAACCAAACATGAAAAAACCACAAAATTTACAGAATTTTACATCTTTTTAAAATGAAATGCCAGCTATTTTTAAAAATGATTGTCAATAAAAGTCAGCCAAGGTCGGGCAGCAACCTTGCTGTACCTTTCTAGTTAATATTATTTGATGAAAAATTGACGTAACTGAGCTTAATGTAATATAGGAATGTACGTTACTATTAGGACTAAAAATTAATCATTTATTTCATATTTTAAATTACACAGTATAATAAAGCTCTAAGCTAAAGCATGAAGTACATTCTTTCCATCACTGGTACCGTCTCGATGAGTTGTTGGCTCCAGAAACTGAATAACGATCTTCGGTTTAGGGAGCGATTCATATTTATGGCTCGATACGCAGTGGATCGCGTCAATGTTATAATTAGGTGTGCCCGATGGATTTTAAAATTAAGTTAAATTTATTCAATAGTAATAATGGCATTTTATTTTTATGTTGGCAATTTTAAAGCAAACTAATTTCTGGCGGTTTGTTTACTATAATATCAGAATTTTAAAAAAGTAAATGAATATTAAATTTGCTCTAATTGTAACGGTATGAATTTACCTATATGTATTGGATTTTTTTTATACGTATGCATACCATATATTTTTTACGAACCTTCATGTAAATGAAATGAAAAAGACCAGTAGCGTACACACTTCATTCTTTTATAAAAAAATATTCCGCTTTGTATGAAACAGAAATCATATGATATTTAATAAGGAAACAAAGAATTTTCAGTAAAATTGTGTATGAACACTAAGTAATTTTCACCTTACATTTTAGTGGTAACGTTAAATCGATTAGCAACTGAACATTCTGGCAGCTAAATCAGAAATTTTATCATCACAACGCAACGGACTTATTTGATAAACTAAGTAAACATGTATCGTTGTTATTTGTCACATTACCTTCTTATAATAGTAACAATTTACTCTAGTTATAGAACGACTTGGAACAAGTTTAAATTAATAGATTATGTTATTATTATGTTTTATCATTTTTTCTTGTTTTGTGTTTGAAAATCTTGAAGAAATAGGCAAATACTGTAAAAGTCAGTGCGACCTTATAAAAATTTATCTAATTTAAAAGTCTCAAACGTTTTTTTTTTACTGTTTTATTTCAATGTTAGTTTATGACAATGAAGAATGTTTCGTAGATAAATAAATGTCAAATAATGTGATGGTAGTCGAATAACTATCTATATGAAAATCTATTAAAATAATTTCTTTTTTCAGGCGCACACTTATTAGCAATAAGCAATCTTGCGACTGCTTTGACCATCTAGTGCGTGTACATTTGACACACGACACATGACACATTTATGTCTGCATTGACCTTCGGGGCCGGATTACCTAAATCACGATACTGAATAGGTTGTTACGCGCCGCAAGTTGTTGTGAATTTATAGAGTATCTAAAACAATTCGTAGTGAACTTATTTTATTTAATAATGTCCAGACATCGTTAGTCTGCGGATGGGTTTTTTACTGCATACGATAGGTTCCATGGGGACCATTTTCCGATGAAAAGAGGTAAACACAATATAATAATAAATTCCAAAACATAGTTTACGACTCAGATTTTTCTCCTGTAAAAAGGTAAACTTTCAGCAAATATTTGTATAAGAACTTTCTTACAGAAATAATGCTTTATGCTTTAGAGAAACACATAAATATGGTGATATTTCTGCAGATCAGAGTTGTAAACTAATAATACAAATACAAATCTGCCGTTCCTTCTCTAAATATAAAAATTATAGGTGAGTTAGCAAAATAGAAATCCGTATCATTTCTTTATAAGAAACTGTATATATATATATATTATTACGCATGACAATTAAAATGAAAACAAATAACCTTTGAATAAAACGTGTATTAAGACAAAAAAATCATTTGGTGGCTCTAGAAATATTCTGGATTACATAATAGTAATGTAGGATGCTTTTCTTGACATGTTTAACAATTTGTGAAAAGTCATTTGGCTAACAATTAAAAAGTGAATTTTAAAAAATAATATATCACCACCCATGTACTAACTTTCCTTTCGACTATTTCATTTCACTATATACAAGAGTATGTATTTATTTTACTTTAAAATCATAAATATATACATAATATGTAATAAAACATGAAATGTTGTTGCAAAACTTAATATTCTTAAAAATTTATATAAAAAAATATATTACAAAGTTGCTGGTAGTTAGGTTACTATGTCTTACTGTATATTAATATATGTTTAAGAAGTTCTATGTTATTTTTTGGAAAAATTACGTCAACAAATATTTCGAGACTTGATACACATATGTAATTATTCCAACGAAATAAAATTATTTAACCAATTTTAATGGGTAGGTATCCAGTTTCTTTAATAAAGTTATATTACGGAAAATAGTTACAAAAATTCATTTGTTTTTTAATTTCATTGATATTAATATTTATCCTTGTCAATTTACCCTCGTAACGCCAGAAACAGAATTCATTACTGGGTCACCTCGTATAAACCAGTCTTCGGACTGTTTGGCGGTTGCGCTTTGACCTGGCTTTTTCAAAGACGTCGCGCTGAAATAATTCTGTAAATTTCGGTACGGTGTACAACTCAGTACTTCACTACCTGCCGTATAACTTTTTCAGTTGTATTTGATAAATATACAAATACTCGTATATACGTAATATTGGGAAAATTTTTAATTTACTTTAGGTATCATTATTGTATTAAACGATTTTCCATGTCTTTACAGTAGCCGTACTTTATAGATTTCTTTTGGTTAAATATTTTACTACAAATAAAGTTAAATATATACCTATATATTAAAAGATAAAAACCAACAAAACTGTTGCAAGTATTTTATCTAACCGCTTTTCGACATACAGGATTTACCTCTCAGTTATTAAATAAATCGACATTCTTAGTAATAATATAGATAATTATTGGAAAAATAATATATCTAAAAATTTGTTTCAATAATGTATTACTTTTTCCTGGAACAAAAATTCATTGCATATTATTTATCCCAACGAACCTTATAGAAACACCCTGGTATGTTATGACTATATTCTGTGCAGATACTGATATAGTTTTGTTATTTCTGTACTTTAGGCTGATTTTGCTTAATACGCCTCTGATCATATGGATGAAAAGGTGCGTGAACCTACCGAGTAAAGAAATCTATAACACCGAATTTTACGCGAAAGTGTATCTTGCTCTAGTTCGGCTTTACGAAAATCCACTCAGGATGTGGCGGTTCCACCACATCCTGAGTGAATTTTCTTTGGGCGATTTCCAACCACTAAAACGCCGTCCTTCTGTCGCGTCAGTACGGACTAAGATGTGAGACTGGAAGGTTGTTGCTTTGATTTTATTTGTGACAGAAGCATATAGGTAGGTTTGACATGAACTCGTTTTTTATAATTTTTTTTAAGTCTTGGAAACAAACCATTGTCTATAGGCATTGCTTATAAATACAAAAAAAGTTCTTGCACTAAAGTCTTAAATAATGCATGAATAACATGTGGTCACAAAATGATAACCATACTTTTTAAAATTTATTTTTAAATAATTAATTTATAAAAAAATATCCTCAGGTAGGGTAAAGGCGGACACCATGGTTAGGACGTACAAAAAGAAGATTGGTATAAATTTTATGAATTATGATGAAAAACGATTGCAGAAGGCATTAAACGAAATAAAAAGGGGATATAAAAGTATACGACAGGCATCAGAGTATTATAAAATTCCAAAGTCTACGTTGCATGATAAAATTAAAGGCAAAAAAAGTGGAAAACATGGCGGTCAGACTAAACTCTCACCAGAAGAAGAAAAACTATTAACAGAAGCTATAACTAAATTTAGCGAATGGGGGTTTCCGATGACTCGCAGGGATATAAGAGGACTTGTAAAAAATTACTTTGACCGAAGGGGGAAAAAAATTACGGTTTTTAACAACAATTTACCAGGAGTCGAATGGTTTTATAATTTTTTAAATAGACACAACATAATTACAGAAAGATTTGCTCAAAATATTAAGAGGTGCAGAGCTAATATTACAAAAGATATGATAAGAAAATATTTTCAAAATTTAGAAAAAACTGTGCAGCCGACTCATATCGTAAACTATGACGAGACAAACCTTACGGACGATCCAGGAAAACAACGCGTTTTGTGCCGCCGAGGATCTAAAAGGGTGGAAATGATACGGGATTCGAGCAAATCAAGCACCTCAGTAATGATGGCAATTACTGCATCAGGACACATATTACCGCCATATGTAGTGTACAAAGCTGTACACTTATATCTAACCTGGATAGAGGGTGGACCTAAGGGAACAATATACAATAGAACCAAGTCAGGATGGTTTGATGCCCCCACATTCGAAGACTGGTTTGACAAGATTCTCCTTCCTTATTTTAAGAATCTCCAAGGAAAGAAAGTGCTGATTGGAGACAATCTGGCAAGCCATATTTCAATGCACGTTGTAGAATGCTGCGAACAGTATAACGTCGAGTTTGTACTACTTCCACCTAACGCCACACATTTGCTGCAACCCTTGGACGTGGCGTTTTTTGCGCCTATGAAAAGGGCATGGCGTGACATTTTAACAGAATGGAAAATGAAAAATAAAGGGTGTATTCTTAAATCCGACTTTCCCAAGCTCCTCAACAAGGCAATTGAGAAAATTGAAAATATCGAAAATAACATAAAGTCGGGTTTCAAAGCTTGCGGAATTGTCCCAGTTAATTCCGAAGTTCTTCTAAAAAAAATACCAGATGTGAACGTGGATAAAGCAGCTGTTCAAGCAGAAAATGAGAATTGTTGGACTAACATTTTACAAAACTTTTTGAAAGAGACCAGGTCAACAACAACCGAAGAAACACGACCAAGACGAGGAAAAAAGTTAAAGGTGGCTCCCGGCAAAGGAATTGGAAGAGATGATCTTAGACCTACAACAAGCAGTGCTGATTCTGACGGTGAAAATTCTGACCCCGAAAGCTGTAGTTATATGGAGAATGAGACTAATTTAGATGAAAGTCTAGAACTTGAGGCTGTGACTGAACAAATATCTGACCAAGAGAATTTTGAGACATTTGACAATATACAAAAGGGAACTTTTTTGTTAGTCAAGTTTCCATGCCCCAACAATAACTATGAATATTATATTGAGTGCGTTTGTGAGATCATTGACAAGACGAAAAATATGTATTATGTTAATTTTTTGAGAAAACAAATGTCTGATAAAATGGGGTTATATTTTGTTTACCCCAATACCAAAGATCAGTCCATAGTAGAAAACACTCAAATTTTTAAAATTATTAAAGATGTAAAATTTTTGAGACGCGAAAAGTTTCAGTTCCCGATTTTAGAAAGACATACGAAGATTAGAATTGAATAAACTAGCTAAAATATAATGTGATAAGATTTTGTTTTTGTTTTTTCTACAAAAGATATATTTTTTACTTTGAGAATTTCAATATTTAGTTTCATAACTTTGAATAAAGCGTTTTTGTTGAAAATATTGTTTTTTTTTGCATTTAATGCCACTTCCTTTCAATAAAATATTTTTTTTACATATTTTCTGTCCGCCTTCGCCTCTTTCTATGACAAAAGATGAGTTTTCAGTCAAAATAAACGGGTGTTCATGTTTGCCCCACACATAGGGGCGAAGGCGGACAAGCTTTAATAGAAAAAAAAATAGTGGGGATAACATTTTGGCACATTTTATTTATCGTGTCATATTTTAGAGACATGGGGCAATTTATATTTTTTTTTGACATTTTTTGTACAAAAAAAAGTACCTGTTATCAGTAAAAAATCCCGAAAATCGACCGACTTCACCCCAGATGACGGTAACCGATTTGGTGAAAGCTTTTTTTTTTTAAATAATCTATATATTGTTATACATATTTTATAATTCATTTCCTATTTTAGTCACATATTTCACTTAATGATTTTTGTTCAATAATGTATTACTTACGTTTTTCAAATAATAATTATTATTTATATAAGCCGATTTAAAGCCCTTATTTAACTGGTTTCAAATTTATTACGAAATTATACCTATTCAATGTGAAATATAAATCCTGTCAGAAAAATAAATATATCTTTTCCTGTTTGTTTTAGTAGATTTTCTCAAAAATTATGTTAAAAAATTTGCAATGAAAAGATAAATTAGTATAAAAATAACTAATTATATGTTAATATCAGATTTTATTATAAATTACCCCTAACAAATTTTCCGTAGAATACAAAAATATAATAATATACAGTGTCCCATTTAAAATATTGGTGTCGGATTTCGGTATAACCGGAAGTGCTGAAGAATTCTTCCAGGGCCAATAAATTTCTACCATATAGATCAGAGCCCATGGAATTTCAAAGAGTCGGTGTCTATGGATTATTGTTTCTGAATCGGCAGACTTACTATTACTAAAACAAAGCGTTTAAGCAAAGGTTATAATATACAGAATATAAGTTATTTAATTTGCCGCGGCACCTGTTAGAAGAGGTTCTCTGCACGTTTGCGTACCAATTTGTACCAGAAGCTACACTGGGACACTGGAAGTATTGACACGTGATAGAGTGAAGCAACTATGATTTAAGAATTCATTTAGAAACGAAATAGCTTACAATGGTCTTGTCGCGACGTTTTGTGCCAATAGTAACATAAAATTATACTAAGACTGCACGTTACTTTCGACCGTTCGAAGATCTATTGACACAAACGACCGTGTAGGGATTTAGTGTACAAATAAAGCATTTTTACACTATTTTATTGAGAGAAACAGTTACACCCGACAAATTTTAAAGGTCAACCTAGTGCTTTCACGCATTGTAATCATCCCGACATGAATATCCACTCAGCATTTGAGTGCTATATTTACTTATTATTTAAATATATTTCTTTATTTGATGTATTTTATTCGCATTTAATGACGAATTTTTAAGTTTAATAGGTATCAACTTACTTTTCTTTTGTTTTTTTTTTGTATAAATAAATCGTGATTAATTAAAAATAATTTAATTATTTAAAGGTTGAAAATGACACCTTAGTGTCAAGTATTTTTGTTAGTTTAACAATAATATATATAAAAGGCACTGTAAAAAAATAGTTGTCATACAAATTTACTTCTGTTCAGCTTTGCTAAATGAAAACCACGAGTTCAAAATAAACAGGTTATGGGTCCAGGTATGCTATAGAAGTAAAAGTAGAAGAGACTGGAATAAACATTAGTCGTTGTGTGTGCAGAGATAAGTGTGTCTTACTCGAAGAATTCCAAGTCGTTTTGTCAACTAGTGACAGTTGTTGTGAGGAGCAGAAAAATGGCCGACAAAATTGATATTGGGATAATAAACAAATTTAATGGCACAAACTATCATCAGTGGAAGTTTCAAATAAAGTGTGCACTTAAAGCAAAAGGTATCTATAATGTGGTTGATGGTAGTAGTCCAAAACGAGAAAGTGTAAATTAAGAATTAAGTACATGGTCTAGAAATGATACACAAGCTATGTTTGTCATAACTGCTGCGATGGATTTAAACCAGATTACGCTGATAGAGAATTGTGAGACATCTCGAGAAATTATTACAAAGCTGAATTTTATGTATTAACAGAAAACAGAAACGAATAAAATGCTAGTATATGAGCGACTTAGTCAACATAAAATGGACCCTAAGGAAAGTGTTGCACAACATATTGCTAAAGTAGAAAATTTGGCCAAGCAAATTAGAGAATTAGGTGAAACAATAAGTGATGCAATGATAATGACCAAAATACTCAATACGCTTCCTCAAAAATTTAGAAATATGCGTCAAGCCTGGCTGTCACTTGATGAAAGCAAGCAAAATATTGCTAACCTCACAGCTCATCTCATAGATGAAGAAGCAAGTTTAACAGCTGTTGAAGAAACTGAAATGGCTTTGGCATCAGTTAGTTTTAAATCTAACAAAAAGCGAATGAGTAATAGTGCAGTTGAATAAGGAAGAGTATCCAGTGTAATATGCTACAGCTGTAGAAGAAGAGGTCATATAGCGAAAAATTGTCTCAAGAATGTGACAAAAAGAGAAGTAAATAAAACTGAAGGTAACGAGAATAATATACGTGGTAATGCACTCATTACGTCTAGAAACGAGACAGCTTTTAATGTTACTGATTACTCAAATTTGGACTATGATAATGACACATGGACAATGGATAGTGGTGCATCTGCACACATGTGTTATCGACGTGAAATATTTTCAGAGCTGAATGAAGATTGTGAGTCATCAGTGGTACTAGGAAACAATGTATGTTTGGCAGTCAAAGGAAAAGGTACGATAAAAATTTAGAAGTTATTAGATGGGAAATGGATTGATTCGACCATTAATAATGTACTATATGTACCTGAGTTAAAAAAATGATTTCGAAAGGACTAATTAAAGGAGTTAATCTAAGTGAGAAGGAACATTTCTTCTGTGAAGCATGTTGCTATGGTAAGCAACACAAAATACCATTTCAAGAAAGAGGTCACTCGAAGATGAAACCCGATGAACGAATTTACAGTGATGTTTGTGGACCCATGGCGACACTTTCGGTACAAGGTGCGAGGTATTTTGTAACTTTTAAAGATGAAAATACTGGCTACCGTGTGGCATATTTTATCAAGCATAAATCTGATGTGTTGGATTGTTTCAAAATATACAGCACAAAAGTTAAGAATAAATTTAACCGAGCGGTTAAGGTTTTACACACATAATGGCAAGGAGTATTGTAATTCTGACTTCAAAAGATATTTGGCAAACGAAGGCATTGAGTTTGAAAGTACAGCCATATATACCGCAACAAAATGTAAGAGCGGAACGTGATAATCGTACTCTTGTAGAAAGTGCCAAATCTATGTTGTACAATGCAAACGTATCACATCATCTATGGGCAGAAGCTGTAAACACTGCCATTTATTTGTTAAATCGTACTGCTACAAGTCAGGCTCCAGACTCTACTCCATATGAACTGTGGACTGGACAAAAACCTTTTCTCAAGCATGCTAAAGACTTTAGATGTCAAGCTTTTGTACATGTACCTGATGAAAAGAGATCGAAATTAGAACCAAAAAGCAAAAAGCTTATGTTTGTCGGTTATGATAAGAATTCAACAAATTATAGATTATATCACACAGAAATAAGAAAGATTCTAGTATCAAGAAATGTTGTGTTTAATGAAAACATTAGAGGTACTGTTGAGATAGCAACAAAGGTTCCAGTCACAGTAGAAAGTGATGATGTTACGGAGTTTCCTCAAGAAGAAAGATATATTGATAATATAGAACAGATTCAAGATGAAGAAGAAAATGCAAGAGGAATAGAGACTAATGAACAAGAAATAGATGTTCCAGAACTGAGACCACAGAGAAATATTAAATTGCCCTCAGGATATGAAGAATTTGATTTGAATTATGTTGAAACTGATGTTCCAAGGACATATGAAGAAGAACTTCATGGGAGAGATGCAAAACTGTGGGAGAAAGCTATTAAAGAAGAACTTCAGACTTAAAAGAAAATTATACCTGGGAAATAATGACTTTACCCCCTGAAGAAACGACAATTGACTCTAAATGGGTATTTAGAGTAAAAAGAAATGCACAAGGTTTGGCTGTTCGATACAACGCACGGCTGTGTGCGAGAGGCTTTAATCAAAGAAAAGACATAGACTATCATGAAATTTATTCACCAACTACGAGGTATGATTCTATTCGAGTACTGTTGGCAATTGCTGTTAAGAATAGTATTAAAATAATGATACCAGAAGGTGTAAATGACATTCCAAATCATGTTTGTAAACTAAATATATCTTTATATGGGCTGAAACAAGCACCTAGATGCTGGAATTATAAATTCTATACGTTTTTAAGTAATTTTGGTTTCAAGCAAGCTCAGTCTGATAAATGTATTTATAACGGAACTGTACAAGGTGAAAAGTATTATTAATAATATATGTGGACGATGGACTTATCTTTTCAAATAATATAGAAGCAATTGATTCAGTTTCGCATAACATGAAAAGTATGTTTAAAATGACTAATAGTAAACTAGAATATTACGTTGGACTGGAAATTGCTGTAAATAAACACTCTATTTTTATTAGTCAGGCAAGTTATATTCGACAACTAACAGATCATTTCAAATTAAGAGATGCTAAACCAGCCTATGTTCCAGAAGACACAAATTGTAATTTATCAGTAGACATAGAACCTCCTTGAAGAAGGTCAAGTCCCATACAGACAAGCTATTGGGTCACTAATGTTTCTTGCAATTGTTAATAGACCAGATATAGCTCATGCAGTGGGAGTAGTAAGTCGTTTCACTAACAATCATACATCAGCACATTGGAATGCTATTAAGAAAATTTGCTCCACACAACAGACTATGGGATAACCTATTATAAACATGGAAAATCAAATCTCATTGGATTTACTGATGCAGACTATGCAGGTGATGTGAAAAATAGAAAGGCAACAAGTGGCTATGTATACAAAATATGTGAAGGTGCAGTGACATGGTGCAGTCGAAAACAACAAAGTGTAGCACTATCAACAACTGAGTCAGAGTATATAGCAGCATCTGAAGCAACAAAAGAAGCTATATGGCTAAAACAGTTACTGATCGACATAGGAGAACAAGTTTCAAAACCTATTCAGATATTTATCAATAATCAAAGTACCAGAAGATTAATAAAGAATCCCTTGTTTCATAATCGTACGAGGCATATAGATGTCAGGTTCCACTTTATCCGAGAGAAATTTGAAAATAGTGATATACAACCAGAGTACGTCGAAAGTTCAAATCAAGAAGTCGACATCTTTACCAAGGTTTTGTCGAAAGTGTGATTTGAAAAATTAAGACAATTAATTGGTGTAGGTTTATATAGAAAGTGTTATATCCTAGATATTATATTTTATTTGTTCAAACGAATATTATTATAAAACTGCAAAAAGTGGAAGTGTTAAGTATTTTTGTTAGTTAAACAATAATATACATAGAAGGCACTGTAAAAAAATAGTTGTCATAATAAAGTTTGTCATACAAATTTACTTCTGTTCAGCTCTGCTAAATAAAAACCACGAGTTCATGATGCATTATACCTGTATGTTGATACCTTTTAAATCTAAATTATTGTCGAAAAATAAAACTAGGATTAGGATAACATAAATATTTGTATTTTCTTTTTCTTTTTTATTAACAATATTTTCTAGCACATTAATAATTACAGCTGAATAGAACGTGGCTTGTAGCTCGTGGGCTAATACCAATTGAAGCGAAAGGATAAATAATATTTTGCGGCAAATTGGTCATTTAATAATAAAAATGTATCTAACAATACCATCTATTATAAGAATGAATAATTATGTCGTCGTAAAATGATCATGCACTTCCATTAGAAAATTTTGCCAAATTTGTATATCTGGCATATGTCATTTTGTTACACAGATATGTTTTCACTATTTTTAAACAAGATAAGATTGATATTGCAACAAATAATATATATTTGGCAGTGCATTGGTAGGTATTTTATATTAAAAAAAATCATCTAACAAATTCAATTGTCTTGGTAGACATAAGATCCATTTTTCGACCTTAAACTGTAAACTTACGATGTCGCCCTAAAATGGTTATAAATATTCGTTTAATAATCCTTTCTCATTTCAAATTTTGCCAAATTTGAAATTCTGGTTTCTGTCATTGAGTTATGCAGGTAAGTTTCAACTCAAGAAAAACGTAGTAGGTATATACCTATTGTAAACAACAAAACACAAACGGCATCTTAACGACGACGACGAAGATGACGATGACGATGACAATGATAATAATAATATTCATTATATTCACTTACACTGTAAAAACAGTGATATAAAAGAAATCTTTTTGCAAGTAATACAATTTATAGATTTGATATTATTTCTCCCATGAATGCACATAAATTTATTGTATAGAGTTATGTCCAACTTGTCGTTCTCAATCTTGAATAAGAGAGCATGAGATTCCTCCCATGCCTAGTGTTATAATTATGATTATATGAGTTGGTTCTCATGTCAAGTGTCTCTTTATGTATTAGCAGTAAAGTTTGTAAAATATACACTGTAGGCAGTGATAGAATGCTATGCTTTCTAAATAAAGGCCTGTAGGAAGTTCTGCCAGCAGCGGCTTCAATATTTGTAACAGCCCATTTTTGCAAATAAAACACCTGACACGTCTTTGTCGAATTACCCCACAATGGCGTAGGACATAATATTATGTACTAATGCAAAGTACACCATCCTCACAGCAGCATTATTAAAAGATGACCTTAATTGACGCATGGCAAATATCTGTGAAGACATTCTAGAGCAAACACTCTCAACATGTGGGGTCCAATGCAGACCAAAGTGTAACACTTAGCAAACGTACGGATTCAGATTTAGCACCTGTCCGATCAGTATTAAATATTATGTCATGTCCTTAGTTTTGGACTCATTAAGTTTAACCCATTACTGACAAACCAATTTATCGCTCTGTAAAGACCTATCTCATTCACATACCCATATCTTCTAGTGAGGATGGTTGTATCTTCAGAAAAGAGGACACAAGATATCATTGTGAAGCTGGCAAATCATTGATGTAGATTAAAAACAATAGACGGCCCAGGACAGATCCCTGAGGGACCCCACTTAAAATCGGAAGATGAAATGAAATATCATGAAGTTGAATATATTGCTTTCTATTCGTGATGTAAGTCCTAAAAAGACTGAGAACATTACCTCTGATTCCATAATGTTCCAATTTAATCAGCAACACTCCAGGATCAACACAATCAAACGCATTTGTCAAATCACACATAGTAACAAAAGTTATCAAACCCATACCCTCTACAATGTAATCAACAACTGCCAATAAAGCCTTGATAGTATAATAACCAAAATCCGTACTGGCTTGATGGAAAAATGTATTTTCTAAATAAGAGATCAGTTTGTCTTTCGAAAATCTTGGAAACTATAGGAACAATTGTAATGGGCCATTTACATTACCCTTTTTTAGTAATGGAATTACTTTTGTTATTTTTAGATTATCAGGCCAAATACCGTCCTGAATACATTTATTGAACAGTTGTTCTAAAGGTTCAGTAATAACATCGCATGAGGCCTTCATGATGCGGCTAATCAAATCATAGAAGTCAAGACAAGCTGAGTTCTTCAATTTTAATATTGACTGTTTGACGTACGAAACAACAATTGGCGTCATGAAAAATGAGGTGACTGAACATTTAATCTTACTAAGAAATAATTGCAGATGCTAGAGGCATATTACACGTAATGGCTACACAAATTGTAGATAAAAATACATTAAAGTCTTGAGGAGGCAAGAATGTTATAAAAGACAATTCTCGTTTAACTATATTCCAAATAGTTTTGCTTTTATTATCCGAAGAAGTTACGACTTCATCATAGTATTTAAACTTTTCCTCCCTCAGAGCACGTCTATAGTTTGCTCTATAAAAATAAATACCATGGTGATCAGAAAAAAGTGGATCACAAATTCCTATCACAAATTCCATTGGGTTCAAATTACATATGGTATTATCTAGAGACGAACTGGTACTAATAGTAACTCTCGTGGAAGAAGTTATGCAGTACTGCATACCAATTGCGAATATTCCTAACGTGCTCTGCGTTACATTCCATATCCACATTTATGTCACCCATAAGGATGACATAGGTACCTATAACTGAATAAATAATCCAGTAAATCTGTAATTTTTTCTTCAAAAATAGCAATGTTTCCATGAAACGATGATCTGTAAACAGAAACCAAAACACATTTTCCTAATCTGGTCCCAATTTCCGCGCCACAAAATTCAGCATATTGTGATATACAAAACTTATTGACGTCAACAGATTTAAGTTTAAATTTATTAGTTGCAAATATGGCTACAGCCCAATGAGCGATATGTGACCTACAATAGGCAGAAATAAGATTATAGTTGTTTAATTTTATTAGATTTAACTTACCCTGATTGAGCCCATGCTCAGAAACGCAAAGAATATCGTATATAATTTTAGAAAGAAAAATATTCAATTGATTAATTTTATTGGTAATACTTTGTACATTAATATGCAACATGAAGCACGCTGATAAAGAAAAACTATGGTAACACTTACTGCTACCAACACTGTCACCATTAACCACGCTCCTTGGGAGATTTCGAGAAGTAAATTTTCCAACAGTAACGTTAGGTGCAAATGTTTTCAGATAACTGCACAAATCATCCTCACTGACATTAACATCCAAATTAGTAACATGAAAATGCTTTAATCTTATTATCGGCGCGGCCATCCTTCTCCAATGTTACCACTACCAACAAGAGTGGAACGAGAATTCTTAGGACGAACAGGACAATTTTCCTTTAAATCACTTTCAATATTAACTATGTTATTACAAATACGGCGAGCTTCAACATTATGAATTGCATTTAAAACTTCCTGAAGAGATATAGTAGCAGTTGAGTCCAGGTGAGCAGCAAACGCAACAGATGAAGATGATGTGCCCGAAACTTTATACAATTTTGAAGCATAGCTGGGTTGACTGCTGTTCCTGTTGTTTATCACAGATTGAGAAGTACAAGGTGTGCCGTCTAATAGTCTCTGCTTTAGAAGTACTACCTAATCACTAAGAGCTTAATAATTTCTTCTAGATATTTCAATTTGGTGGTAAGTATTTCATCTACACCGATTTTAGCCTCATCCACTACACATAAATCAAGCAGATCATCAACATCCGGCACCACTGACAGACCACTACAACAAACTACTTCTCCTAAGCTCAAAATATTTGTACTTCTCAAAAGTTTTATACATCCTTTATGAATCAGACATCCATTTAACACATTTGAGTCCAACTTTAATCGATTGTTTGCATTTAACACAGTAATTTGTACTGTCTTTATTGATGTTTTTAATAGAAGCAGTAACAGAATATATAATAACTATTATCTCATTAGGATTTTTTACATTCTTGGGTATCGAAGTAAACTTATTAGAGACATTATAAGTATTACCAAAGAGATTTATAATTCATATCTTTTAATTGACTTGCAAAATATGTTTTCCCCGTGTATTGCAGTTAGTATACTTTCTCATATCCTTATAAGATTGAAGGTAATTATTCAATTGAGTTCTCTTAAAGCTTTGCCTCGTATTTCCATCATTTCCTTAATAGTATCTGATAACCATGGAGTCTTATGGAGTTACGCGTGACGTTACTAGAAGCATATATCTATCTAGTCAAGCAGTAAGTGAATTAACCAAAAATGAGAATTTTTCGTCAGCTTATTGTTGATCACGCCTCTTCGTTTTGACAACAGTGTGACGTCATAAACTGAAACTGGCAGAGGATTATATTGCAACTTCAACTTAATGTAATGTATAGATAGGGGTTACAATTTTGATATTTTTTCTTTCAAACACTAGGCTTGACCACACAAAACTAATTTTAAATTCGTGCTCAGCACCCTCAAAAATAGGAAAGTTAGAGGAGGCTTAGCCCACCCAGAAATCAAATTAGCCCCACATACATTTCAGAACCGAAATTAAAACACAGTTCACCCGGAGCTTTAACCCCTCTAGATTTGAAGACCAACCTTCGCCCATGAAGATTACCTTGATTTGTGTAAGGAAACATCTAAATATTGTTAGTAAACTCACCATGTAGCTCATTAAAAATGTGCAAATAAAGATATATGTTGATTTACACCAGTGGCGGCTCGTGGACTTAATAGTAGGTGAAGCGGAAGGATAAATAATACTTCGAGATGAATATTTTTTAGTAAAAAGTACCTATCTAATTCACGCACCTTCTATTTAAATATAATATCTATTCTGAGATTTTTTAAAACTGCAAACTTATCGATGATGTAGTCGTAAAATGGTTCTGCACTTAAGTTTAATAAATATCGCTTTAACTGAATTTTTTATCAAATTTGTAAGTCTCGTTTCCGTCATTAAGTTACGCGAATAAGTTTTCACAATTTTTAAGCGAGAAAAACTTTTTTCAATGAAAAGACTAGTAGAATTGTCACGATTATACGATAATATAGTGTCATAAAATAACACTATCAAAAATTGGGGTTTCTATTTTTCAAAAAGAGAAAGTGACGTCATATTTGCGACAATAATGACGTCATAAAATACATTTATCAGAATCTGCGCATTTAAAAATTAACGCCAATATCTTTGGCTGGATAAATGACCTCGGATGAGCGAGGTCGATAGGAACTATCTCTCTTTACCCACTTCTTCGCTGTAGGTCCGGACGCGCCTTTACCTGGCGATCGCATTGGGTCGGTATTCCACCGCCGCCTGGATCAGCTGGTCGGACTTCTGCGCGTGCGAAGAATGCCTCCGCTCGCGCTTTCATTGTTTCCAGGGCTGGCGTGAATCCCAGATCCCGGCGAATGTCGCTGTTGCGGACGAACCAGGGGGGCCCTGTCGCGCAATGAAGGGCGACATTCCCGACGGCCTGCACTCTGTTTCGGTGCGTCTTCGCTACGTATCCTCACACCGCTCCGACCACTGTGGCTGCAAGACAGTCTTGATAAACCTTACCTTGTTACCAAGGCTTAGTCGGCTATCTCTATGGAGTAATGTGTAGAGTTTCGCCCTCACGAACTTGCCTTTGCGAACCACTTCGTTGACGTGTGGCTTCCAGGTCAGCTTCCTACCAATGGTCACCCCTAAATATTTAGCTTCTTCGGTCCACTGGATGTCTTCCTCGTTGAATGTCACGCGGTCTCTCGGCTGCACTCTATACCTACGGGAAAATATCATACCATTGCTCTTTTCCGCGTTGATCGCCACCTTCCAGCGGTTACACCAGTCCTCCAGTCTGCCTAGCGCTCTCTAGAGTTGCCTCGTCACCATCTTCGGATTTAGGGATCGGGCCAAGATGGCGGTGTCATTGGCGTAGAGACACACGGAAGTCCTGTCCTGGGTAGAACCGCGATGAAAATGTTGAACAGGTGCGGAGACAGCACGGCGTCTTGGGGACCCCGGCTTCCATGGGTCGATAGATGGATAGAGCCCCATCCACCTTCGTAGGCATCTCTTTACCTCTTAGGAAGGACGCTACCAGCTTGATTAGGCCGACAGGGTAGCCAAAGTTGAACATCTTAACGATAAGCTCATCGTGCCAGACCCTGTCAAAGGCCTTGGCGACTTCCAAGAAGACTGCTCCACTAGACTCTCTGATGTTGAAACCTGAGGAAACAAGTTGTACTAACCTGAGAATCTGCTGCTCCAGTGACGTTGAGCTTCTTGGTTTGAAGAAGCCCCTCCGCTTCTTTGGTTGGTTTTGGACTCAGCTTTTACTCTTGTTAATTAAAATAATTACCCAAAAAAAGATATTCGTTCTTTCTAATTGTGTTTTATTTAACTAACAGCAGATATTTTACTAAAAACAAAACAAAGTTAGCTCAAATCTTTAACAGTGCTTTGACTTGACTAAGACTGAACTGAACTGAACTGAAAAAGTCTAAAAAAAATATATATATATACATGAAACATACGTAATAACAATTACTAGATTGCCTCGTGCAATAGGAACAATGAAGAACAGATAATTTCTGGAATTAACATAAGGTTACTGATAATATACGGTATAAAAGATAAACTTCGGCAGGAATCTTTGTCAGCACTTCTACCGCACTTTATCACTTATGGTGTAGGTCAGTTAACACAGAGTCGGCTCAATGTCTATGTAACAGGTAACTCTCCATCGAGTGGCCACGGCAGAACTCCAGGAGGACGAAATAACGCTACTGACACATAAAAGCTTTATATCAATTGTATAAATAGGCGAAGCAGCTCTTGACCTCCGCGGCACCCGCGAGGTCTGGTCAGTTATGCATTTCGCCATTGTCATGATAACCGCCGTAAATAAGGCTGATGATTTGCAGCGAATTATCACGGGTATTGGTTCCGCGTGTCGTGTGGCTAGATGTCGTTCAGCACGGTGGGCGTGGCTAACCACCCTGAACGACTACAAAAGCTGACACCACTCGGCAGAGAGCATCAGATAGTCCCGAGCAGAAACGGGAGCAGGTACTACCCTGCTGGTGACGAGTTTGTGGCAAAGTAATGCGAACAGTGTGTGTTGTGCACAGCGAAGTGGTAGCCCCACAAAACCTGTCTTTATAAGACAATTAGTCTTTTTTAAGATTTTTTAAAAGAATTTCGAAACGCTTAACGTTTGTGGAGTAATAGCCTAGGCTGTAAAGACACAAATATTTCTGCTTCAGTCCGGTACGTCCAGGAGGACGACGACAGAATGCCCATGGACAGTGACGGCACCTGTGGCGGTGAAACCGACGAAAGTCGGCCTAGCAGCCCGACGATGCTTGAAGTGGTCGTTCGACACCAGTAAACAAACACTCGGAAGAGGTTCAGCTTTTGCGGAGAGAAAATAAAGAACTGAAAAACAGTCTTACGGGGATGATGAGGAAGCTCCGAGGCCAGGAAGAGGGGACGCCGAGGAACGAGGAACTTGCCAAACAGCGGGAGGCAGCCGCCAAAGAGAGATATGAAAAGCTGGAAGCTAAACTAAACGGCTTACTAGCAAAATTCTCCACTGCTCCTGCAGCGAGTACCATGGAAGTATATTTGCCTGCCCCAGGAACCCCCTTAGCAGCAAGGGTAAGAGGAAAAAACCCAAACCCTCTTTTTCAGGTTCGTCCTCCGACGAGGAGCTCGCAAAGCTAGCGAGAACCTGTTCTCCGGCTCTAACGGCCCCCATAGTCTCCACGGCTACTACATCTTTTACCACCACCGTATTTCGATCTGCAGACAGAACGGAAAAAACGACAAAAAATCCGCCTGTCAGCAGCAGAGAAGATAAACTTCTCAAGAGCGAAAACAATCGGTGATACAGTTGCTATCACCCCAAGACCACAAGCAGCTCACACGAGCCCTAGGTAACGCGAGAGTAGAATACTATGCGTACTCCCTGCAAGAGAACTAAGTTACTAAGGATAGTAATGCGAGGGGTAGGCCCGTAGAGGAAATTGAGGTTGACTTGAAAAGCCAGGATTTCGCTCCATCCCTTATAGTCAGGATGACCGATAGGCGCAACAAGAGGCAGCTGTCTCTCATCCAGAAAAACCTGTAAATCCTAGACCTGCAAAAGAACAGGTCAAGTACCTACAGGCCCTAAAGGTATCTACGGCTGGGAGCTATGCCGAAGCCGCAAGACTGAAGCAGGCTCCCACCGCGGCACCTAAGGAGGCCAAGAAGCCATAAACAAAAGGAGTGCAGCCCTCCGAATTTGTCAGTAAGCTGGCAAGGATGGAGGAAATGCACTCTGCGATGATAGATTTCTTTAAAAAGGTGTCATATTGTTCGCAGGTACAATGGACCTCCCAAGACGAATGCAGTCCCTGAGAGTCGCCTCCTGGAATGTGGACGGATTCCGGAGTAGGAAAAACGACCTCTTTGAGCTCTTGCCACGTAGACGTGGCCATCATCCAAGAGACAAAGTTAGGGGACGCGTAAGCCGTGAGGATGCTCGGGTACCTAGTGTTCCAGAGGGACCCAACGGCCAGAGGAAGAGGAGTATCCCTGCTGGTTAAAAGAGGTGTGAACACCATATGTTGCAGGTCCGCATTTGGAAAACATAGAAGCCGTAGCAGTCTCCGTTCGCACCCGCGACCACGCGGACTTTGCCTTGGTGTCCTGTTACCAGTCTACGTCTCGTCCTCTCTTGGACCATAATCTGCAGGCAGTGTTGGGGCCTGGCCGCAGACGGTGGCCATCGGGGACTTCAACGCGAAGTCGCCAGAGTGGAATAGCACGACCACCACCACGCGTGGCAGAGTGCTTCTGCGATACCTGCAGAACCACGACGACGTATTCGCGTAAGGACCCGCTAAACCCACCTTTTATGGAGAGATTGGCAGACCGGACGTGTTGGATATCGCCTTACTCAGGGAAATACTATAGCTACCGAACTGATAACGTATTACGAGGGGTCCACAAACCACCATCTTGCTCGAATTAGGGCAAGAGCGTCACGACGAGGAAACCGTCGTCAGGAGGCAGACCGATTGGGAGCAGTTCCATGCAGAAAAGCAACGAATTTGCCAACCCATTCCTGTCATCCAGGACGAAGTGAACCTCAAGGCAGCTGGCGTGACCCTTGAGATGGATATTCACACCGCCCTGGGAGCCAGTACTACCAAGAGGACGGAAAGGAGATAAGCGAACTATGCAGGTGAGTTACCGCTTACGTTGCAGTACCTAATGAGGGAGAGACGCGCGGCTAAACAACGTGCCACGAGGACGGCTCATCCGAGAGATAAACAGGTCGCCAACCAGCTTAATCGACGAGTTAAAGCCGCCCTCGACGAACGCTACCAAGAACAGTGGCAGCGTCACCTAGAGTCACTGAACCTGGAAGATCGCAGTCTGTGGAAGATGCAGAAGGCGCAGAGAGTACCCCTACGTCAAATGCCTCCGATTCACGGAGATAATGGGATCGTCTATACAAGGTATTAAAAGGCCGAGGCTTTCGCCGACAGCCTTGAATTACAGTGTAGGGAAAACTCTCTTGACGACGAGGACGAGGACCACACTGACGCGGAGCAACGCCGAGCGCGGCACCTAGAACGCCTACCCAATGCTGACGACATCACATCTGCAACCCTGGATGAAGTGAAGGAAATTTTGCATCGTCTAAATCCCGCAAAGCGCCCGGTTACGACGAGATAGGGATCATAATTCTCAGGAAACTCCCCCACAAGGTGGTTATGGCCCTGTTCAACATCTGCAACGCTGTCCTGAGATTACGCAGTTTTCCGACCAGATGGAAGAAAGCTGACGTGATCTTCATCCCTAAGCCAGAGAAAAACTTAACGTTCCCCTCTAGTTACAGGCCCATCAGTATCCTGCCCATGATGAGTAAAGTAGCTGAGAGGTTAATTCTGGCCAGACTGCACGAGACCACGGTAGAACTGCAAGTCCTTCCGGACGAGCAGTTCGCGTACCGCCGCGGCCACTCGACGGAGCAGCAAATTCTCAGGTTAGTTGAACTTATTTCCGCAGGTTTCAACGCCATAGAATCGACGTCTCCAAGGCATTCGACAGGGTCTGGCACGATGGGCTTCTAAATAAGATGCTCGATTTTGGCTACCCTGTAGGCCTCGATGCAGAGAGTTGCGAGCGAAAGTGGACGGGGCCTTGTCCACCTATCGACCCATCAAGGCAGGGGCCCCCAAGGCGCCGTGCTGTCATCGCACCTGTTTAACATTTTCACCTTGGATTTGTCCAGGACGGAGCGCAGGACCATGTGCCTCTACGCTGATGATACCGCTATCGCGGCCCGTTCTTTAAACCCCGAGGTGACGACGAGGTACCTCCAGAGAGCAGTCAGCCGACTGGAGGCCTGGTGCAACCGGAGAAAGGAACCCACCTCTACGAAGCGTCCACGCCTACAGCGATGATGTGGGTAAAGAGAGATAATCCCTCTCGACCCCGCACATCCGAGGTCATTTATCCTGCCAAGGATATTGGTGCGCAGTGAGCGAGCATAGTAGTCCCCGAGCCGCCGAACGAGCAGGTATACTGTATACCTGCAAGTGAAGCGACCCTAGTGAAGTGCACCTGTGTAGTTCTGTAAAGTGGAGGCCCCACAAAATTGAATTTGAGAAGACAAATATATTTAGTCTTTTTCAAGACAATTAGAAATTCGTACAAATTTCTAAGACTTCCAGCCAAGGAAAAGACTCAAAAATATTTTTTGTTTCAGTGAAGTGCGCCGTGGAGGACGACGCCATGCGATCTAGGTTACCGACGCCGTCGCCCAGAGGAAACACCAGCGGTAGCGCCACCGACACTAGTCGCTGCAGCAGCCCGGTATCAGATGCTGGGCGATTTCTGCCTCGTGAGTACGAGCTAACGAGGCTGAAAGAAGAAAACGAACAGCTTAGACAGTGTATGGCCAAGCTGACAAGGCAACTGCAGGAGCAGGAAGAGGCAGCAAGAGTCTGTGAGGCGGCGGCGGAGGCCCGTCACCGGTCACTAGAAGAGTTAATTAGAAGCCTGTCGGCCAGCTCTAATAGCACCTTCTCCATCAAAGCCAGTTCCTCCATGGCGATGGACGTGGAATCTGCTACCCCAGCCACACCTATCCCCGCTCCCAGCAGCGGTAAAGGTAAGGGCGGCAAGAGCACTTATTTAAAGTACTAATTTTGTTTAAATTTAATTTTGAAGAAAAAAAAGTAGTTGCTTAACTGGCAGGATTGCCATGTAATGCAATTAATAAAAGACCGATATATTTAGCTATGTTTACTCATTGAATATCAGTTAAGTAATGAATTACAGTAATATTAATATGTAGAAATAGGTTCCTGTAAATAATGCTACATAGTCAGTAATAGGTAACAGTGCATAGTCATACTGCAGGTCAGCTTTGCTAATATGGTATCAATGAACTTAGCAACCTTTGCACAGTACATTACAAGTTGTTTTTCCTACTCCGGAACCCATCGACGTTTCAGGAGGCAACTCTCAGAAACTGCACTTGTGGAGGAACTGTCATAACTCCTGTAAAAGAGATGGCATTTTAGTGAAAAAGACGCGCATGGCGGAGTACAGCTCCTCCATCCTCGCCAACGCGCTGACGAAATCGGAGGGAGCCTGCTCTTGCCTTGCGGTGTTAGCGAAGCTCTTCGTCACTGTCGTCTTGAACTGGAGCTTTCTTCGGCTTCTTGCATTCGGCCGAGTGGTGGCCTTACTCGGACTTAACGCACTTCACCAGAGTGGTGCAGCGGCTCTGGCCGGGGGCAAATTTTTGGCATCTGTGGCATTGGGACGCCACAGCTGCCGCCTTCTGGCGTTCCACGCGAACGACCAGGGAACAGCATCGGGTGACCTGTAAAAGACTCACATGGTCTTGTGGCTCTTGTACAAGTGGCATCTGCGGCCTGATCCTCTTATTCGACATCCTCGCGACGTTTGCCGGAGCGAAGCCTTGGCTGCGGAGGTCCTCCATTACCTCCTCCAGTCGAGTGCCGCAGGGGATGCCTCGGATTACTGCCCTTAGCAGCCTATCCTCTTGGAGAGAGTATGTCTGGTACTCTTCTCCTTTTGCTGCCAGAAGCCTGAGAATGGACCAGTCGTCAGTTGTTAGAAATTAACCAGCAGGTAATAAGTTAGAGCAAACGAGCAATAAAGAAAAAAACACCTAAAGGTGAACAAATCAGGAATGATATTCAAGACAATTTAGTCAAATTATTCAATAGTTTCACTACTATTTCAGCTTCTTCATAGCATACTTATAATGATACAGAACGGAGTGCTGCTAGACAAATATTCATAATTTTAAGAGATAAGGTTGTTATGGCATTTCAAATATTACACGTTAATTACAAGGTCTCAATTTCTTATGTCGAAGAATTAAATCCTCTTATCATAGAAGACAGTGGTAGTAGCAGTAGTAGTGACGAGGATATTTTTCAAAATATGGCTATGTGAGTGGTAGACTTCTCAACTACTGACGACAAAACTTTTAAATCTTAAACAAAATTCAAAAGATGGTGTGAGTCATCCTGCAGAAATTGAGTCTCTGGCTGTAAACCTGGAAAGAGCTTATATTAGCGAAGGTGTACCTCATGAAATCGCTCCTAAGTACACCACAGAAAAAACAGTTGAAGCTTTGAGTAAAAATATCAATTCAGATAGGGTGAAACTGATAATACAAGCCGGTACTTTTAACACAGTTCAAGAGGCTATAACAAAATTTATCACACATTCAACAGAAAACACTTCTAATATGTTACATTTTCGGCTTAATCGGCAAAATGAGAGACAATATCGTTACAGAGGAAACAACACAAGAAGACAGACGTCTAATAGGAATTCAAATTATCATTGGCAAAGTAATCAAAGAGCCCGAGGGCGTGGTAATAATAATTTCAGGTTCAGTTATCGAGGTCAAAATAGACCTATAAAAACCTATACAACTAAACAAAATTCGGAAAACCAATCTAGCCCCCTACAGGCACGATTGGGGGAAAAAGAAAATTAAATTAAATATTTAAAAAATGTACAATTTAGATTTATCATTTTTAAACTTCGTAGTTTTAGATACGGAAATGACCCAATTTAGGTGCAAATTTACCATAGATACAGGAGCAGAAATATCAGTTTTCAAAAGAACTAAAATACACCCTGATCAAATGTTAGATATTTCAAATCCAAGTAAAATAAAAGGTGTGACAGATGGTGCAATAAAACCGTTAGGCGTCACGGAAACCACTATTTTTCTTAATGAATATAAAATAACGCATAAATTTCATATTGATAATTCGGATTTTCCTATTCCTACAGATGCTACCTTAGGAAGAGATTTTATTTCAAAATATAAATGTAAATTAGATTATCTAAACTGGACTATGACCATTAGGTTAGGTAGAATTGATATAAATTTACCAATGTTAAATAATTTAAATAACAATACCATAGTACGTTGCGAAGTTATTAGAGAAATAAATTCTTTAAAACAAATTACCCAAGAGGCGCTAGTTTTAAACAAAGAATTACAAAATGGTGTTTATGTGTCTAAAACAATAGTTTAAATAGATAATCCTCTAGATAAAATAATAAACACGACATTAGAGAAAGTTACTCTAAAAAATATGCAACTTGAAACAATACCTCTTAACCATTTCAATACCTATAATATTGAAACAGAACCATCTCCAACCAGTAATCGAAGTTTTAATTTAATGAACCAACTAAACCTGAAAAATATATTTTCTTTAAAAACTGATAAAATAACGGCAAATAACTTTTATAAGTAAAAGTTAAAATTACTGGATAACCAACCAATGTTATAAATTACAGAACTCCAGTATAATACTCCTGTTTTGTTAATTCCAAAAAAGCTGACAAGTGACCAGAAAACATACAGACTAGTAGTTGATTTTAGGCAAGTTAATAAAAAATTAATTGCCGATAAGTTTCCTTTACCTTGTATAGATGATATTTTGGATCAACTAGGGAGAGCAAAATGGTTTTCAGTTGTCGATTTAATTTCTGGTTTTCATTAAATACCTTTAGAAGAAAACAGTCGCGATATTACTTCTTTCAGTACGGATAAGGGATCTTTCAGATTTACGCGATTACCATTTGGTCTTTCAGTGAGTTCTAATAGTTTTCAGAGAATGATGTCTATAGCATTTTCAGGAATAACCCCAGAAAAAGCTGTTCTTTATATGGATGATCTTGTTGTTATTGGCTGTTCAGAAAATCATCATTTAAATAATCCCCGTCACGTATTTGAAACTTGTCGAAAATATAATTTAAAATTGAACTCGGAAAAATACAATTTTTTCAGAAAGGAAGTTACATACTTAGGTTATATAATCACTAACAAAGGTATTTTACCAGACGAGTCAACATACGACATAATAAATAAATATCCTATTCCACAAAATGCTGACAAGGAAAAATGCTGAATTTTCATGGACAGCAGAATGACAAGATTCTTTCGATTCACTTAAAAAATCATTAATTAGTCCTAACATTGTTCAGCATCCAGATTTTTCTAAACCTTTTATTCTCTATATGGACGCTGCACACAATAGTTGTGGGGCAATGCTTACTTAAAATTTTGAAGGTCAAGACTTGCCAATCGCTTATGCTTCTCATGCCTTTACTAAAGGAGAGATGAATAAATCCACCATCCTAAAAGAACTTAGTGCAATAAATTGGCGGATCAAATATTTTCGTTACTATTTATATAACACAAAATTCATAGTAAGAACTGATCACCGTCCCCACTAGTTTATCTCTTTTCCATTAAAGATCCATCATCCAAGTTGACTAGAATGCGTCTTGATTTGAAACAATTTCAGTTTGAAATTCAATATATCAAAGGTAAATCAAACATACCAGCTGATGTATTATCTCGTATAAATATTAATAAGAAATAAACAATAACGTATCACAAATACTGGCGATAACTCTTTCAAAAACAAAATCCCCAAGGGTTTGTAAAGCCCTAAATCACTTACAAATTTTAAAATTGCCAAACTTACCGTTTACTATTAAGTCTACATCGCTTAGGATAATGATTAAACATAAAGGGAAATTGAACATTCAAAAAACAATTCCGATCACAAACGATGATTTTGCTCTAGCGCAAGTATTGTCTCAGCTAAATATAATAGCCGGTGATCAAATGCTAAACAAAGTAAAGTTATACTTAGATGATATATTTAAATGGTGCACCATAAATAAATTTAAAAAGGTAAGACAAATATATTTAAAAAATCTTACAATCGTCCTTTGTAAGACACGACAATTAATTATAAATAAAGAAAAAAACAGCGTCTTATGGAAAAATTTCAGGCAGATCCATTATTAGGAAGTCATTGTGGCTAAAAAAGGTTACTGAAAAAATTGAAAGATTTTTATAGGTCACGACATGTTGCCAACTAGATAAGAAAATGCAATAAATGTCAAATAAATAAAATTAAACATGTTGAACATTGACAATTACTCCCACACCACAAAAAGCTTTCGATATTGTATGCATAGATACAATTGGACCATTTCAAAAATCCAATCAAGGTAATCTTTACGCAGTAACTATACAATGTAAACTTACAAAATATGTTGTATAATACCAGTACCAAATAAAGAAGCGATAACTATTGCAAAAGCAATTTTTGAAAATTTTGTTCTAATATATGGTACCGTACCTGGGCCTAAAAGGCCTGTAAACAGCTTTATATATTATATATGGTACCGTACAGAAAGTCAGAACTGACATGGGTACGGAGTATAAGAATCAAGTATTTCAAAACCTATCTAAGTTGTTGAATATGCAGCATAAACTGTCTACCGCTTACCACAGTCAAACAATAGGGGGGTGAGAACGGAATCATCGTGTCCTAAATGAATATATACGCATGTGTATAAATCAAACACAAACTGATTGGGATACTTGGACGCGATAGTACGCCTTCTGCTATAACACAACTCCTAGCACTTATCATAATTATACTCCATTCGAACTCGTTTTTGCAAAACAGGCGGATCTTCCTGAAAACCTCACGAGAAGGATTGATGCAGTCTACAACATAAATGCCTATGAGCAAGAAGTTCGTTATAGGCTCCAAGCACACCAAAGAGCAAGAGAGTACCTTGAAAAAGCTAAAATTGAACTCAAATCTAAATTTGACTATTGTTGCTCTAAAATCGAAGTAAAACGAGATCTTATTACAGTCCAAAATGAAGATCGTAATAAGCTGAACTCTTGGTATGACGGTCCCTTTACAGTTGTAAGCGTAGACGACCCAAACTATACTTTGTAAGAATAAGAAAGGTAAACATATAACTGTACATAAAAATAAAATACAAAAAAGATATTAAGTGAACTATTTTCTTCGACAGGCCTGTCATCCTCAATATTTTTATAAAATTAATTATATATTATATTAGGAAAATGATTAGTGGTTATAGATTGTAAACAATGAAAATTAGTTTAAGTTGGTAAGTCATGCATGTCAATAATTTTCTGATTATGGATGATGTCCTTCACAACTGATCATAGTGAAGGTCATACTCCTGAAAAGGGAAGGTGTAATGTCCTGTGCAAAGGTTGCTAAGTTCATTGATACCATATTAGCAAAGCTGTCCTGCAGTAGGACTTTGCACTGTTACCTATTGACTATGTAGCATTATTTAGAGGAACCTATTTCTACATATTAATATTACTGTAATTCATTACTTAACTGATATGCAATGAGTAAACATATTTAAATATATCGGTCTTTTATTAATTAATTGCATTACAAACTTGCTGGAGCTCTTGCCACGTTTAGACGTAGACGTAGCCGCCATCCAAGAGACCAAGCTAGAGAACGCACAGGCCGTCAGGATGCTCGGATACGTGGTGTATCGGAGGGACCGGATGGCCAGAGGAGTACGAGTGGCCCTGCTTGTTAAACGAGGTATCGAACACCATATGTTACAGGTTCTACAGCTGGAAAACATGGAAGCCGTAGCATCCATGCGGAGAAATCGCTGTGGTGTCCTGTTACCAGCCACCATCTCGCCCGCTCTTGTAGATCGATTTGGAGGCGGTCATGGGGACATGGCAGCATATTGTCGCCATCGGTGACTTTAACGCAAAGTCGCTAGAGTGGAACAGCACGACCACCTCAGCACGAGTCAGAGTGCTTCTGCAGTACGGACCCGATAAGACAACCTTCCAGAAAGTTGCAGCTAGGCCGGACGTGCTGAATATTGCCCTGCTCAAGGCAATACCGATGAAAGCCGAACTGACGACGCATGACGAGGGATCCAAAAATCACTCGCCCGTCCTATTGGAGTTAGGAGACCTAGCCAGAGAAGACTCAAAATTATTTTTTGTTTCAGTGAAGTGCGCCGTGGAGGACGATACCATGCCGTTCAGGTCGCCGACGCCGTCACCCAGCACACCCGCGGCAGTGACACAGACACTAGTCGGTGTAGCAGCCCGGTGTCAGACGTTGGGCGAATTCTACCTCGTGGGGATGACCTAGCGATGCTGAAACAAGAAAACGAACGGCTTAGACAATCTATTGCCAAGCTGACAAAGGCAGCTCCAGGAGCAGGAGGAGGTAGCAAGAGCATGTGAGGCAGCAGCGGTGGCCCGCCACAAATCATTGGAAGAGCTGATAAGAAACCTGTCAGCCAGCTCTGCCAGTCCTCCTAGAGCCAGTCCATCCACGGCCATGGAAGACGAAATGACCGGACCCAGCTACCAGCCTGTTAAAGGAGGCGAAAATTAATTTCTCCAAGGCGAAGATGGTCAAAGGTAGGGTGGCATTCTCGCCTGCGACGGCAAAGGACTACAGTCGGTGGAGCAGCCCGCTATCCGACGCTAGGCGAATTCTGCCTAGTCACGACGAGGAACTAACGAGGCTAAAGACAGAAATTGAGAAGCTTAAGCAAAGCATTGCCAAGCTGACAAGACAGCTACACGAACAGGAGGGGGCCGTAAAACGGCGGCGGAAACCCGTCACCGATTCCTGGAGGAGTTGATTGGAAGTCTGTCAGCAGGCTCTAGCAGCATCAGCTCCCCCAAAGAAAGTTCCTCCACGGCGATGAACATTCGTGCTGAACCCCAGAAGGCGGCAGCTGTGTAGTCCCGAAGCCACAGATGCCAAAAATTCGACCACGGTCAGAGCCGCTGCAATTTATTATTATGGTATATTGATATATCAACACATTCCTGTTCTACCTATAGTTGAATTGTGTAGCAACAAGTAAGTTCAAAGTATGATATTATGTTTATTAAGCAATTTTGCAAATACCTATATATAAATATATTTTAGCCAATGTATTATGTTTACATATCTGAATTTCATCGTACGTAGATATACTAAAATAAATAAGTTGATAGAAACATGTGAATATAATTTCAACCTTTTTACATGGCGATCCTGCCACCATCATAAGTGAATATTCAAATTAATGTGTTGTGTACCTACGTTAGCTTTTTACATGGCATTTTTAACCAAAATCATCGACAAAATTCAACCTTTTTACATGACCAACCTTACACTTAAAAGTTAAAAGTAATAAAAGGTAACCATTCGACATTATCAATTCAAAAATAGGTCACTCGCAATCTAAAGAACAAGACTTAACTGAAAATGGTGTTGTCAACTCCAATGGATGTCAAAATTATCTTATATGTTATGGTTGTGATTATGGGCGCACTTCTATCTTTAAAAATATGCAAGATACATAAGAAGAGAATCCAAAACCAAATACGTCGGAATATGGCGCAGTCGACAATCAGTGTAACTTCGTTGGGAAATTACTAAAGGATCAAAGGACGAGTTTACATCCCTTCAACAGTTGAAAGAAGAATAGTGTAGTGGTAGTGGTGAAAGTGAATTTGTGCCTAGGTGTAAACAAAAGAATTGAAGTCATAAATAGCAGGAAACTTAACAAATTTCACCGGAGCTTATATAGGTATTATTGGTTATTTTATGTATTCTATTGGTGTTAGTAATTATTTAGCAAAATATTATTAAACTTTTTATATGTAAACTGCAAAGTAGTCCCACACCGCCTAAACAAATTAATTTTAAATCATTGGTGACCAATTGGGAACAGATCAACCAAAGGCTATTAAAATTTAAAGAAAGCGTTAATAATTAAGGCTAAACGTGCTATTAAAAAAGAGGTTCCAAAAAGTGAACATGCTAGAAAAGAAATTCGAGATACTCTTGTTCAATTATTTTATGATACAACAAATTTTATAGGTTTTTATTGGTCTAACTTAAATAACACACAAAGACTCGAAGGTAAACGAATTTTTGCTGTGATAAGAGACAAAGTAGTAAAATCTTTTCAAATATTAAACGTAAAGTCCGTAGGTTCCTACAACCTGTTTGGAACAAATTGATCCATTCATTGTTGACGAAAATGTTATACCAGTGGTAACAATGACAATGACAAGTGTTGAATTTTTTAATTTATCTAGCAAAATTATACCTCAAGTATTTGAGGAGGTCGCATGCAAAACCGGTTAAATCCATAATTTACCAAAATTGGGTAAAATATGTTTTCTACAAAACTTTTGTGCCGTCTACACGATTCTGAAGTTATTTGGAAGCATAAGTGGTTATATCTTGCTTAAACTGCCATTTAAAGTTCGTGTTTGGGAGCAAAATCGGTTATAATCCAGTTTGGGTGCAAAAGCGGGTATATCCTGATCCTCATGCAGAATCTAGTGAAATTGTTACAGATTCCTTTAAGGAAAGTTCTCTGTATAATTTAGTTTAGTATATATTTTCTTTAATGGATGGGAATAGAAGCTTCAACACTAAAGTTAGGTAGGTAGGGTACACAGGTGATTTATGCAGAGATTATTATATCCAGTTGTGGTCTGTCAATCGGTTTTTCTAAATTTATAGATATCAGTTAGTTGAAAAGATTCTGTTTTATATTCTGTTTATTGACTGTATAATAATGGAGGACGATTTAATTACGGTAGAACAAGGGAATTCAGACAGGCGAAAACGAAAAGTGAATGCAACGAAGCGTGAAGTTAAAAAGGTAAGCTTATGTTTAATATTGTTTAAAGTTATTTTATAGGTTACAATGGTTGTAGGTATGTAGATCCGGATCCACAGTTAAAGAAGTTTAAGCGAGTATGTCGTCACAACACAAAAACCTATAGGTGGTCAACTGTGCAACTAAAAGACATCAAACGTTTGCGTAAGAGATTTTACGAAGTTCCGGACAAAGTTGTCCAAGACACAAAGCTTTGTCACATGCTCTCTGTTACACCTGCTCAACGCCATAGGTCAAACCAAAATTTAAACAAAGAAACTCATCAGTTTCTTATTTTATTAAAGTTGGTAACAGGACAGAAAGAGTTTGCCAGAAATTTTTTCTCGCAGCGGTAGGTGTATCAAAACATAGAATTATCACTGTTTCAAGTTTTATATGTGAGGGGCAAATTCTAAGAGAGAGACGCGGCGGAGACAGAATTTCAAAGAAAAGTGAAACAGAGAAGGAGAAAGTCCGTGAATTCATTAGGAAACTTCGTGGGAGAAGGCCACTATAACAGGAAAAAATCAAAAAGGATTTATCTTTCTCCTGAGCTTGCTAAGCTCCAAAAAATGTATAATAGAAAGTGTGAGGCTCAAGATCGAGTTACTTATATGTTTAGAAACATTTTTATAAAAAACTTCAATATTCGATTTTCGTCTCCTGCCTCAGACGTGTGTGCAAAATGTACTAGATTAAAACAACAAATAAAACGGAAAAAAGTATTGAAAAAAGACACGATAGACTATCGAGTTCACAGGAAGCGAGCTAACACTTTCTACGAGCTTGCGAGAGAACAAGACGAATATAGCTTTGTATTTTGCTTCGATCTCCAGCAAGTTCAGCCTCTATCGAAAGCACCAATAGAAGATGCATTCTACTGACATCAAATTAGTTTCTATTGTTTTTGAATGGCTCAAGAAATCCTTCCTTTTACGTTTAGACTGAGAATTTAGCTGGCAGGGGATCTACTGAAGTTGGATCGGCATTACTAAATTATCTTGATACTTTGGATTATGACAATAATATACGTACCATTAGATTATTTTGCGACGGATGCGCCGGACAAAATAAAAATTCTCACGTTATCCATACATTGATGTTCTGGTTAAAAAATAAATTCCCAGAAAACATAAAGGAAATAAGATTAACGTTTCCCGTCAGAGGCCACAGTTTTATGGCAGCAGATAGGGTTTTTGGGAGAGTGGAACGTTTATTAAGAAAATTTCCAGAAGTAATATCGGCTGAACAATATGTTCACCTATACTCGCAAGTAGGTTCTGTAAAAACACTTGGACAAACTGGCAGCTATATAATGTCAAAAAAAATGGAAAAAATTTACAAAAAAGTAAATGGAATATCTGATTGTAAGAGAATTTCAATACACACAATAACAAGCGGACAAAGCAGTATAAAAGTTGCCACGTATCAGTATTATACATTTCAGTTTAACAATAATAAATTAGAGAGCCTCACAAGGAAAGATAAATCAGAAGATATTGAATTACAATTTGTGCCACTAGGCAATGATATACCAGAAAAGAAAAAAATCTCTTGGTACTTTAATGATGCAACATTTTGGAGAAGACTGGAAGAAAAGAGTCGACTTGGCATGGTATAAGGCACTTTTAGTGTCTGAAAACACTGCAGAGATGCAGTCAGTAGAGGAGGAAGCAGGAATACAGGTAGAAGATGGAGAAGCAGGGGGGGGGCGATGATGGTCTACTTTGTGATTGCCTTCACGAAGAATTTAATTTAATTTAATAAATTTTTTTCTGTTTTTGTTTAGTTTATAAAAATCATACATTTTAATAAAACTACTGTTTATACTCTATTTAAAAGAAGAAATATAATGTTTTTCTTTAAATTTCTTTGATTTTCTTACAAAACCGCTTATATCCATTTAATTTTTTTCAATAGTTGTGACGCTTTTGACATTAATTGAAAATTACTCTACACTATTTATTCATATCATCAATCCCTATAACTTTATGATTGAAATTTCCAATTATTCCTTCAAGCCCAGAAAGAAAACGTTTTATTGATCTCCTGAAAATTTTATAATAATGGATTTAACCAGTTTTGCATGCGACCTCCTCATTTGACTACTCTTCCAATAAACTACAATCATTTTTAGATGCGTTAACTTTGCTAGATCAAAACTCTTATGATCATGTTGCTAATTCTGTTACCTTCGACAAAACTCGTCTAACTGGTAAAGCTCGTGACATAATTACTGTAGAAGCATCCCTCCCAGAAATAATTAATACCCTTAAAAATAAAATTAGAGGCGAAAGTTCTCAATCTTTAACATCAAAACTACTAAATCTCAAACAAAATCATAAAGATGTCTCATCTTATACCGCACAGATAGAAAGTTTAGCAGAAAATCTAAAAAGGACATTTATTAGTAAAGGAATGCCTTATGAAGTAGCAAGAAGATACTCTACAGAACATGTAGTTAGATCCTTAGGCCGTAACGCCAATTTGGAAAAAGCTCGTTTAGTAATAGAGACTGGTATTTTTGGTACAGTTCAAGAGGCTCTTACAAAATTTATTAGTATTCATGCTGACACAAATAATATCACTTCAAATGTACTTTATGCCAGACAAAATCCAAATTTCCACCGATATCGCGGAAGAGGGCTACAAAATCACATCAATTTACTGGGAAACAAAGCAGTCGCGGGGGACAAAGACGTGGACATAACAGATATAACGGAAGTAATAAATATAATGAAATTTATAGATATAACACAGATAACAATAATCATTCAAATGTTAGTCGAAATCCGACTAGGACAGTAAGATTGGTAGAAACAAGCAGTCAAGTTCAGGGAAACGAATAAAACCGTTAACGTGTTCGATTGGGAGAAGAAGTTTAAATATTTTTCACTTTGATCTATCATTTTCAAACTTTGTCATATTTTATACGAAAATGACCGATACAAAAAACATATTTTTAATCGACGTGGGTGCTGATGTATTTATTTTTAAAAGTTCTAATATCAATCCCAATCAAATACTATACAATGTCAATCCTATCAAAATAAGAGGTGTAACAGATGGTGTTATTAATTCTTTAGGTGTTGTATACACGGATATTTTTGTAGACGACTATAAAATAAACATAAATTTTATATCGTTAATTCAAATTTCCCTATACCAGCTGATACAATTTTTGGTAGACACTTTTTAACTAAATTTAAATGCAATCTAAATTGCTCTGACTGGACTATGACTATTAATCTAAATCACATACAAATTATTGTGCCTATCCATGATAGTCTACAAGACGATACATTAATTATTCCTCCTAGATGTGTAGTACGACAGATAGTAAAAGTTTAAAAAAAAGATTTCTCAAGATTCGGTAGTAATAAATAAAGAAATTTGTGCTGGTATTTTTGTTGCTTTTATCAAAAATATCAATACAACTTGCCAAACGGTCACTTTAAAAATATTAAACTAGAAACAATTAGCTTAAACCAATTTAATATTTACAAAATTGAAACTGAAATACAGGATCGGTTTTCAAAATTAATGAAGAAATTTGATATGAACGGCTTTCCAGATGATGCTAAAAATGAATTAGTTACTATATGCAATCAATTTTCAGACATATTTGCATTATCATCAGATAAACTTACAGTTAATAATTTTTATGAGCAGGAGTGCGCTTGAAAACCACGCACGGCGCATTCTGGGCGTGTTGACACCGTTTATTTATCTTGGACGAAGTATGACGTATTGCCTCGACAAGTTTTTATATATTTTTAGGTATTAATAATATTGTGCGAAACTAACTACTCAGTGGACAAAAGCCCCAACCTGCGTTGAATTACACCCACAATATCTACCCATATATTCCTTATTATTAGCTTTTGTAACATTTTTTTACTGTTTTAGAAAGGTATTTTAAGCTAATATAAATCAAATCTTCTACAATTCCTATCAATGAAGTCATATGTATGTTCTCTGATACCAAACATCTAGGTATGCTAATGAACAATTCCACAGACAAAGCTCTATTCAATAATTATCTAAAGAAAATAATCTAATTTACTCACTCTATAAAAATCTAACTTCACTTTTTTGGCAGTGGGAACACGACAAATTCAACCACAATAGATGAGATCTGACCTATTTCTGCATTTTTAGGATTGCTTCTTCAGGTGGTCTCCTTCAAGTTGAATCAAATATCTAACTATAAAAATTATTATAAAAATTAAAATTATTAGAAGTTAAATATCGACAATGACAAAAAAGTGACATCCTGTCAATGAATTAAACATGACAATACCTACTTGAAAAATGTTCACCTTTTATCTAAAAGTTTTTATATATTTTTAGGTATTAATAATATTGTGCGAAACTAACTACTCAGTGGACAAAAGCCCCAACCTGCGTTGAATTACACCCACAATATCTACCCATATATTCCTTATTATTAGCTTTTGTAACATTTTTTTACTGTTTTAGAAAGGTATTTTAAGCTAATATAAATCAAATCTTCTACAATTCCTATCAATGAAGTTATATGTATGTTCTCTGATACCAAACATCTAGGTATGCTAATGAACAATTCCACAGACAAAGCTCTATTCAATAATTATCTAAAGAAAATAATCTAATTTACTCACTCTATAAAAATCTAACTTCACTTTTTTGGCAGTGGGAACACGACAAATTCAACCACCTGAAGAAGCAATCCTAAAAATGCAGAAATAGGTCAGATCTCATCTATTGTGGTTTCTAAAACAGTAAAAAAATTGCCTCGACAAGTCACACGCAACCGTTTAAAAATTACGTCCAGGCCACAACTTTTCGTCCCGCTTTAAAGTCTGGCGTTTGGGTGGAACATGCGCAAATTATGTTTGTCTTAACCTCTAAATTTTTGACATTTAGAGTATTTTGACTTGTTTTTTAATTTAAATAAATTTGGTCGAAAATATGCCTATTTTACGTATGCTAATAACGGTGCTTTAACGTGCTTTATGACGATGAATCAGAAAAAAGGGAATGATTACTGTTAAATAAGATCTCTGTTTTATGTTTATCTATGAAATTTATTGAAAAAAATGTAAAAAAAAAACAAATAATATATTTCTAAAAGTAGCTCCGCAACTTAAGATATTTTCTGAAATTTAACTAAATTATTAATATGGAACATTTTAACACATGGATGAATAAGTAAGTAATAACAATAAATGTTGAAACTAATTGTTATCGTAATATCCGTTATTCATCATATAAAATGCACTGCCGGCACACTATTGTAATTTTTCCTATATGTTCTCTACAAATCGGCTTGGAACAGATATTGCATAAATGATTCGAAAATCTATTTTTTCGGATAGGGCGTTTTCTGGATACAGCCAGTGAGGCATTCCTCGAGCGACGTTGTCATACAGCCTTTGGTTTCTTTAGAATCCTGGGAAATGTCAAAATGTTAGATAAAATCTAACAAGGAGAATGATCGCGGGTTAGAATATTGACAGAACGCAGAACGTCCTGCCACAACCCGTTCAATTATTTAAGGCGAAACTGTTATGACGTCATTTGCAACGTAAAGCTCTGGCCGGGGTGTACGCTTCAGGATTTTAAACGCACTCCAGCGTTTGAAATTAAAAGATAACAGTGGGGGGGGGGGGTTATATAAAAAATTATAGAACCCCTAGAGCTCAAAAAGACGAAATTAGCAGGCAATCAAGTTAATGGTAAATAATAAAATAATTTAACCATCAATTTCTGAATACAATAGTCCCGTTCTATTAATTCCAAAAAAGTCTACAGATGGGCAAAAAGCTTGGCGCTTACTGATAAATCTCCGTTACCCCGTATAGATGATATATTGGATCAACCTGGTAGAGCTAAATGGTTTTCAGTACTTGATTCAATATCAGGATTTCATCAAATTCTCTTGCATGAAGAATCCCGCAAAGTAACTTCATTCAGTGTAGACGACGGATTTTATAGATTCACAAGATTACCATTTGGTTTCTCGGTTAACCCCAATAGTTTCCATAGAATGATGTCGATAGCTTTCGCTGGAATTACACCTGAAAAAGCTTTTCTCTATATGGATGATCTAATAGTAATCAGTTGTTCACAAATCATCACTTTAATAATTAAAAAATGTTTTTGAAACCTGTAGAAAATATAATTTGAAATTAATTCCCGAGAAATGTAAATTCTTTAGAAACGAAGTCACATATCTAGGTGACAAAATTACAGACAAAGGTATTTTTCCAGATGATAGCAAATACGATATTACAAACAAATATCCTATTCCACAAAATGCTGACGAAGTAAAAGGATTTGTTGCGTTTACTAATTACTATCGTAGATTCATACCGCGTTTCGCAGAAATAACAGAACCGCTAAATAAATTAACCAGCAAAAATACAAAATTCTTATGGACAGCAGAATGTCAAAATTCTTTTAATATACTCAAAAAAACGTTAATTTCTTCACAAACTCTGCAGTATCCAGACTTTTCTAAACCTTTTATAATAACTACAGATGCCTCAAAAGAAGTTTGTGGAACGGTTCTTTCTCAAAATTTTAATGGTCAAGAGTTACCGATTGCTTACGGTTCTCGTACATTAATAAAAGGTGAAATGCACAAACCGACTATCTTAAAAGAATTAATGGCTGTATACTAGGCGATAAAATATTTTCACTGTTATATTTACGGAACAAATTTTTTTATAAAAACGGACCACCGACCTTTAATATACTTATTTTCCATGAAAGATCCGACATCAAAACTCACAAAAATTCGTTTAGATTTAGAAAAATATGATTTTGAAATACAGTATGTAAAAGGCAAGGAGAATGTATGTGTCGACGCGCTGTCTAGAATTAATATTGATAAACTTTTTCGTAAACGTTTCGCAGGTTGAAGCAACAAATCAAAATAAAATAGTCGATTTACCTCAAAACCCTAAAGTTTATGAGGCCTTAGATAATGCTGAAACCATAAAACTGCCCTTATTATAATTTCAAGTTAAACCTGCATCTCTTAGGATGATTAGGTATATAGGAACATTGAGCGCTCAAAAGAAATTTTTAATTATTAATGGTGATATTACATTAGAATAAATTTTGCCTCAGCTACAAGTTATTGCTGGTAATTGTAAAATTCAAAAATTGAAATTAAACTTAGATGATGATATATTTAAACAGTGCACTGTTAATCATTTTAAAGAATTAGGACATAAACATCTAATGAGTCTTTCTATTATTCTTTGTCAGGCAAAAAAAATAATTTTTAACAAAAATGAAAAAATTAATCTGATAGAAAAGTACCACGACAATCCTGTATCCTGTGGTCAAAGACGGCTGCTGAAAAAGTTAAAAGCTTCTTATATGTGGAGAAATGTCGCGCGACGTAGCAAAATTTATACGAAAATATCACAAATGTCAAATTAATAAAATCAAAATTAAACAAAACGAACCATTAGTACTTACCCCTACTCCACAAAAACTCCTTGACATTGTCTGCATTGTCACAATAGGTAAATTTCCCAGATCAAATACGCTATTACGAATACGCTATTACAATACAGTCGAAAATTTAACAAAATTACTAAAAATATAGCCTATCCATTGGAGACTGTGAAAGAAATCATAGCGTTTTTTAATGAATATATGCTTATGTACATTAATGACACTAAAACTGATTGGTCTACATGGAGTCGATATTACGTATTTTGCTATAATACACACCAAGTACATATCACAACTATTGAATTGAATTAGTATTCGGACGAAAAGCAACTCTCCTAGAGTTATTAACAAGATCGTGCGTCGAACCTCTTTGCAATATAGACGCATATGATTAAGAACTTCGATACAGGTTGCAATTATCACATAAAAGAGCAAAAGAGTCACTTGAACAATCGAAGTTAGACCGTAAAACTCAATTAGATATTAAGGCAAGAGAACTTGATTTAAATCTGGGACATCTTGTTTCAGTTACTAATGAAAATCGACATAAATTTTACTCATGGTACAATGGTCCTTTTGTTGTTATCAATACCGAAGGTCCCAACTGTGTCATTAAAGATGATAAAGGTAGATAAACTGCGGTACATAAAAATCGAATTCAAAAGTATAGGTCTGTTAGCTTTTAAGTTTTTTTTAGATAGTATTTTCTTTTTTTTATTTTAAATAGGAATTATTAAGATTTATATTTTTTCCCTGACTAGAGAGTGTGAACTTCACAAGTGGCCATAGTGAGGGTCATTCTCCTGAAGGGGAAGGTGGAATACTTCCTCCTTACTTGCAATTTATTATTATGGTATATTATGGTATATATCAACACATTCCTGTTTACTTATAGTTGAATTGTAGCAATAAGTAAGTATAAAGTATGCTGTTATATTTATTAAGCATTTTCGCAAATACCTATTATATAAATATATTTTAGCCAATGTATTATAATTACATATCTGAATTTCATCGTACGTAGATATATTAAAATAAATAAGTTAGTAGAAACGTGAATATAATTTCAACCTTTTTACACGCCGCTCTAGTGAAATGCGTTAAGTGCAGCGAACGCCATCACTCGGCCGACTCCAGCTAGCTATAGCTTAAAGAAAAATTCTGCCAAAAGGCCAACTGCGGCAGCAGCAAAGCCAGCGAGGGAAACTGAACAGGCTAAGTATACGCAGCCCACCAAGACTACAGCGACGAAGAGCTTCGCTGACGCTGCGAGGCAAAACCAGGCTCCCGTTGCCGCGCCTAGGGGGATTGCAAAGAAGCAACAGCCCCAGACGGCGTGGAGTGCGCCCTCTGACTTCATCAGTGCGCTGGCGGGGATGGAGGAAATGTACTCCGCCATGCGCGCCTTTTGCACTAAAATGTCATCTCCTGCAATGTCGACGGGTTCCGGAGTAGAAAAAACGACTTGCTTGAGCTCTTGCCAGGCCTAGACTTAGACGTGGCCGCCATCCAAGAGACAGGCCGCCATGTACTGCCAGCTTTTTACAATTAATAAGTAATTAGTATGCGGGTTATAAATATTGTTTAGTAAGTAGTTTTCAGTAAAGGTAATTTAAGTTCATTATTCAGAAAGTGTAGTTGTCATGTAGATTTACTAGTAGAAGGTTAAAATAGATATTAGTTAGGAAAATGCGAGTTTGTTTTGCTCCCTACCTCCTCTCAACGAAGAACGTGAGCCCTAGTAGCAGGGTCATTACAGCCAGGATGCTCGAATACGTGGTGTATCGGAGGGAATGGACTGTCAGGGGAGGAGGAGGGGCCCTGCTAGTTAAACGAAGTATCGAACACCATATGTTGCAGGTGCATCCGCCGCGGAGAAATCGCTGTGGTGTCCTGTTACTAGCCGCCATCTCGCCCACTCTTGGAGAACGATCTGGAGGCGGTCATGGGGACATGGCCGCATTCGGTTGCTATCGGTGACTTTAACGCAAAGTCGTCAGAGTGACAGCATGACCACCTCAACACGAGGCAGGGTGCTTCTGTAGTTCCTGCGGGGCCACGACAACGTACTTGCGTATGGACCCGATGAGCCAACCTTCCAGAAAGGTGCGGCTAGGCCGGATGTGCAGGATATTGCTTTGCTCAAGTCAATACCGATGGAAGCCGAACTGACGATGCATCACGAGGGATCCACAAATCACTCGACTGTCCTATTGGAGTTAGGACAGGAGTGTCGCGACGAAGCAACCATCGCCAGGAGGCAGACCGACTGGAATCGGTTTCATACAGAAATGCAACGACTCTGTCAACCCGTCGCTGTCCTCCAAATCGAAGCGGACCTCGAGGCGGCAGTCGTGAGCCTTGAGACGGATATCCGCACCGCCCTGGAAAGCAGCACCACTAAGAGGACGGAAAGGAGACGTGCGGACCACGCAGGTGAGTTGCCTCTTATTTTGTAGGAGCAAATTAGGGAGAGATGCGCGGCCAAGCGACGAACCATAAGGACGGGTCATCCACGTGACAGGCAAATCGCAAATCAGCTCAACAGGAGAGTCAAAGCCGCCCTGGACGAGCTCTAAGCTCCAGTAGCAGGAGCGGTGGCAACGACACCTGGAATCGCTGAAACCCGGAGACGGCAGTCTGTGGAAGATGCAGAAGATGCTAAAGACTCCGCGCCGTCCGATACCTACGATTCACGGAGAGAATGGGGTCGTCCACACGAAGCGGGACAAGAAACTTTTATGAACAGCCTTGAACTGCAGTGTAGAGAGAACCTTCTCGACGATGAAGACGAGGATCACACGGACGAGGTGGAGCGCCGTGTGTGGCGCCTAAAACGCCTACCCGACGCTGAACCCATGAAACCTGTCACTCCGGAGGAGGTGAAGGAGATCCTGCGCCACCTGAACCGCCGCAGAGCGCCGGGATGCGACGGTATAGGGAACAGGATTCTCAGGAAACTCCGCCACTGCTGTAGTAGCTGTAGTAGAGTAATGGCGCTGCTGAACATCTGCAACGCCATCCTGAGACCGCGCAGATTTCCGACGAGATGGAAAAAGGCCGACGTGACACTCATCCCTAAGCCAGGTAAGAACTTAACGTTCCCCACTAGTTACAGGCCCATCAGTCTCCTGCTCAAGATGAGCAAAGTAGCGAAGAGGGTGATCCTGGCGAGACTGCACGAGACCACGGAAGAACTGTGGAAGAAGTGTTTCGCAAAGACAAGTTCGTGAGGGCGAAACTCTACCCGTTACTCCATAGAGATAGCCGACTGGGCCTTGGTAAGGTTAATCAAGACTGTCTTGAAGCTACAGTTGACGCAAGACTGCACGAGGACATGGTAGAGTTACAGGTCCTCCCGGACGAGCAGTTCGCGTACCGTCGTGGACACTCCACGGAGCAGCAGACTCTCAGGTTAGTAGAACTTGTTTCTGCAGGTTTCAACACCATAGAATCTACTGGAGCAGTCTTATTGGACGTAGCCAAGGCCTTTGACAAGGCCTGTCACGATGGGCTTATCGTCAAGATGCTCGACTTTGGCTACCCTGTCGGCCTAGTCAAGCTGGTGGCGTCCTTTCTAAAAGGCAGAGAACTGCGTGCGAAGGTGTAACGGCTGGAAGGTGGCGATCGACGCGGTGAAGAGCAAAGGTATGATGTTCTCTCGTAGGTACAGAGCGCATCGGAAAGGTCGCGTGACGAGGACATCCAGTGGCCCCACGAAGACAAATATCTAGGGGTGATCCTAGATAGAAAGCTGACCTGGAAGCCACACGTCAACGAAGTGGTTCGCAAGGGAAAGTTTGTGAGAGCGAAACTCTACCCGTTACTCCATAGAGATAGCCGACTGAGCCTTGGAAACAAAATAAGGTTAATCAAGACTGTCTTGCAGCCACAGCTGATGTATGCCAGAGCGGCGTGGGGATACGCAGCGAAGACGCACCAAAACAGAGTGCAGGCCGTCGAGAATATTGCACTGCGTTGAGCGACGGGGGCCCCCTGGTTCGTTCGCAGCAGCGACTTTCGACGGGATCTGGGATTCACACCAACCCTGGAAGCGCAAGCGGAGGCATCCTTCGCACGCGCAGAAGTCCACAGCAACCAGCTGATGCAGGCGGCGGTGGACTACCGACCCGATGCGGCCGCCAGGTACAGGCGGTCAAGGTTTCAACTCCTGGACGCGGGGTAAATTGAGACATTTCTTCTGTTTCAGGACCGCCAGGATCAAAACCAGGACCAAGAAGAGACGTGACTTATCCTACCCCGGAGCCTGCCTAGGCGTGTTCCATTATCCTATCTTTTTCCGCAACACTGGACGACAGGGCCTATAAGATGCTTTGTCCTAGCGTCTCCCTAGAGCCACAGTGCTAATCCGTCTCACCCAAACCTCCACCCGGCCGGAGGCGTTCGCGCCACGGCCAAACATGACTATTCCCGAGGGTTATACGAGTCGGCAAAGAAAGAAGACCGTCAGAAGATAAGCCCATGTCGACAGGGCTTGTCAGGACAGGAGGAGGTTCCCCGAGCCGCCGGCATCTGCCGCAATTGCGGTTGAGGCTGACCGGAGAAAGGAACACCTCTACGAAGCGTCCAGGCCTACAACGATGAAGTGGGTAAAGAGAGATAGTCTCTCTCGACCCCGCTCATCCGAGGTCATTTATCCAGCCAAGGAAATTTTTGCTGGATGTCGCAAGATACGTTAGTCGACTATTCTCTTTGCCTCTTTATATTTTATATAGTTAGAAATAATTAACATGAAATATGAAATTAAAATTCATCACGTACATTAATAATTAATACATTGGGGATGAAGATTCTGATTTCATTTAAGCGTTATAACAGGTCATCGAAAGCATTACCCACTAATTGTTGTAGCGTAGCATATTTTATTCAGTAAGTTTTCTAATGAATCAAGAAACAAATACACATCACTATCATGGGTCCTATATAAACAAATGACTAAAATTTTAACAGAATGCTTAGAAATTTTTAAAACTGAATACTCAAAATGAGATTGAAGTTTGCCAACATGCAAATGAATAATATTATATTTACAAATATCCTGCTTTATATAGATCGCTACACCTCCACCATCTTTATCAACGCGACAGTAGTAATCCGTCAATATATAATTGTTTAGTTTAAGAGATACAATTTCACAGTCGAAAAACCAAGTTTCAGTCAACCACTTTGTGTGGTTGGGAAAGGTAATAAATCAAGAAAAACGTATAACAATAACAGTTTCCTCGAGTACTCCTAATATTTAAATGACATATTCTTACTTGCTTCAAAAAAAATTAAACTGTTTTACAATTTAATTTTCAGGCCAGAATTCAGGACTATATACTTTCTTACAGATGCCATCGTTGTAATCAGTACTAACTCTAAAATATACATTGGAATGTTTACTTTCCGACTTCAGTACTTCAAATTCATGAGCAGGTAATCTCTCCTTTATAGACACTAACACTGTATTGGCGTTCCACCCTTACACCTTCCAACATAAAGCCAAAGCTTTTTGGTGGGGGCCGTGAAAGATGATCCAGCAATAGAAGCAGTAGTTCCCGAATATTTTTACGTATTTGCCAGGCTTGTTAGAAAACATTCCACTAGCAGTTAGGCAAGATGTATTGTATATAGTGCACGATGGTGCACCTGCCCACTTCCCCCTACTGGTTAGAAACATTTTGAACGAACATTTTCCACATATGAATAGGTCGTGGCAGCAAATTTCCTAGACCACCTCGTAACTCTGACGTTAAGCACTCAAATTTCTTATTCCGTGGTCATTTGAAAGATTATAAAATAGAACTTTTATCCCGCGAAGACGTGGTTTTAAGTAATACGATATTAAAATAGGGGCATAAGATTCCTGTTAATGGTGGACATTTCGCTCTGCTAATGTAGTTTTTACTGTAATAATGTTGTTATTAAATTTGTTGTTATTAAACTATTTATTCAAAATTTTTGTTGTAGTAGGTTTAATGAATATTATTGACTGTTATCATTTTTCTGATTAAAAATTATTGTCGATAGTCTAGAGATAGTCTCTCTCGACCCCGCTCATCCGAGGTCATTTATCCAGCCAAGGATATTGGCGCGATTTGATACCAGGTACATTCTCGAAAACGATGGAGAAATTGTCAGTTGTGTTGTGTGAAGAAGGTTATTTGAGGTTTCACCCTTGAGCAAATTGGAAGACTAATTACTATTTTTGTATGAGACAGTGTAGATATGGGCATATAGTTTTTCCACAAACATAACGAATTTAATGTATATACAGGAGTTTTAAAATTTATTGAACTTCACAATTTTAAAACCGTGAAACTCACTTGAAATTGAACGTCATGTATATGATATGATTTTATGGTTGAAAACAAATTCAACTCTGACAGATTCTAAATATTAAAATATACCATGTGAGTCATATTGCCTTACTCCGAACGTCAATATTCAAAAAGATATAGAAGCGAAAATTTTCGAATTGATTGTTTTCAGTATTTCAAAAAGTTTTAAAGACTTTTCTTTTAAATTCGGTATAGGAAGGTTTTTTGGGGAGCTTATCATATCGCAAGCTCAATTTCAACGTACCACTTCAGTGCACAGAGATGAATCGACAATAATTTTTAATCAGAAAAATGATAACAGTCAATAATATTCATTAAACCTACTACAACAAAAATTTTGAATAAATAGTTTAATAACAACAAATTTAATAACAACATTATTACAGTAAAAACTACATTAGCAGAGCGAAATGTCCACCATTAACAGGAATCTTATGCCCCTATTTTAATATCGTATTACTTAAAACCACGTCTTCGCGGGATAAAAGTTCTATTTTATAATCTTTCAAATGACCACGGAATAAGAAATTTAAGTGTTTAACGTCAGAGTTACGAGGTGGTCTAGGAAATTTGCTGCCACGACCTATTCATATGTGGAAAATGTTCGTTCAAAATGTTTCTAACCAGTAGGGGGCAGTGGGCAGGTGCACCATCGTGCACTATATACAATACATCTTGCCTAACTGCTAGTGGAATGTTTTCTAACAAGCCTGGCAAATACGTAAAAATATTCGGGAACTACTGCTTCTATTGCTGGATCATCTTTCACGGCCCCCACCAAAAAGCTTTGGCTTTATGTTGGAAGGTGTAAGGGTGAAACGCCAATACAGTGTTAGTGTCTATAAAGGAAAGATTACCTGCTCATGAATTTGAAGTACTGAAGTCGGAAAGTAAACATTCCAATGTATATTTTAGAGTTAGTACTGATTACAACGATGGCATCTGTAAGAAAGTATATAGTCCTGAATTCTGGCCTGAGAATTAAATTGTAAAACAGTTTAATTTTTTTTGAAGCAAGTAAGAATATGTCATTTAAATATTAGGAGTACTCGAGGTAAACTGTTATTGTTATACGTTTTTCTTGATTTACTACCTTTCCCAACCACACAAAGTGGTTGACTGAAACTTGGTTTTTTGACTGTGAAATTGTATCTCTTAAACTAAACAATTATATATTGACGGATTACTACTGTCGCGTTGATAAAGATGGTGGAGGTGTAGCGATCTATATAAAGCAGGATATTTGTAAATATAATATTATTCATTTGCATGTTGGCAAACTTCAATCTCATTTTGAGTATTCAGTTTTAAAAATGTCTAAGCATTCTGTTAAAATTTTAGTCATTTGTTTATATAGGACCCATGACAGTGATGTGTATTTGTTTCTTGATTCATTAGAAAACTTACTGAGTAAAATATGCTACGCTACAACAATTAGTGGGTAATGCTTTCGATGACCTGTTATAACGCTTAAATGAAATCTTCATCCGCAATGTATTAATTATTAATGTACGTGATGAATTTTAATTTCATATTTCATGTTAATTATTTCTAACTATATAAAATATAAAGAGGCAAAGAGAATAGTCGACTAACGTATCTTGCGACATCCAGCAAAAATTTCGTCTATGTGACATCCCTATTAATTACTGTGTATATAAGGAAATTAAAAATATGCATTATTAAAAATGAAAGACAGATGCCCCTACTATAAAAAATATCAACAATACACGAAATAATAAATTAAAAAATCCTATCTTTGTGAACTCCAGAGTATATTGAATATATAGTAATATATACTCAAATGTTTTTATGACATCGATAAAAATATTCCTTACACTGAAGCATCCTTCCACAGTTACAAATTTTAATAGACTACTATTGGTTTTATGTAATATGTTTTATAAAAGATTAAGGTATTCATCTTGTGCATCAAATTTATTAGATTTATTTGACAAAAATTTAATCAGAGTCACAGGGAAATGATATGATCAATGAAGGCGGTTGAATTATGGATAAAAGGTAAGGTAAAATATAATCAGTAACATATATATTTTCTCTTACTTTTTACTAATATTCATTTACAATATACAGAGTGTTTAGTGAGTCGATGCATTCATTGTAGGAGTCTCTAACACAAGTAATTTGTGTAAATAATTTTCTATATACAGGATGTTAAAATTTTATTAAAGACATTTTAATTCATTGATATTGTGGAAACCGTACCAAATGAAACTTACAGATTTTTATGTTAACAATAATACATGTTTTACAGTAAATAGTCATTTCTGTATTAAGAGCGAAAAGTCAAACATTATTGCTCAAGTCACAGTAATCAAGCGGGAGCAGTAATGTGACTTTTTGCTCGTAATGCATACAATGCTTTATCTACAATTACTCAACAAAATAAAACTGTTCAATTATTAACTTTATTACGAAACATTAATTATAACAAATACTTTGTTGCTATTGACAACGAGCTTTTGATATCAGTCGGCAAGCAATAAAGTGACACTCATGTTACCTCCTCAATAAACGTCAGCTTTTTGTTGTCACTGTCAAGCAAAAAACTCTAATTCAATTAATGATTGTAAATAAAATATTGTTTTCATTTTCATCGAAACACGTACGCACAGGCACGTCTCTGCATATCAAGTGAGCGGGTGGTGAGATTTTAGGTAAATCATATCTCAATAACCAGACAAGAGATCCAAACCAAACTTTAGGATATTCAGGGTGTCTACTTTCATTTGTGTACAAATCCGTAAAAACTTTATTCTTCAAGATAATCAAAAACAATTTTTTTTATTTTAAATGACATGGAAAACCGCTTGCTCTGAACCTACTACGGCATTTAAGATTGCGATTCACCACGATCCACCTGACCTGCTTTGTTTTTATAATCTGATAAGATGGGGTTGATCACAAACCCCCTCAAAACAAAATACTGAATTTGAAAGCCGCTAGACGAATCAAGACTGATCATAGAAATAAGTCAAAAAGTATGAATCAAAATTGATTTAAGTTTTTAGGTGTACGTTAAAAAATAAAGTATACCGAAATCGACCATTGAATATCGACGATTTAGGCATAAGAATTACTAAAGGGTCTCAGTTTATCAGTGCAGCTCAGTTAAAGAAAGTTGTACAGCACAAGGAGGCGTATTGAAAAAAGTATTCTTTTAGACGCTGGTATGGTAGAAAAAGGACCATTAAATGAAAAAACTTATTTGTATTTATTTATTATGTTAGTTAATACATGTTTCATTTATTTTAGCTTCGACACAGTGTCGTAAGTGACTTATTTTTCATAGTAGACCACATTAATTCAATTTTCATTCATACTGTTTCGACATAATTCCTTTGCTCACACTTGATTCATCCAGCGCCTTTCAAATTCAGTATTTTGTTTTGAGGGGGTTTGTGATCAGATTGTAAATTAAAAATTCTCTAAACGTTTATATTAAATTTCGGAGGTATAAGAAATTATAGCAGGCCTTGGGTCGCCATAGTAGGATCAGAACAAGTGGTTTTCGATGCCATTTAAAATTTTTTTAAAATGTTGGATTATCTTGAAGAATCGTTTTACGAATTTGTACACACATAAAACATTGAGAACGTGTAAAACAAAACACTCTGTATAGTTTTTATTTCAATTTCACACATAGAGGTTTTGGATTACCCTGACACCTTATCAGATTTTAAATAAAACTAGAAAGGTGGCAAGTCGGCTATCGCCGACTTGACCTTTCTTGGGATGGTGGACACCGGATATTTTCATTAGTATGGTTTTTCTGCAGACCATTGCGAAGAGTTTTAGAAAAAGAAATTTTTAAATTCATGAATTTTGAGGAATATTTGAGAATGGTTCGGTTTTTTTAAACACCCTATATAGTTCTCATTAAAATAGTTTCCATATAGACCATTGTTAAAAGTTTCATCAAAGGAGTATTATACCTCCATGAGATCAGCAGTATGATCTGTTCTTTTATTTAACATTTCTCAAAATTGTTAAATACATTAGTTATGCTTTTCTGTTTTTTATCAATTATCGTAGGCGCAGATCAGCAGTATGATCTGTTCTTTCGTTTAACACTTCTTAAAATTTTTGTTTATAATATTATGCACTCTTGTATTTTTATCACTATCAATTGTCGTAGGTGCAGATCAGCAGTATGATCTGTTCTTTTATTTAACATTTCTCAAAATTGTTAAATACATTAGCTATGCTTTTCTGTTTTTTATCAATTATCGTAGGCGCAGATCAGCAGTATGATCTGTTCTTTCATTTAACACTTCTTAAAATTTTTGTTTATAATATTATGCACTCTTGTATTTTTATCACTATCAATTGTCGTAGGTGCAGATCAGCAGTATGATCTGTTCTATTATTTAACACTTCTCAAATTATCTATCTTTTATCAATTATCGTAGATGCAGATCAGCAGTAGAGAATGGTTCGGTTTTTTTAAACACCCAGTATTTTGTCATTAGTATATTTTTCCTACAGAACATTGCAAAAAGTTTCATAAAAAAAAATTTCAATTCCAGGAATTTTGAGGACTTTTAGAGAATGATTTGGTTTTGTTAAACACCCTGTATTTGCTCATTAGTATAACTTTTTTACAATCGTGAAAAGTTTCATAAAAAAATTTAAATTCCATAAATTTTGTGGATCTAGAGAATGGTTCTTTATTTTACACCCTGTATTTTTTCATAAGTATGTGTTTATATACACATAATAATACCAAAGTATGTATTTTTTATAGTTTTCTTACAAACTATTGTAAAAAATTTTATCACAAATCAAAAAAGAATTTTCAATTCCAGGTTTTAAGGATTTTTAGAATGATTCGATTTTTTTAAACATCCAGTATTTTTTAATTAGTATAGTTTTTCTGCAGACTATTGCGATAAGTTTTATAAAAAAAAGTTTAATTCCATGTATTTTGAGGATTTCAAGAGAATGGTTCGGTTTTTTTAAACACCCAGTATTTTTTCATTAGTATGGTTTTTCTGCAGACTATTGCGATAAGTTTCATAAAAAAAATTAATTCCATGAATTTTGAGGATTATTAGACAATGGTTCGGCTTTTTTAAACACCCTGTATTATTTCATTATTACAGTTTTTTTACAATCTATTGTGAATGGTGTCTACAAAAAAAATATATTAATTCCTTAAATTTTGATGATTTTTAGGGAATGGTTCGTATGTTTTAAACATCCTGTATTTTTTCAGTAGGGTAGTTTTTTGCAGCCTTTTGTGAAAACTTTTGTAAAAAATTTTTTTTAATTCCATGAATTTCGAGGATATCAAGAGAATGGTTCGGTATTTTTAAACACCCAGTATTTTTTCATTATTACAGTTTTTTTTACAGCCTATTGTGAAAGGTGTCTAAAAAAGAAATATTAATTCCACGAATTTTGAGGATATTTAGAGAATGGTTCGGTTTTTTTAAACAGTATTTGTTCATTAGTATAGTCTTTTTGCAGACTATTGCGAAAAGTTTCCTAAAAAAAAATTTAATTCCATGAATATTGAGGATTATTAGAAAATGGATCGGTTTTGTAAAACACCCTGCATTTTTTTAATAAGGGTAGTTTTTTTGCAGCCTATTGTGAAAGGTGTCATAACAATCAAATATTAATTCCATGTATTTTGAGGATTTTTAGGGAATGGTTCGGTTTTTTGTAAACACCCAGTAGTTTTTTAATTAGTAAAGTTTTCTTACAGACCATTGTGAAAAGTTTCATTAAAAAATATTCCATGAATTGTGAGGATTTTTAGAGAATGGTTTGGTTTTGTTAAACACCCTGTATTTTTTCATTATTACAGTTTTTTTACAGCCTATTGTGAAAGGTGTCTACCAAAAGAAATATTAATTCCACGAATTGTGAAGATTTTTAGAGAATGGTTCGGTTCTCTTAAACACTGGATATTTTCATTAGTACATATATTTTTTTTAACAGCCTATTGCAAAAAGTGTTTTCAAAAAAAATTTTTAATTCCACGAAATTTGAGGATTTCAAGAGAATGGTTCGGTTTTTTTAAACCCCCTGTATTTTTAATTAGTATAGTTTTTCTGCAGACTATCGCGAAGAGTTTCAGAAAAAAAAGGAATTTTTAAATCCACGCATTTTGAGGATTTTTAGATAAGGGTTCGGTTTTTTTAAACACCCCGTATTTTTTTCGATAAGTAGTGCGGTAAGAGACCCCTGACTGAAGTTTCGTAAAAAAAAAATTTCAGTTCCCTTAATTTTGACATTTTTTTAGTGTTCGACATTTTTCCAACACTTTGTATATAAAACGGCCTTTCGCACGTCAGACGACCCCTCCGAAGCGAAAAAACCGAAAATTTCCTCGAACCTGTAATTTTTATTTTTTTCTCGTCAATTTTTATCGGAACACCCCGTACATCGACCTTTTTTGAGTCGCACTGTATATACGTGAAGCGCCTCGAAAAATTTGAAGAGCACCACATTGCTGACGTCACTGTTACTCCGTCTGAGTGCGGATTTATGCAAATTTCGATACAAAAACGACATCAAAACCCAGCGCTCGCATAACAGAGAGTATCTAGAGACTTCAAATTTACCGTTTTCGGCCTTCGGGGGGCTCCGATCGGCTCATTTAGCGAAATTTCCTATGTTTTAATCTGAACTGTCACCCAGTCGCCGTTTGACGTTTCTGAAGGGCGTGAGAATTTTCGCTATTTTCACTATAAAATCGAATTTTCAACCCAGATCTGAGGCACGCGGGATATTGTAGAAGGTTCAAAGTTTACGTTTCGATATGGTTTTATGGAAATAAAGGGGTACTTACTTTGGAGAATGTAATCGTTTTGAAATTTTTGTGATGTCGGCCATTCGCCTAACTTTTCGTTCTCGTCTTGGTTGTTATTTTTGCACATTGCCATCTAAAAACGAACTAAAAACCCAGCGCTCGCATAACAGAGAGTATCTAGAGACTTTAAATTTACCTTTTCTGACCTTTGCGGGTCTCCGATCGGCCCATTTAGCGAAATTTCTTACGTTTTCTTGGGAGATGTCACCGCATCGCACCGTCGGGCTCGAAGTTTGACGTTTCTGAAGGCCGATCGCCGGACAAACGTGCGTGGACGCATATTTTCACTATTTTCGCTATAAAATCGAATTTTATACCCAGATCTGAGGTACGCGACACATTGTAGAAGGTTCAAAGTTTACGTTTCGATATGGCTTTGTGAAAAGGAATGCGGGAAAATACGAAAATATCGAATCCGAAATAGTTTGACGTCTAAATATATTTCGCACTGAACAACTGACGTTTCTCCGATTCCCTGCCGATAAGCTCCGCCCGCGCTATATCCATCTCACTTTTGTCGCGTTTCCTCGCGAAAATCGCAAACCGGCGTCCGCGGACCTCCGGAAAAACGCAAAATTCGCCCGGAAAAGAGTAAAAAGAACTCGTCAAAATACGCCTACCGGACAACCGAAGGACCCGACCGGGCTTAGCGCCCTCGTGCTCGCCGCTGCGCGGCTCGCCTCAAAAGCCTTTGTGGCGGCAAAACGCCACTTTTCGACCCCTCCGGAGGGAGCGAGAAAAAACAACGGATTTTAATATATAAGAATATAGCTAAACGTTTTTATTGAATACGAGGCGTATAAAATTAATCATAGGAGATCTTGAATCGCCATGTTAAACGCCGTGGTAGAATTAGAAGTAGCAGTTTTCGATTACATTTAATCAAAAAAATATTTGTTGTTTTATTTTGAAAAATAATGTTTTTATGAATTTTTACAAAAATAAGACTTTAAGAACGTCTAGAAGAAAACACTCTGTATAGTTTTTGTTAAAATTTCACACATAGGGTTTTGAGGGGTCCTGATTGTCACCACCTTCTCAGATTTTAAATAAAAAAAATCGCTAAACGTTTTTATTAAATTTCGGGGGTATACAAAAAATCATAACAGGTTTTGGATCGCCATCTTAAATGTCGTGGTAGGGTCAGAGGAAACGGTTTTCGATGTCGTTTAAAATTAAAACAAAATTTTTTTTGATTATGTCCAAGAATAAAGTTTTTACGGATTTGTACACAAATAATAGTAATAGTATATACTGTAGCCATATAGAAAACTTTTTTAGAAGAAGAACCTTTTTGCAGTTTGCAAAAGTTAAAAAAATATTACTGCCTCACCTAGGAATTTCGAAATCGTCTCTTTAATTTTAGAGAAATATTTATTTTTTAATTTCATTAAAAACTAACTAACTAATAAGTTTTTAATAAAATTTTAAAAAACTCGAGAAAGTTACATCAAATATGTGAAAAAATATATTTCAGAAAGATTAAATACGCCAAGTGGAAATTTCTAGATGAGGCAGCGAATGTTTTAACTTTTTTCGCAAATTGTAAAAAGGTTCTCCTTCTAAAAAAGTTGTCTATATAACTGCAGTACACATATCCTAATGTTTGGTTTGGGTTCCATGTCGGGTTATTGAGATATGACATACCAACTCTCACCGGACACCGCTGCTGGATATTTTTAAAGAAAAAAATGATCCAACACTGAGTTTTATTAAAATAAAAATTATTTTTTAATTCATTATTGAATGTGTGAAAAGGTCTCTCGACTTTCTTCTTCCAACACTATTTTTCAGGAAAAAAATTATAATCTATTTATAATCCGGTTTCAATAATTTTAAAAATAGCAGAAATGATGTTTACTGCAAGTAGTAATATTTCTTTGTAATAAAGTTGGTACAAAAAAGCTAAGTGCATAATTTCTGATATTTTTCAAATAATTGAAACAGGACTTTCATTCTATCGATTCCTGAAGTTATCAAGATTAAGCCTGAACTACCCTGTATATACAGGGTGTATATATATATATATATACAGGGTGGTCCAATAGTGTGTGGACGGAACATTGTGGTTAAACCACAGATAAATTAATATACAGATAGCGCCTGAGCATATTAAAAAGTGTTAACAGCTTTGGATGCCGGCTTCCACCGTGGAAGCAGTGTTGGTTAATTCAGCTATTTCCCCACAGATGGTCGCTCGAACGATCCCACTGCTGCCAGATATATTGTCTTGTCTTTACTATTGAAAACGGAGGATTACAGTAAGCATGTAAAAATTGCAATAAATTCATTTAAAATTCGGTAAATAGTAGATGTTTTAACTTTTTCATGTAATTGGGTGTACAAGGTGTCCCAAAAAACATGGGATCAAATTTATTCTTTAATATGGGAACATCATTTTTTTTGTTTCATCGATATCAGCATATATTTCTGATTAACAAAATTTTACTGTTTTCATTTTGAAATAAAAAAAAATTGTTATTATTAAAATTTATTCATAATTAATTTTTAATTAAATTTTGGTAATTTTGTTCAAATTGACGTGAAGCTTAAGTCTTACTTTCCTAGGAAATGTGAGGGAGACCGCGGAAGTTGCACATATGCAAAATAAAAGAAGAGCTTTCCTCAGTAGCGAAGCGGGACGTGATACAACGGCGATTTAAAATAACACTGTCGTCATCACGCCAGGTGTCGGTCGGCAGGTAACTTCGATGGGACGGGATCAAACCGATACCTTATTTCAAAATTTTCACAAAAATTTTCACATTTCAAGTTTTCGAAAGAATAACCTAAATTAAGGTTGGTGCAAAAATAATGGCCGTTTCTACATTGTTTATTTTTATGTATGAATTTCTGAATAAATTTTTTAATGAATGTGGTCATGTGATAAGTCGTTTTAAAGCGCGTTTTTCGCTCTATCTTTTAGTTTAGTTATCTTTTTATTATCGTCATACGTCTCTGATTTCAGATCATTTTTTACGATGCTCTCAAAGAAGGAAATTCGCATTATTTTGCTTCACGAGTTCAAACTTGGCCACAATGCTGCGGAGACGACACGAAATGTCAATAAAGCATGGGGCGAGGATAGTGTTTCCAAACGTACCACACGTAGATGGTTTGAAAAGTTTCATGCAGGTGATACCAGCCTTGAAGATGAAAAGGGTCGCGGCTGCCCATCTGATTTTGACAATGACGAATTGAAAGCCATGATCGAAGCCGATCCTCGCAAAACCACACGAGAAGTTGCACAAGAACTCAACGTCGATCACTCAACAGTTCTACGCCATCTGAAGCAAATAGGGAAGTCAAAGAAGCTCGATAAATGGGTGCCTCACGATTTGAACGAAAATCAAAGAAATCGTCGTTTTGAGGTGTCGTCAGCCCTTCTTCAGCGCAACAAAAACGACCCTTTTCTCGACCGGATCGTAACGTGCGATGAGAAGTGGATTCTTTACGACAACCGGCGTCGTTCTGCACAGTGGTTGGACAGCGACGAGGCTCCACAACACTTTCCGAAGCAGAAACTGCACCAAAAGAAGATTATGGTTACTGTTTGGTGGTCTGCCGCCGGTCTCATCCACCACAGCTTCCTCAATCCGGGCCAAACGATTTTACGGCAGAGAGGTACTGTCAACATATCAACGATATGCACCAGAAGCTGCAGCGTATGTGCCCGGCATTGATCAACAGAAAGGGGCCATTTCTGCTCCACAACAACGCTCGTCCGCACGTCGCACAACCGACCCTGCAGAAGTTGAACGAATTGGGCTACGAGACTCATCCGCCATACTCGCCGGACCTCTCGCCCACCGACTACCACTTTTTCAAGCGCCTCGACAACTTCCTGCGCGAGAAATGCTTCAAAAGCCGAGATGATGCCAAATCCGCCTTCGACGACTTCGTCGCCTCCAGAACGCCGGATTTTTATGCTACCGGAATAAATAAACTTGTTTCTCGTTGGCAAAAATGTATTGAATCTAATGGTTTTTATTTCGATTAATAAAGTTTATTCTGAGTTGAGTTACGTTCGTTGAAAGTAGCTGTTTGAAAACGGTCATTATTTTTTCACCAACCAATATTAATAAATTTGGATAACAGTGTACAATATATCGCACTAAAATTACTTCCATTCATTAAAGATAATGCATGAAAATTAATTACCGAAATAGGGTAACTAAAATTTTATATTTGAGAGACAAATGTATCAAAAGAAGAAGAAATAAATCTTTGGATCGTGACGCTTCCTAGGAAAGCAAGGCTATATACTTTTCTCAAAACTGGAATATTTCATAATGATTATTGCTAAATTTTAAAATGTTTTGCTGCCTAGATGTCATCGGCTGTTAAGATAGGTATCTTAGCCTATGCAGTCTAGCAGCGCATCTTGTTTCTATGGCATTTTACCCATAATCAAACTTTTCAGCATTAGTATATTGAACCGTAATACGTTTTTTTAATAAAGTACCTATAAACCTGATTACCTACCACTATACTTTCCTGTTTATTTGACAATTGTACATAATATGACGTGACAAACCTACTAGATGTCACTTGGTTCACTCTCTGTCGGCACTGTTTTCAGAAAAAAGTCGTGCCGCCACACGTGCATTCCGTCGCAAAAAACGGCCATTTATGGAAGATTTAAAAAAGTATTTAGATTGCAACTGGGAAATTTTTGCACAATTTAAACATTTAAAAAACTGGAATGTTTGTATGTTAAGGGTGATCCAAATGTGTGATGTAAAGCATATTTCAAGATTAATATGCTAATATCTTTATTAGTTATCATATAACAGAATATTATAGTATATGATTTATAGTTTGAGGCAAAAAATATAGTTAGGGTGATTTAAATTATTAATTTTATTTTGATTCTAATAGTTCAATGAAAAATAAGTCATTTATTATTATTATTATTATTATTATTATTATTATTATTATTAGGTTAAGTTGAAAAGCAGCCTTGGCTGATACTTCGCCTTTTCATTGTACGCTTTACTGGCAATGAATAAAGATCATTTATTATTAGTATTATTGTTATTGTTATTGTTATTGTTATTGTTATTGTTATTGTTATTGTTATTGTTATTGTTATTGTTATTGTTATTGTTATTGTTATTGTTATTGTTATTGTTATTGTTATTGTTATTGTTATTGTTATTGTTATTGTTATTGTTATTGTTATTGTTATTGTTATTGTTATTGTTATTGTTATTGTTATTGTTATTGTTATTGTTATTGTTATTGTTATTGTTATTGTTATTGTTATTGTTATTGTTATTGTTATTGTTATTGTTATTGTTATTGTTATTGTTATTGTTATTGTTATTGTTATTGTTATTGTTATTGTTATTGTTATTGTTATTGTTATTGTTATTGTTATTGTTATTGTTATTGTTATTGTTATTGTTATTGTTATTGTTATTGTTATTGTTATTGTTATTGTTATTGTTATTGTTATTGTTATTGTTATTGTTATTGTTATTGTTATTGTTATTGTTATTGTTATTGTTATTGTTATTGTTATTGTTATTGTTATTGTTATTGTTATTGTTATTGTTATTGTTATTGTTATTGTTATTGTTATTGTTATTGTTATTGTTATTGTTATTGTTATTGTTATTGTTATTGTTATTGTTATTGTTATTGTTATTGTTATTGTTATTGTTATTGTTATTGTTATTGTTATTGTTATTGTTATTGTTATTGTTATTGTTATTGTTATTGTTATTGTTATTGTTATTGTTATTGTTATTGTTATTGTTATTGTTATTGTTATTGTTATTGTTATTGTTATTGTTATTGTTATTGTTATTGTTATTGTTATTGTTATTGTTATTGTTATTGTTATTGTTATTGTTATTGTTATTGTTATTGTTATTGTTATTGTTATTGTTATTGTTATTGTTATTGTTATTGTTATTGTTATTGTTATTGTTATTGTTATTGTTATTGTTATTGTTATTGTTATTGTTATTGTTATTGTTATTGTTATTGTTATTGTTATTGTTATTGTTATTGTTATTGTTATTGTTATTGTTATTGTTATTGTTATTGTTATTGTTATTGTTATTGTTATTGTTATTATTATTGTTATTGTTATTGTTATTGTTATTGTTATTGTTATTATTATTATTATTTTTTTTATTTTTTTTTTCCAGTAACACCTTCCGAAGCTCCGACACATTCGGAGATGTTCTGAAGAGTCAAGCAATGACCACTCTCCACTCCGTGGAGTCAGTAATCATTGCGCCCGTAAATCGTGACTTCTAAGTAGACGTAGCGAACCAAGGACGATTGCCTTCTGCATTCTGCCGGCTAAGATCTCTGCCGAATTTCGGCAAGCCGGTATGATCTTTAAGTTTCATGCAGGTGATACCAGCCTTGAAGATGAAAAGGGTCGCGGCTGCCCATCTGATTTTGACAATGACGAATTGAAAGCCATGATCGAAGCCGATCCTCGCAAAACCACACGAGAAGTTGCACAAGAACTCAACGTCGATCACTCAACAGTTCTACGCCATCTGAAGCAAATAGGGAAGTCAAAGAAGCTCGATAAATGGGTGCCTCACGATTTGAACGAAAATCAAAGAAATCGTCGTTTTGAGGTGTCGTCAGCCCTTCTTCAGCGCAACAAAAACGACCCTTTTCTCGACCGGATCGTAACGTGCGATGAGAAGTGGATTCTTTACGACAACCGGCGTCGTTCTGCACAGTGGTTGGACAGCGACGAGGCTCCACAACACTTTCCGAAGCAGAAACTGCACCAAAAGAAGATTATGGTTACTGTTTGGTGGTCTGCCGCCGGTCTCATCCACCACAGCTTCCTCAATCCGGGCCAAACGATTTTACGGCAGAGAGGTACTGTCAACATATCAACGATATGCACCAGAAGCTGCAGCGTATGTGCCCGGCATTGATCAACAGAAAGGGGCCATTTCTGCTCCACAACAACGCTCGTCCGCACGTCGCACAACCGACCCTGCAGAAGTTGAACGAATTGGGCTACGAGACTCATCCGCCATACTCGCCGGACCTCTCGCCCACCGACTACCACTTTTTCAAGCGCCTCGACAACTTCCTGCGCGAGAAATGCTTCAAAAGCCGAGATGATGCCAAATCCGCCTTCGACGACTTCGTCGCCTCCAGAACGCCGGATTTTTATGCTACCGGAATAAATAAACTTGTTTCTCGTTGGCAAAAATGTATTGAATCTAATGGTTTTTATTTCGATTAATAAAGTTTATTCTGAGTTGAGTTACGTTCGTTGAAAGTAGCTGTTTGAAAACGGTCATTATTTTTTCACCAACCAATATTAATAAATTTGGATAACAGTGTACAATATATCGCACTAAAATTACTTCCATTCATTAAAGATAATGCATGAAAATTAATTACCGAAATAGGGTAACTAAAATTTTATATTTGAGAGACAAATGTATCAAAAGAAGAAGAAATAAATCTTTGGATCGTGACGCTTCCTAGGAAAGCAAGGCTATATACTTTTCTCAAAACTGGAATATTTCATAATGATTATTGCTAAATTTTAAAATGTTTTGCTGCCTAGATGTCATCGGCTGTTAAGATAGGTATCTTAGCCTATGCAGTCTAGCAGCGCATCTTGTTTCTATGGCATTTTACCCATAATCAAACTTTTCAGCATTAGTATATTGAACCGTAATACGTTTTTTTAATAAAGTACCTATAAACCTGATTACCTACCACTATACTTTCCTGTTTATTTGACAATTGTACATAATATGACGTGACAAACCTACTAGATGTCACTTGGTTCACTCTCTGTCGGCACTGTTTTCAGAAAAAAGTCGTGCCGCCACACGTGCATTCCGTCGCAAAAAACGGCCATTTATGGAAGATTTAAAAAAGTATTTAGATTGCAACTGGGAAATTTTTGCACAATTTAAACATTTAAAAAACTGGAATGTTTGTATGTTAAGGGTGATCCAAATGTGTGATGTAAAGCATATTTCAAGATTAATATGCTAATATCTTTATTAGTTATCATATAACAGAATATTATAGTATATGATTTATAGTTTGAGGCAAAAAATATAGTTAGGGTGATTTAAATTATTAATTTTATTTTGATTCTAATAGTTCAATGAAAAATAAGTCATTTATTATTATTATTATTATTATTATTATTATTATTATTATTAGGTTAAGTTGAAAAGCAGCCTTGGCTGATACTTCGCCTTTTCATTGTACGCTTTACTGGCAATGAATAAAGATCATTTATTATTAGTATTATTGTTATTGTTATTGTTATTGTTATTGTTATTGTTATTGTTATTGTTATTGTTATTGTTATTGTTATTGTTATTGTTATTGTTATTGTTATTGTTATTGTTATTGTTATTGTTATTGTTATTGTTATTGTTATTGTTATTGTTATTGTTATTGTTATTGTTATTGTTATTGTTATTGTTATTGTTATTGTTATTGTTATTGTTATTGTTATTGTTATTGTTATTGTTATTGTTATTGTTATTGTTATTGTTATTGTTATTGTTATTGTTATTGTTATTGTTATTGTTATTGTTATTGTTATTGTTATTGTTATTGTTATTGTTATTGTTATTGTTATTGTTATTGTTATTGTTATTGTTATTGTTATTGTTATTGTTATTGTTATTGTTATTGTTATTGTTATTGTTATTGTTATTGTTATTGTTATTGTTATTGTTATTGTTATTGTTATTGTTATTGTTATTGTTATTGTTATTGTTATTGTTATTGTTATTGTTATTGTTATTGTTATTGTTATTGTTATTGTTATTGTTATTGTTATTGTTATTGTTATTGTTATTGTTATTGTTATTGTTATTGTTATTGTTATTGTTATTGTTATTGTTATTGTTATTGTTATTGTTATTGTTATTGTTATTGTTATTGTTATTGTTATTGTTATTGTTATTGTTATTGTTATTGTTATTGTTATTGTTATTGTTATTGTTATTGTTATTGTTATTGTTATTGTTATTGTTATTGTTATTGTTATTGTTATTGTTATTGTTATTGTTATTGTTATTGTTATTGTTATTGTTATTGTTATTGTTATTGTTATTGTTATTGTTATTGTTATTGTTATTGTTATTGTTATTGTTATTGTTATTGTTATTGTTATTGTTATTGTTATTGTTATTGTTATTGTTATTGTTATTGTTATTGTTATTGTTATTGTTATTGTTATTGTTATTGTTATTGTTATTGTTATTGTTATTGTTATTGTTATTGTTATTGTTATTGTTATTGTTATTGTTATTGTTATTGTTATTGTTATTGTTATTGTTATTGTTATTGTTATTGTTATTATTATTGTTATTGTTATTGTTATTGTTATTGTTATTGTTATTATTATTATTATTTTTTTTATTTTTTTTTTCCAGTAACACCTTCCGAAGCTCCGACACATTCGGAGATGTTCTGAAGAGTCAAGCAATGACCACTCTCCACTCCGTGGAGTCAGTAATCATTGCGCCCGTAAATCGTGACTTCTAAGTAGACGTAGCGAACCAAGGACGATTGCCTTCTGCATTCTGCCGGCTAAGATCTCTGCCGAATTTCGGCAAGCCGGTATGATCTTTAAGTCAGAAAGCAACGTATGTCTCATTCCACCCAGGACGCCTATAATGAGCACCACAATCTTAACAGAGTGGTCTGGATACAGCCTGCGGAGCTCGGAGAGAAGATCTCGATACTTCCTCCGTTTCTCCTCCTCTTTTAGAACGATGTTGTTCTCTGCGGGAGCCGAGAACTCAATCTCAAACATCGTCCTAAGTTGGTGGTCGAGGAGGACTACATCAGGCTTATTGGCTTGAATTTGCCTGAGGGTGGGGAATGAATAGTTCCAATAAATTCGGCACTTCTCATTCCCCACAACGGATTCTATATCCCCCGGAGCATAAGGCAGCACTGGCGTCTCGTCTATCTCATACGAGTGTCGTAAATGATAATACAACACCCGTGAGGCTGAATCGTGTCTTTGGAGATGCATAAGCGTCTCCGGCGCCTGGCGGCAGGCCCTGCATCTGGTATCAGGAACCTCGATACCCAAGACACGACTACGATAGACGAGAGTATTAATTACACCATCTTGGCAAGCCATTATGAACCCCTCGGTCTCAGAGTTCAGCCCCGCTGACCTCAAAAAAGCGAAGGTCAGCTTTTCAGATAAGCCAAGCCCCTCTAGATGACGGTAGAAGAGACCATGCATTGGCTTATCCTTATGTAGCTGCAGAAGGTGACGCGTCTCTGCAGCTTTAATTTGGGCTTTTAACTGAGCAGGGTCCCACTCGGTGACAGAGTCTGGATTTTCCCGCTCAGTATCGAACACGAGACCAAGTTCATTGGCTGCTCTTCTCGCTGCCTTATATACAAACGCTCCTATCCCTGCTGCTTCATGGTCTTGGACCATGCAGAGAAGGGGATCCGAGCTCCTGATGATTTTACAGGCTTCCTCCAAAACCACTCTGCCCTGGAGACACTCCAAACTCAAGAGTCCACGGCCTCCCCGATTTCTTGGGAAGTATAACCGCGAAACGGACGATCTTGGATGCAAACTCTGATGGAGATGCATCATTTTGCGGGTCCCTACATCGAGTTGCCTCAGCTCTTCTTGTGTCCATTTCACTACTCCAAAGGAGTAGAGAAGGATCGGAACGGCAAGCATATTTGTGGCACTCACCTTGTTTTTACCCGACAGCTCCGAAGACCAGATTTGTCGGAGGCGGTGCCGATACCTGCCGCGGAGAGCGTTTTTCACCGTTGCCACCTCATGAGTGCCCCGCTGTGGGACACCCAAATAGGTGTACGACTCTCCGGCATCTAGATGGTGGAAGATGCTTCCGTCTATGAGCTGGGCGTCCTCTCCGTATGCACCGCATCGTCCTCTCTTGAGATGAACCAGTGCACATTTGTCCAGCCCGAACTCCATCCCAACCGCCTGCGTGTACTCCTGTACCACTCTGAGGGACTGATTTAAATCCCTCTCTCCGGAGGCATAGAGTTTAAGGTAATCCATATAGAACAAATGGGTGACCTTATGCCTCCGGTCTCCTGGGGTACCGCAGTTGTAACCCCGGGTACGACGAAGTGCAACGGATAATGGCAGCAGTGAGATGCAAAACAAGAGGGGACTCAGAGAATCTCCCTGGAACACTCCCCTCCTGAACAAAACCGGCTCTGTCTGGACCCTTGCATTAGCCGATGTTATGGTAAAGCGGGTCCTCCAGAGCGGCATGAGTTGTTCAATACACCTCACTATGGGATCGGCCACCGCAAGGCATTGGAGCAAGTGGATTATTAGCTCATGTGATGTCATATCAAATGCCTTGCGGTAATCTATCCAGGCCATTGAGAGGTTCCGCTTGTACTGCACGGAGTCCTGCGTAATACATCTGTCGATGAGCAGGTTCTCCTTACAGCCAGCCACACTCCTCTTGGACCCTCGCTGCTCGTACATCCGTTGATAAACGCGTACAAGATGCGAGTAAACACCTTGTAACACGCATTCAGGCAGGTTATTGGACGGTAGTTCTTTGGCTGGGACAAATCTCCGCTCTTAGGGATAAGCACGGTTCTCCCCTCGACAAACCACGCCGGAATTTGCTGCTCTCCATTTAGCCAGAACGTGAATATTCTGGCCAAATGGCGGTGGACACTGGTGAATTTTTTCCACCAGAAGTTGCTGATCCCATCGGGACCAGGAGCAGCGAAGTTCTTCGATCTAATAAATGATCTCCGAACTTCATCCGGGGTTATCGGTGGGCACACCTCTTGTGGCTCTCGAAGCCTTTGACAAAAGGCCTCGAAGTGTGCCAGGGCTGGAGTGTCTCTATCAAGTGGAATCCTGCGGCCATAAAGATCTCTCCAGAAGGCTTCTACCCGATCTACAGTCGGCGGATTGTCCACGCTGAGGCTGTTCAAAAAGTCGGGAAGGCCTTACACGGAACAAATTATTTTGCTCCAACCTTCTCGACCGCCTCACTAGTGACTTTTTCGCAGCCACTTGCATCCGTATCCTGTCGAGAGAATGCTGCTTGATGGTGAGCAGCACCACCCGATTCAGGGTATGATGGACCTGCCTAAGGGAAGTAGCGATGCGTCTCACCTTAGGTGTGAAAGCCCTATTGGCTTCCACATAGTCCATCACACATTGGATACGGGACGCGTGTTGCCTCGCCGACCGGATCTTAGCCTCCATCTTGTGCACTCGCCGCCGCGCTCTCTCCAGTGGAGAAACGGCATTTTCACGCCCTTTCTCCACCCGAGTCAGCAGTTCAGCGGCTTCGTACACAGCGCAATTGACGCGCCAGATGTCAGCCTCTTCTGGGAAATCCTCACGGAGCGCAGTATCCACTCGGGCCAGATCTGCGGGCCTCGGGGGTTTTATAAAAGGCAACCCCCGACGGGTGCTCAGGCCGTCCTGTTCTCGGGGAATGAAGCGCGGCGCCTCTGCGGGATCATTCCGTGGCTCTTCAGCCACTTCGTTCACCCTTAGATGAGGACGCCTCTCATAGCCTCTGCGACGAAGGTAGGATACATAATCCCGCAGATTTTGTGCGGTGAGGGCGCGGCCTTCGGGGTGCATGTCGCACCACCGAGCATACATCCGCTCCATGTATCCTCTTCGCCCGGGCTCGCTGCTTTCATAACAGACCAGAAGATCATCCCTTAGCTCATCGGTCCCTTGGTCGTCAACGGGCAATCCGTCCGGTTGGGCCCCACCACCTTGCCCATGACCCCCATCCGAATGGGGTCGATTGTGGAGGCCCTCTCTCCTGGCATTTGGAACCGGAGGTTTCAGTGTGTCAGGTGGTTGGCCTGACACATCGACGGCCGGCACCAGAGGAAAAAACTAGCTCATCCCTCCCGGGTGCGCAGTGCTGCCGGTCCGATTTTGCACCCCCAGCTAGAGTAAGTGGTGTCGCTACTCACCAAAGGTCGTAGATGATGGATGACCCCTCCTGCTTTATTATTATTATAATTATTATTTTTATTTTTATTTTTATTTTTATTTTTATTTTTATCTTTATTTTTATTTTTATTTTTATTTTTATTTTTATTTTTATTTTTATTTTTATTTTTATTTTTATTTTTATTTTTATTTTTATTTTTATTTTTATTTTTATTTTTATTTTTATT
>CM073426.1:46752500-46987500 GCA_037114965.1 Monochamus alternatus
TGTTGGTGTTGGTGTTGGTGTTGGTGTTGGTGTTGGTGTTGGTGTTGGTGTTGGTGTTGGTGTTGGTGTTGGTGTTGGTGTTGGTGTTGGTGTTGGTGTTGGTGTTGGTGTTGGTGTTGGTGTTGGTGTTGGTGTTGGTGTTGGTGTTGGTGTTGGTGTTGGTGTTGGTGTTGGTGTTGGTGTTGGTGTTGGTGTTGGTGTTGGTGTTGGTGTTGGTGTTGGTGTTGGTGTTGGTGTTGGTGTTGGTGTTGGTGTTGGTGTTGGTGTTGGTGTTGGTGTTGGTGTTGGTGTTGGTGTTGGTGTTGGTGTTGGTGTTGGTGTTGGTGTTGGTGTTGGTGTTGGTGTTGGTGTTGGTGTTGGTGTTGGTGTTGGTGTTGGTGTTGGTGTTGGTGTTGGTGTTGGTGTTGGTGTTGGTGTTGGTGTTGGTGTTGGTGTTGGTGTTGGTGTTGGTGTTGGTGTTGGTGTTGGTGTTGGTGTTGGTGTTGGTGTTGGTGTTGGTGTTGGTGTTGGTGTTGGTGTTGGTGTTGGTGTTGGTGTTGGTGTTGGTGTTGGTGTTGGTGTTGGTGTTGGTGTTGGTGTTGGTGTTGGTGTTGGTGTTGGTGTTGGTGTTGGTGTTGGTGTTGGTGTTGGTGTTGGTGTTGGTGTTGGTGTTGGTGTTGGTGTTGGTGTTGGTGTTGGTGTTGGTGTTGGTGTTGGTGTTGGTGTTGGTGTTGGTGTTGGTGTTGGTGTTGGTGTTGGTGTTGGTGTTGGTGTTGGTGTTGGTGTTGGTGTTGGTGTTGGTGTTGGTGTTGGTGTTGGTGTTGGTGTTGGTGTTGGTGTTGGTGTTGGTGTTGGTGTTGGTGTTGGTGTTGGTGTTGGTGTTGGTGTTGGTGTTGGTGTTGGTGTTGGTGTTGGTGTTGGTGTTGGTGTTGGTGTTGGTGTTGGTGTTGGTGTTGGTGTTGGTGTTGGTGTTGGTGTTGGTGTTGGTGTTGGTGTTGGTGTTGGTGTTGGTGTTGGTGTTGGTGTTGGTGTTGGTGTTGGTGTTGGTGTTGGTGTTGGTGTTGGTGTTGGTGTTGGTGTTGGTGTTGGTGTTGGTGTTGGTGTTGGTGTTGGTGTTGGTGTTGGTGTTGGTGTTGGTGTTGGTGTTGGTGTTGGTGTTGTTGTTGTTGTTGTTGTTGTTGTTGTTGTTGTTGTTGTTGTTGTTGTTGTTGTTGTTGTTGTTGTTGTTGTTGTTGTTGTTGTTGTTGTTGTTGTTGTTGTTGTTGTTGTTGTTGTTGTTGTTGTTGTTGTTGTTGTTGTTGTTGTTGTTGTTGTTGTTGTTGTTGTTGTTGTTGTTGTTGTTGTTGTTGTTGTTGTTGTTGTTGTTGTTGTTGTTGTTGTTGTTGTTGTTGTTGTTGTTGTTGTTGTTGTTGTTGTTGTTGTTGTTGTTGTTGTTGTTGTTGTTGTTGTTGTTGTTGTTGTTGTTGTTGTTGTTGTTGTTGTTGTTGTTGTTGTTGTTGTTGTTGTTGTTGTTGTTGTTGTTGTTGTTGTTGTTGTTGTTGTTGTTGTTGTTGTTGTTGTTGTTGTTGTTGTTGTTGTTGTTGTTGTTGTTGTTGTTGTTGTTGTTGTTGTTGTTGTTGTTGTTGTTGTTGTTGTTGTTGTTGTTGTTGTTGTTGTTGTTGTTGTTGTTGTTGTTGTTGTTGTTGTTGTTGTTGTTGTTGTTGTTGTTGTTGTTGTTGTTGTTGTTGTTGTTGTTGTTGTTGTTGTTGTTGTTGTTGTTGTTGTTGTTGTTGTTGTTGTTGTTGTTGTTGTTGTTGTTGTTGTTGTTGTTGTTGTTGTTGTTGTTGTTGTTGTTGTTGTTGTTGTTGTTGTTGTTGTTGTTGTTGTTGTTGTTGTTGTTGTTGTTGTTGTTGTTGTTGTTGTTGTTGTTGTTGTTGTTGTTGTTGTTGTTGTTGTTGTTGTTGTTGTTGTTGTTGTTGTTGTTGTTGTTGTTGTTGTTGTTGTTGTTGTTGTTGTTGTTGTTGTTGTTGTTGTTGTTGTTGTTGTTGTTGTTGTTGTTGTTGTTGTTGTTGTTGTTGTTGTTGTTGTTGTTGTTGTTGTTGTTGTTGTTGTTGTTGTTGTTGTTGTTGTTGTTGTTGTTGTTGTTGTTGTTGTTGTTGTTGTTGTTGTTGTTGTTGTTGTTGTTGTTGTTGTTGTTGTTGTTGTTGTTGTTGTTGTTGTTGTTGTTGTTGTTGTTGTTGTTGTTGTTGTTGTTGTTGTTGTTGTTGTTGTTGTTGTTGTTGTTGTTGTTGTTGTTGTTGTTGTTGTTGTTGTTGTTGTTGTTGTTGTTGTTGTTGTTGTTGTTGTTGTTGTTGTTGTTGTTGTTGTTGTTGTTGTTGTTGTTGTTGTTGTTGTTGTTGTTGTTGTTGTTGTTGTTGTTGTTGTTGTTGTTGTTGTTGTTGTTGTTGTTGTTGTTGTTGTTGTTGTTGTTGTTGTTGTTGTTGTTGTTGTTGTTGTTTTTTTTTTATTATTATTATTATTTTTTTTTTTTTTTTTCAGTAACACCTTCCGAAGCTCCGACACATTCGGAGATGTTCTGAAGAGTCAAGCAATGACCACTCTCCACTCCGTGGAGTCAGTAATCATTGCGCCCGTAAATCGTGCGTTCTGAGTAGACGTAGCGAACCAAGGACGATTGCCTTCTGCATTCTGCCGGCTAAGATCTCTGCCGAATTTCGGCAAGCCGGTATGATCTTTAAGTCAGAAAGCAACGTATGTCTCATTCCACCCAGGACGCCTATAATGAGCACCACAATCTTAACAGAGTGGTCTGGATACAGCCTGCGGAGCTAGGAGAGAAGATCTCGATACTTCCTCCGTTTTTCCTCCTCTTTTAGGACGATGTTGTTCTCTGCGGGAGCCGAGAACTCAATCACAAACATCGTCCTAAGTTGGTGGTCGAGGAGGACTACATCAGGCTTATTGGCTTGAATTTGCCTGAGGGTGGGGAATGAATAGTTCCAATAAATTCGGCACTTCTCATTCCCCACAACGGATTCTATATCCCCCGGAGCATAAGGCAGCACTGGCGTCTCGTCTATCTCATACGAGTGTCGTAAATGATAATACAACACCCGTAAGGCTGAATCGTGTCTTTGGATATACGCTGTGGCCGCATATACCGGACAGGCCGACAGGAGATGCATAAGCGTCTCCGGCGCCTGGCGGCAGGCCCTGCATCTGGTATCAGGAACCTCGATACCCAAGACACGACTACGATAGACGAGAGTATTAATTACACCATCTTGGCAAGCCATTATGAACCCCTCGGTCTCAGAGTTCAGCCCCGCTGACCTCAAAAAGGCGAAGGTCAGCTTTTCAGATAAGCCAAGCCCCTCTAGATGACGGTAGAAGAGACCATGCATTGGCTTATCCTTATGTAGCTGCAGAAGGTGACGCGTCTCTGCAGCTTTAATTTGGGCTTTTAACTGAGCAGGGTCCCACTCGGTGACAGAGTCTGGATTTTCCCGCTCAGTATCGAACACGAGACCAAGTTCATTGGCTGCTCTTCTCGCTGCCTTATATACAAACGCTCCTATCCCTGCTGCTTCATGGTCTTGGACCATGCAGAGAAGGGGATCCGAGCTCCTGATGATTTTACAGGCTTCCTCCAAAACCACTCTGCCCTGGAGACACTCCAAACTCAAGAGTCCACGGCCTCCCCGATTTCTTGGGAAGTATAACCGCGAAACGGACGATCTTGGATGCTAACTCTGATGGAGATGCATCATTTTGCGGGTCCCTACATCGAGTTGCCTCAGCTCTTCTTGTGTCCATTTCACTACTCCAAAGGAGTAGAGAAGGATCGGAACGGCAAGCATATTTGTGCCACTCACCTTGTTCTTACCCGACAGCTCCGAAGACCAGATTTGTCGGAGGCGGTGCCGATACCTGCCGCGGAGAGCGTTTTTCACCGTTGCCACCTCATGAGTGCCCCGCTGTGGGACACCCAAATAGGTGTACGACTCTCCGGCATCTAGATGGTGGAAGATGCTTCCGTCTATGAGCTGGGCGTCCTCTCCGTATGCACCGCATCGTCCTCTCTTGAGATGAACCAGTGCACATTTGTCCAGCCCGAACTCCATCCCAACCGCCTGCGTGTACTCCTGTACCACTCTGAGGGACTGATTTAAATCCCTCTCTCCGGAGGCATAGAGTTTAAGGTCATCCATATAGAACAAATGGGTGACCTTATGCCTCCGGTCTCCTGGGGTACCGCAGTTGTAACCCCGGGTACGACGAAGTGCAACGGATAATGGCAGCAGTGAGATGCAAAACAAGAGGGGACTCAGAGAATCTCCCTGGAACACTCCCCTCCTGAACAAAACCGGCTCTGTCTGGACCCTTGCATTAGCCGATGTTATGGTAAAGCGGGTCCTCCAGAGCGGCATGAGTTGTTCAATACACCTCACTATGGGATCGGCCACCGCAAGGCATTGGAGCAAGTGGATTATTAGCTCATGTGATGTCATATCAAATGCCTTGCGGTAATCTATCCAGGCCATTGAGAGGTTCCGCTTGTACTGCACGGAGTCCTGCGTAATACATCTGTCGATGAGCAGGTTCTCCTTACAGCCAGCCACACCCCTCTTGGACCCTCGCTGCTCGTACATCCGTTGATAAACCGGGTTCACTGCGTGGAGCACACGCGCGTACAAGATGCGAGTAAACACCTTGTAACACGCATTCAGGCAGGTTATTGGACGGTAGTTCTTTGGCTGGGACAAATCTCCGCTCTTAGGGATAAGCACGGTTCTCCCCTCGACAAACCACGCCGGAATTTGCTGCTCTCCATTTAGCCAGAACGTGAATATTCTGGCCAAATGGCGGTGGACACTGGTGAATTTTTTCCACCAGAAGTTGCTGATCCCATCGGGACCAGGAGCAGCGAAGTTCTTCGATCTAATAAATGATCTCCGAACTTCATCCGGGGTTATCGGTGGGCACACCTCTTGTGGCTCTCGAAGCCTTTGACAAAAGGCCTCGAAGTGTGCCAGGGCTGGAGTGTCTCTATCAAGTGGAATCCTGCGGCCATAAAGATCTCTCCAGAAGGCTTCTACCCGATCTACAGTCGGCGGATTGTCCGCAACACGCTGAGGCTGTTCAAAAAGTCGAGAAGGCCTTACACGGAACAAATTATTTTGCTCCAACCTTCTCGACCGCCTCACTAGTGACTTTTTCGCAGCCACTAGCATCCGTATCCTGTCGAGAGAATGCTGCTTGATGGTGAGCAGCACCACCCGATTCAGGGTATGATGGACCCGCCTAAGGGAAGTAGCGATGCGTCTCACCTTAGGTGTGAAAGCCCTATTGGCTTCCACATAGTCCATCACACATTGGATACGGGACGCGTGTTGCCTCGCCGACCGGATCTTAGCCTCCATCTTGTGCACTCGCCGCCGTGCTCTCTCCAGTGGAGAAACGGCATTTTCACGCCCTCTCTCCACCCGAGTCAGCAGTTCAGCGGCTTCGTACACAGCGCAATTGACGCGCCAGATGTCAGCTCTCTTATTATTATTATTATTATTATTATTATTATTATTATTATTATTATTATTATTATTATTATTATTATTATTATTATTTTTATTATTATTATTAATCAGTTTTCTTTGGTTTGTAATATACCGCCGAATAATAATCAGTACAGTGAAACTGCTACCAAGCCAGAGGAGAGCTGTAAAGCTGGGAGTTATGCTGGTGCTCTTTCTAAGAACCTTAACAACTCAAAATCACTTGGCAAAACAAGTCAAGTGGGGGTAATCATGGAAAAGAATGGAGTCAACAGATAAATCAGGAGGTTCCTGTTACTTCTGAGCGAATGACAAAGTCTAGAACACAGAACAGATCTAGAAATATTATCGTAGGCGATGCCAATAACCTTCAGGAAAATTTGTCTTTGAAATCTGCCAAGTTAATGACCTGCAAACATTTTCATACAACTTATTGGGACTCTGAAACAAGTGAAGAGGCTATTTCTAGTTGTCTTCGAGTTCTGGTCCCTAAAGTGGAGGTCGAGAGGTGAAACTCTCGCAATTTTTCAAATTACGCTTCATTTAAAGTGTCAGTGCCTACTGAAGATGCGGACAAAATAACTAAACCTAATATCAGGCCAGCTTGTATTCGTATCAACAAATTTTTTTCCATCCAGTAGTACCGCTCATAGAAGACAAGACTTGCCAGTCAACGGTTCCTCTAATGGAAAATTGGTTATTACAAAACGACCTGTTAATGGACAATAAACTAATCACAAGTGATTTTGATTCAAATTCCAATACGTGTTCTGTGTTACATATCAATGTTCAGAGTATTACAAACAAAGTCGATATGCTAAAAGTCCTTTTTAAAGAAAACAAATTTGATATATTAGTACCTTTGACTGGTCTCATGTGGTCGAATTAAACACAGATCAGTTAGCAAAATTGCTACTAAATCAGTTATGCACTCAGTTAGATGTATGTCTTCCAGTCAAAAATATTAAATGCAAAAACAAAGGTTTAAATTGGTTTAATGAACGGCTCCGTAAATTACGTTCTGAACTGCACATAAGCAAGCAAATTTTTGATAGTTCTAGATCCTCTACTGATTGGACTTGTTATACTGAATTGCGCAGGAATTATAAGCGAGCTCTAAGACAGGAAAAGATTAGGTTTTATTCCAATTCAATTTTCGCCTTCGATAATAAAACGAAATCTATGTATATGGAGAATAGAGTGAGCTTCCTTCGAGATTGGGTCCAGCTACTTCGTCTCTATCCCCTAATGAATTTAATCTTTCTTTTACAACTGTATCGAAGCCATTGCTAAAACTATTGCATTTTCTAATATCGATCCATGTTTCTTTTTAAACAATGTGCCTACTTTTTCTAATTCATTTTTTATGTCATCAGTTTTAGAGTCTGACGTTAGGCAAGCTTTCCTAAAATTAAAAAATTCCGAGGTTTAGATTACTATGATCTTAATAGTCGTATTATAAAGGCTTCCATTGATGTAATTTCTATGCCTCTCGCAGTATTGTTTAACAAGTGTATTGTGAATGGTACATGGCCTGATGACTTTAAAACTTCAAAAATTGTTCCTATATTCAAGAAAGGGGATGATGAAGTATTTGATAACTATAGACCGATAGCAATTGTACCGATTTTATCAAAAATTTTTGAAATTATTGCTAAAGAAAAATTTTTAATTTATCTAGATAATAAAGCTATTATTTCCTCAGCTCAATTTGGTTTTCGGAAAAAAATATCCACTGTTAAAGCTCTGCAAACTATAATTGATTACATAGTTGAAGGATTAGATGAGAGACTTCCTACTCAACCAGTTGTATGCGATCTATCTAAAGCTTTTGACTGTGTAGATACAGAGATCCTTTTAAAAAAATTAGAACATTATGGCTTACGCGGAAATGTTTTGAATCTATTTAAATCTTACCTAACAAATAGATCACAATATGTTAATATTAGCGGTGCTGTTTCAGATCTTCAGCCTATCACCCGTGGTGTACCTCAGGGCTCCGTTTTAGGACCATTGTTATTTTTGGTTTATATTAATGACCTTCCGGCGTCTTTGGATTGTTGTCGATGTATCCTATTCGCGGATGATACAACTTTGGTGGCCAGGGGGGATATAAGCCGTATTAAGGAGGGACTCGAGAGAGTAAAAAATTGGTTTAATGCGAATAAGCTGAAACTGAATGAATTAAAAACTAAAAATATGCTTTTTAGTGCAGATAGGTGGGTTGAAAAGTCCGAACCGGTACGGTTACTCGGTGTCACACTGGATACTGGTCTGTGTTGGTCGGCGCACATTGATAACCTGTGTTCTGGGCTTTCTAAAGGAATACTTGTAATGCGCCAACTTAGATCATGTTTGGACAACAATTCGATGAGGACGGTTTATTACGCATTAATTCATAGTTTATTATTGTATAGTATCATTTTTTGGGGTCATTCGTCAAAATCATGGACTCAGCACCATACAGTACACACTGCAGACCGTTGTTCAAAAAGCATGGTATTCTACCCTTTCCTTGTGTTCCTATTTTAGAAGTTTTATTATTTATTCACAAAAATTTAAGTAATTTTCTATCTCATTTGGATATACATGAGTATAATACAACGTTGAGAGAGAATCTTGTGCCACCTTATTCAAGCCTGAGAATGACTCATTGTAACAAACTGAATCTAAACATTTACAATAAATTTATGAGTTGTCATAACCATATTAATGTCAAATCATTATCAGTAAACTGTTTTCACAAATTAGCAAAACGTTTTCTTCTTGAACAATGCTTCTACAGTGTACTTGAGTTCTATACTTTCGTAGATTAGATTTCTAGTAATCTTGATAATTCTGTATTTATTTCTATCACAATCTACACATTTTAACTATATATATTTTTGTTGTGCTGTTGTTAAGTGTTTTTTTCTTTTTTTAATTTAAGTGACTATTGGCCGGGTGCTATATTATATATTTTTATTCTATATGTTTATTATATTTTTAATGATTTTAATTCTGTGACATAAATGTACTTGGATATATATTGTCAATAAAGCTATCTCTCTCTCTATTATTATTGTTATTGTTATTGTCATCGTCATCGTCATCGTCATCGTCATCGTCATTGTCATTGCCATTGCCATTGCCATTGCCATTGCCATTGTCATTGTTATTTCTATTTTTATTATTGTTACTGTCACTGTCACTGTCACTGACACTGTCACTGTCACTGTCACTGCCACTGTCACTTTCACTGTGACTGTCACTATTACTGTTACTATTACTATTATTATTTTTTTCAGTCACACCTTCCGAAGCTCCGACACTTTCGGAGATGTTCTGAAGAGTGAAACAATGACCACTCTCCACTCCGTGGAGTCAGTAATCATTGCGCCCGTAAATCGTGTGTTCTGAGCAGACGTAGCGAGCCAAGGACGATTGCCTTCTGCATTCTGCCGACTAAGATCTCTGCCGAATTTCTTCAAACCGGTATGATCTTTAATTCAGAAAGCAGCGTATGTCTCATTCCACCCAGGACGCCTATAATTAGCACCACAACCTTAACAAAATGGTCTGGATACAGCCTGCGGAGCTCGGAGAGAAGATCTCGATACTTCCTCGTTTCTCCTCCTCTTTTAGGACGATGTTGTTCTCTGCGGGAGCCGAGAACTCAATCACAAACATCGTCCTAAGCTGGTGGTCGAGGAGGACTACATCAGGCTTATTGGCTTGAATTTGCCTGAGGGTGGGGAATGAATAGTTCCAATAAATTCGGCACTTCTCATTCCCCACAACGGATTCTATATCCCCCGGAGCATAATGCAGCACTGGCGTCTCGTCTATCTCATAGGAGTGTCGTAGATAAAAATACAACACCCGTAAGGCTGAATCGTGTCTTTGGATGTACGCTGTGGCTGCATATACCGGACAGGCCGACAGGAGATGCATAAGCGTCTCCGGCGCTTGGCGGCAAGCCGTGCAGCTGGTATCAGGAATCTCGATACCCAAGACACGACTACGATAGACAAGAGTGTTAATTACACCATCTTGGCCAGCCATTATGAACCCCTCGGTCTCAGAGTTCAGCCCCGCTGACCTCAAAAAAGCTTTTCAGATAAGCCAGGCCCCTCTAGGTGATGGTAGAAGAGACCATGCATTGGCTTATCCTTATGTAGCTGCAGAAGATGACGCATTTCTGCAGCTTTAATTTGGGCTTTTAACTGAACAGGATCCGACTCGGTGACAGAGTCTGCATTTTCCCGCTCAGTATCGAACACGAGACCAAGTTCATCGGCTGCTCTTCTCGCTGCCTTATAGACAAATGCTCCTATCCCTGCTGTTTCATGGTCTTGGACCATGCAGAGAAGGAGATCCGAGCTCCTGATGACTTTACAGGCCTGCTCCAAAACCACTCTGCCCTGGAGAAACTCCAAACTCAAGGGTCCACGGCCTCCCCGATTTCGCGGAACGGACGATCTTGGATGCAAACTCCGATGGAGATGCATCATTTTGCGGGTCCCTACATCGAGTTGCCTTAACTCTTCTTGTGTCCATTCACTACTCCAAAGGAGTAGAGAAGAATCGGAACGGCAAGCATATTTGTGACACTCACCTTGTTCTTACCCGGCAGCTCCGAAGACCAGATAATAATTATTATTATTATTATTATTATTATTATTATTATTATTATTATTATTATTATTATTATTATTATTATTATTATTATTATTATTATTATTGTTATTGTTATTGTTATCGTTATCGTTATCGTTATCGTTATCGTTATCGTTATCGTTATCGTTATCGTTATCGTTATCGTTATCGTTATCGTTATCGTTATCGTTATCGTTATCGTTATCGTTATCGTTATCGTTATCGTTATCGTTATCGTTATCGTTATCGTTATCGTTATCGTTATCGTTATCGTTATCGTTATCGTTATCGTTATCGTTATCGTTATCGTTATCGTTATCGTTATCGTTATCGTTATCGTTATCGTTATCGTTATCGTTATCGTTATCGTTGTCGTTGTCGTTATCGTTATCGTTATCGTTATCGTTATCGTTATCGTTATCGTTTTCAAATACGTCACCCTTTTAAAATATTTTGTACGCCAATGAATTTTTTAGAGAATACGATGGAATTTTATAACTGAAAAAAATATAATGTGCCTCTTCTGGTGAATAAACAACGTTGAGCTTGCTGAATGCGAATTTTCGAAAAGCTTCTTATCTTTACTGTCACTCGTAGAGAAATTGTAGTGATTATTATTATAGAGTCAATTCAACATGTGTCCAATTCCAAATTATTTTGCTTACAAGTTTTTAAAATATTTTGAAAAAATTAAAATATTTTTTTAAGTTCAGCTATTTCCTCGAATAAAGATGATCAATAATTTGTTTGAATAAATGCTCAAAAATATTTCCATTTGCATGAGCACAGTTAACTATGAAATTTTAAACCGCATTTTATTCGAATATCGAAATGCATTTTCAGTTCGTTTTTTAAGGTTAACTCGAAAATCACGCTTGTTTTGAAAATATGGAAGAGTAGTAACTTGCAGTGGAGTATTATTTTACTTACTTTACTACAAAAGTATGCCACCGATACCCTGTATTTCCGCCACTGGACCACCGCCATAAAAACCAGATCTGCTGTCTGTGATTTTGGATGAATTAGTACATTTGATAAAATCTAAAAAAGGACAGGTGAGTATAAAATACCGAATTTTTTAGGTGATGATTCGGCACCTTAATTTTATTGGATGATGGTATTTTAACTATGTCTGAATCATGTTTTAAATTTGAAAATGACAAATACGAGGGCTTGTCAAAATGTTCTTGCCACTTTTTCCCGTGGGAATTCGTTGTACCAGAATTGCAACCAATATCTATTCTTTCTATATAATGCTTAAAATATTATAGTACAATTGTAATTTTTTAAATAAAATCTCAAATTTCTCAAAAACAGTTGAATTAAATCTTATACGAATTTAACATACAATTAGAATCCAAAAATGTAATAATATATGGGCTCTCATTTAAAATGACGAAGTTGATATATGTTGAGGCAAAATTGGGTTCCCAATATCTTTAGATGGTACATTGCCAATCAATAAACTAGTTTTATAACCAACATTTTTAGGTAGACTTAATACCAAAGACACCAGGAAATTATATCAAACTACTGAACACCCTGTATAAGTAGTGAATATAGGATATTCCACCTAAGGTCATTTGTTCTGTAACTTACGTAACATTTTTTAGAATTCCCTTGTAATAGTATACAGGGTATCCCAAAACTCGGAGTAAGCGTTTTCTCAATAAATTTAATTAGAACACCCTGTATATCATATTTCATTGTCGCGTAAATTAGCAATATTTGATGCTTGAAAACTTTAACACATGCCTACCTACGTTTTCTGCCGTAAAATCCAAAATTGAAATAAACTAAAAGATATACCATTTAGAAGTCAATTGATTACATTATGTTAAACCTTTTTAGAACAATCTGTATATATAAACTTATTTTTAATCTTTGACTTATATGTGCAAGTGAAGTTATTTTTTCTTTATACAATTACATAAACAAGTTTTATTATAAATTCATTTTGAAATTTCTTCATGTTAATGTTAATTTCTTCATTATACAAAATTGATAATGTTACCGAATGCGTATTTCAATCATATTAAAAATAAGATTGTAATAAAAAACTTGATTAGCTCTTTATTTGATGACGAAGCGAAATTGAATATAGCCGTGAATAAGCTTTAGTAAGTTTAGGCGGCATTAAATCATATTTTTGCAGTCTGTGATATCGGTAATAAAACTCCAAACAACTGGGTTTGGCATCATCGCACGGACCTCAATAATATCTATTTGTGGTTGCTGTCGTATATCAGCGTCTTCATAATGTACATTATATAAGAATATATTATACAGCCCTCACCTTAATACAAAGATCAACTGTCCTCACTTTGCAGAAATTGCATAAGAATTAGATACTATGAAATTCATTTTAAGCAACAAAAATAGAGAATTATTATTGAAATGTTACTGTTATTGATGTAAAATATAGATAAATTATTGAAATTATCTTAAATAAACATATCGAAACAATATGCAAATCGCAAGACTAAAACATCATTCAAATAAAATATTAGCTAGATAAAATGAAAATTCCAATTTTAAAACATAATGACAATTAGAAATGTCAAATGTAAAGAACATCTCTGACAGGACTCTAAAAAAGACAAATTAAAGAATATTTAAGTTTAAAATTAGTAAAAATTGTTATGTAGTTGTAAAATATAGTTATAAGAATAGTGCTTCGACAAGAATAATTAAAAATTAAAATGTTACATGTGTATTAACCCTAACAAAACTACTAATAATCTAGAAGGTAAAATTACCTAGAAACAATAATTTGTTGATTAGTTACGAAGAAAACTGTGAAGCGAAAAGAGGTGTGAATTTGCTAGAGCCGAAAATTTCATAATTTATAGTTAAATTTAATTAAATTTTAAAAAAAACTCATACGTACCAGTTTCACAGTATAATTAAAACTTAAAGTAACTCAAGACAACATCGATCAATATCACAATCAGGAATTTAGTGGAAATCATCTTCGTAACCAGACCAGACCAGACCTGGGGGTTTTGCAAAAGGTCGAAGAAATCCATTCTTAGAGGGAATTAACCTCAAAATACACATCAAGATCTCGACAAGACTAGAAGTTCAGAATTCAACAGGATATCCAGGCCGGAGGATCAACAGTATCCAGAGAATATAACATCATCCAGAGAGGAGAAATTCCAGACAAGAACATTGGAAATATCATCTACAAAAAAGTAAGAAATAACGTATACGTTATACAAGGTTATCTAGCTAGATCGAATACAAATTGATAAATAACAATAAGTAACTTCTGAACGATTAATAACAATATACAACAGTTAATTACTTACCTTCTATTAGTTTTCACTCATTTTAAAAGCTTAAAATTATAAATACAGTCATTAAATGTTGTAAGACACAAAATAGAAACTAAAGACGTCAAAACTAGAACTTTACTTACATCTAAATAGAATTAGACAAATTCCATTGCAGTCGTGTGTATTTCGATTTGCATAAGAGCAGTAAGTAAATTCAAATTATTTTTAAACACAAGAAAAACACACGAGGCAATATATAAGAAAAGTCAAACTTGTTATTCTTTAATATTCATTAGGTTGAATGCTTTCTAATTTCATTGAGGAATTATCATTTTGCTGTTTTTTTTTAATAAAAGTTAATTTACTATCTGTTAAAATAATTGTTTCTTTGTATGTACTGGATGGTTAAAAATATTGAACATTTAAAAATAACAAAAAGGTATTAGATAAATCATTGGCGCCCAATAAAAAAAATTTGTATATACACAATAAAATCATATCACACATATCATCACAAACGCAACAACTACACAAAATTGCAAATGAAAATAATATATATATATATATATATATAATCTGCATAACACTGTGAGGACAAGCCGTCAACCATACATTGTGAGGTCTGGCAGAAGCAGTGAAGCTGCAAAGTGTACATTTTCAGTATAGGCGCTAACTTGTTTGGTAAAGTAAAGGAACACAATATATATATATATATATATATATATATATATATATATATATATATATATATATATATATATATATATATATATTTGGCCGTATCCCTATTAATTTTGTATATTTTGGTTTTCAATAAGTCGTTCGTGACTACCCATATACATATAATACATATTATTATTATTATTGTATATTGTCAGCATTAATTACATATGCCCGGTATTGATGTAGGGGTCGTTGCGGATGATCGGCGTTTACGCCCCCGCTGAAGTTGGTTGTCATGGAAACGTTACCTAGTTCCTTGGCGGTCTTAAATTTCTCTTCCCCTTGCGAGTGTCGCATATGAATACACACATGCAATCCAGATTCCAGTGTTGCCAACCGTAGCATAATGATGCTAGAATAGCCTAATTTTGCTGTTTGTAGCATCATTATAGACTATAAGACTATATAGCATAATTACGGACTAGCATATTAGTATACATAATTAAACTGAAATCTCTTTCCTCTAATTTGTTGGTCGTCAATGGTTAATTTTTTTTTGTTATTTCTATTATCTGAAAACAGTACAAAGATAAAATATATAGCTCAAAATCAGAAAACAAAGACAGGGCAATAGAACAACCTAATTCGGTCTGCAGATAATACAAATTATATAATATAAAAATGTATAATTTTAAGAATAAAGTTAAAGATATAAATATGACGACGATTAATAATGTAGTAACGACCTACGTTTTACTTACGTGCATATTTTTCGTTATTGTTTATTTTTTGTATTTATATATGTTTTTGTTTGCATATTTTATATAAAAAAAATATTTTTTACTTTTCTACTGAAGCATAACTTTTTGAGTTGACAACACTGATGCAGTCTTCAGCAATTTGTATATAAGCAAACGTGTAAGAAATGACAGTAAAATCGTATCATATTTAAATATATTCCACATTTAATAATCGTCGGCTTATAAAGAATCAAATACTTTTACATTGTAATAACAATAGGATATATAAAAAACATAAAGATCTTTAATAATAACTTAGTAATATAGTAATAAATTATTTTTTATTCAGTTTAAACTTGTTGAATTTATAAAAACTTGCAAATGAAATAAAAAGTCATTGCTGGTTGCAATTATTTATTTATTACATTTATACAACTGCAACTCCTGTTTTATAACGGAATAACCTATATAAAATTTATTTCTTTACCACACAAAAATTTATTATAAAAAATGAATAAATAATTCATTGCCCCAAAAGAATTAGTCAAGGGTTTGTTTTTATGAATATATTTTTGTTTAAGGCCTGCTACAGGCTATGCGTAAATTCGCGATTCTTTATGCGCGATTGATGATATGTGAGAAATTTGCGAATAGTGTGTAGGGTCTTGTTCATTAAAAATTCATCCATAATAACCCTACACACGATGCACGAATTTCTTACAAACCACGCATCGCGAATCGCGAATTCACGTATAGTCTGTAGCGGGCCTAAGGAATTCGTGCATCGTGTGTGTAGGGTTTTTATGACTGGATTTTTAACGAACAAGACTCTACACACAATTTGCGAACTCCTCGCATATCACGAATCGCGAATACACACAGTCTGTAGCGGACCTAAGAAATATTTCCCACTAAGAAAGTAATTTAATTTTATTTATTTTCCGAGAATGTTATCAGATTTAGTTTACAGGATGACTAAAAGTTTAGTGATTGTTTTGTTTACTTACCATTCTATAGCCATCATACAATATATTTTATTACTATCTACTATTAAAAACGCAGCTAACTATTAAAATGGCCAATTACGAGGGACTTAAAAAAGTAGTTCCATTGCAATTAGTAAATATTTATATACGAGGGATATTTCAAAAGTGTAGTGTAAGGGCACTTGTATAAATAAAATATTTGTAATGTAATAAATATAAATATTATAAAACCAGTTTCTAATAAGTATTTTGTTAGTTAATCCTGGAAGTCGTATATATTGACTTGTAAATTTTAAAATAAAATATATACGTACTCTACCATATAAAAAATAAAGTAGACATGAGGAAAATTTGCAATAAAATATTTATTTGAATATGTTAAAAAACAATATACATTATTTTAAAACTATAATAGGAAATAATATAATTCTATATTGTTTACAAGTTACAAATGATGCAATATAGGTTTTTACTTGCTCTTTTAATGCAGCTTTTCTTGGACTCCTACATGAAAATGTTTGTGACGTTTGGCAGTCTTGATATTAAATATAATAAAAATGCATTATATTCTTGTTTTGTAATTTAATAAACTATATATTCTTTTCAGGTCATTTTTTAGTACTTAATATTATTTAAGTGATTTGGGTATTTCTATACGTACCTATATTAATTAATTTGAGACAAATTATTTTAATTTATTTAAAGATTGTTACTGTACATACCATTTTTATTATACAGGGTTAACCACGTACTCAGGAAGGTCTAAAAGGCAATAAAAATTTATTTCGGAATTCTAGCTCGATGTTTAAAAAATGGGGCAAAACCCTCTTTTCCCACGGAAAGTCGGCGCCTATGGCAATCAATCATCATTCGTCATGGCTAGATATGTCAACTACTGGTCGTTTTTTCAACATTGTCAAGTGTAGAAACGACGAAACGAAATATTTGTATTCGTTGCACACTACCAAACTACATTTTCACTCCTTGCAGATTCATCATAATTATCCACTAACATATCCGACATAAAATACTTTATTTAATTACTATAACATATTTCAAATTAGTCACTTGGCTGATTTAAAGTAACAGTAAGTTCTAGGTTATGCCATACTGCATTGCTAATTGCATACCCTCCATGCTCCAAACCATCCAGAATGCGAAGTTCGTTATAATCTAAGGGTCATTTTGACAGAATACTGTAAACATCTTGGGATGTTATAGTTTAAAATATTACTAATTATTTTATGCAAACATCGTCGATTACTGTTAATATTGTTGCTATTATTAGTATTAACAGAATTTAATTACACAACAACACATGAAGTTTAAAAAATTATCGGTGTGAGTTCACCTTGTATTTGTGGCCTACAGATGTTGTCTGTAGATGTCAAATAACGTAAATATACGGTTACAGTACTCTGATTAGTTTCAAATAATTTTTCAGTACTTGTTTTTCGCAAATTTAATTTGTCGCATATTTTATGTGTATTTACAAATACGTCGTATTCAAATGCCTAGATGACGGATAAGGTGCTGAATTATGGGAGTGTGACAAGTGCATATTACCGTGCGGCAGCCTCAAAGACGTTTCCCGAGTGCTACCATACCGCATTTCTCATTAAATCATTAAATAATATTTTGTAAAGATTTGTTTTTCTTTCAAAGCGGCTTACATTGATACACGTGTCACTATATTTGACACCTTTGACTGGCAGAATATACCTAACCTCGCGGCTGACAGAAGGTCAGTGATGGCGATAAATAGGGATTTAATGTAGTTTTGAAAATAATTTTTTTTTGGCTTTATAAAAAAGTTTGGAATTTTTTTGAAGGATGATTCCATTAATTCTTATTTTTCCCTATCCCCTCTTAAAATATTTGTACTAAGTCATAGTTAACCCTGTATACTGTTCGTGCACAAGTTTCACTTAGAATCGGTGTATAAATTTGTAAATATAATAAGTTCAGCATCCCGAAATTTTGGCATCAACATAGTTTTGGTATTATTGTTATCAGAAACTCTACTTGAATAAAAAATGTTGAGTCTAAAATTTACATGACACAATTAAGTACCTACTTACATAATTATTGCACATTGCACTTTTGTTTAATAAATATCAGTACAATGAACTTACTTATTGGTTTCATTTAAGAAATGCTTGCTTCAAATTCTAATTATTCCATAGCATTGATCAGGAGTAATATTTGTTTATCTGTGACTTCCAGTAAATCCTAATTAATTCTTCTAAATCTGGCATCTGCAAAGAGACGATTTTTACTTAATATGAATACTAACCGGACATGTCAAATTTTCCGTAAAAAATCAAGAATACGTAAATATGCGTCAAGAAGGCAAAATACAATTATCTGTTAAATTAAACATAATGTTTATAAAACCAAAGTTTAAACCAAAAGTAAATCTTTAAATTCGTAAACTTTGATAGAACAAATTGTTTATAATTTAATATATCACCCAAATACAATCTTTCAAATTAAGATTCTAATTTTTATCGGCGTACCGCGTAAAATGTTATATTTTGACCTATTTCTTTATATTAGTTGATCAAATATAAAATACATACCTTGCTTTATCCTTTTGACAATGGAAAAATGAAAAACCACATCTTGGGGGACAATCATTCACAGTACAATATTTGACGGGCATTTTTAGAAGAAAAATAAAATAAAATGAACACTAACAGATATTCAAAGTTTTTTGTCTCACACTATATTGATTGCACACAACACGTTACAGTTCTAGTATCGGCCACCGGGTAGGTGCCTGGGTTCCAAATGGTTCCCGAGTCGGGTGAGGAGAGCGGAATTGATTAGGGCGAAGCGTTTTCGAGAGTGATACAACTTATATATTTATTCTGTAAACTTCTTTTATTAGAATATAGAAATAGATAAATATATTTTCGTTTATTAAATGATAATATAACATTTTTTGTGAATTTATTTTTGCGACATTAACGGTGCTTGTTTTGACCCAGCAGTTTCGTACAGTAAACACGTTTCTTATTACGTTTTAAACACGGATTGTTATTTGAAAAAAGAATGTTTTTTAGTTAACTTGTAATATATATACATAATACGGATCACATCATATTATCCTCCCTGACAATATAAAACTGGTCTGAAACTGTCCTTGACCCAGTGGCGCGACGTACACCCCCGTAGACCCCGCACGACTCACAGTGGGGCAAGGAACCCGGAAAGTTGGCAAAAATTCTGAAACTTTGGTGTTTTATGTTTTTCGGGTTCCTGAAACCGGAAAAAATAGTAGAAAAACTCTGTTCTAAAAACGGACCGATTTTTTCATTATTGAACATTTTTTTAAATTCTATTGGAGACTTGAGCCATTTCAAATTGTTGGAAATAAAGTAGGTAATCGTATTTTCTATTGTACGGAACCCACTTTTTTTTAATACAAAAAAACTCAAAAATTTGCTTATGAAATTTACTGATATATTTCGGTGAATATCCAGTACGATTTGCAATGTAAGTTTTAAATTCCTCGAATATTTCTCGTAATGAAAAAGAGGTTGATTTCTGGATAATATTAAATAATTCCATCCTAATGTAAACAGAATGTCATTATAGCAATTTTCGAATTTTTGCCAGCTTTCTGCGTTCTATGTCCCACTGTGCGTCTGGAGCCCAGCCATCTTGGCTGGACAAAAGAGGCAAATAGAAAGTACAAAAAATTAATTATTTTTTCAGTCAAATATACATGATTATTTATTTAGAAGTTTACTTTAAACGGTAGACCTGCAAATCACTTAATAAAGAAAACAATGTTTTTTGTCTCGTTGCAATTTCACAGGTTTTGTATAATATGAAAGTTTACCCTCATACTACTAGCTTGTAGAAGTATTAAAATATTGATGAATATTGGAGTGACCAATTTCCACTGTAATGCAAAGGTACATGTATATTCAAGGACAGGTTTATTAATTTACACAACGGTTTCGCAAATACTGTGACACAATCCTGCAAAAGAAAGGCTGGTATTCCATTTAAACCGCTAGTTAACATGGCTTCAATTTTCTGAATCAACTTCATTCTCCAAAAAAGAACGAGTTTTAGGCAGGCTAAAGTTATTAATGTCAGAGATTATATTAATTTTCAGTAGCATATGCTGTTTAGAAATGAAAGAGAGTAATAAAAGCTTATTATGTATGTAAATCGTAAATAAATGTAGTACTGGTGCTTATATTCAATATTTTTACATTATATATTATCGGTACAGATGAGGTGTACCTTTAAAAAAACTTTGTGTGATCGAACCGTACTAAATTGTAGCAGGTAACTAAAATTTAATCCCCGACAGTCCGTCTTTGTCTATGCCGGTTCAATTTCTCGGTTCATTTCTCTTATAAGTAAACAATATGAAAACAGCATTTCAAAACTAGAGGCTACTTTAAGCATCATAACCGGGTTAAAAGTGTTTTTAGTAATTCAAATAAACCTATTCAATATTATTATCAAAATATTTATTTAAATTTAATGAATAGACTTTTATTCCACACAAAAATATATGTATTTTGAACATTCAAATTATGGTGAGTAAATGAAGTGTTGTATAAATGTAGAATAAGGAAAATAAGAAAGTAGGTATATTAAAATTCATCATCTGAATATTCTGATGAATTATCTTCGTCTCCTAGATTTATAACGATAGGTTCCACAGTAACGTCAATTAAATTATCGAGTTTCCACATTTTCTCCTCTTCTCTTTGTACATGATGTATACATCTTTGTCAGTTATCTGCAGTTACTCGTTCCAAGAAATTTTTTAACAAAATTTTCACGTCACTTAATTTAAACGACGTATTATTTCGCGCTACATCTCCTTTTACTTGCGCCCAGACTGATTCGATTGGGTTAAGTTCACAGTGATAAGGTGGTAACCGTAGTACCGTTCTGATCTTTATTAAGATTGACAAGTGTCAAAAGTTCCTTTTCACCATATTTATTTCAAAAGAAATGTTTTTCCGGATAACCATTGAATTATACCGGCTTTCCTCCAAGCAGTCGTAAGCGTCCGCTCGGTCTGCCGTGAATGGTGACTGGCATTATCCATGACAATTACAAACCCTGGAGAAATAAGATCCACCATCTGTGTAAAATACTCTTCGAAAACATCTGCGTGATAGTCACATGTATTTTTAGATTCAATTAAAAGTAAACCGCCATCTACAAAACCACTGGCACTATCTATATGTGTCACTATTAATCTTCGCCCTTTACCTGAAGGTGCCTTGAACCCTGTTGAAAGTCCATCAAAAAATGCTTGTCGAAAACTTTTTACATTTTTATCTTGGCATACTTTTGTTACAGAATATCCCTCGTTGACCCAAGTTTCGTCTAGATAATAAATATTCCTCCCTTCGTCACGGAATTTTCTAATTGATCTTAAGTAGGATCTTCGCCAACAAATAATTTCATCTTTATCGATAAGAACTGACTTCCTGTTCTGCTTTTCCCAGCAAAAATTCAACTCTCGTAAGACGGCCCATAATTTGCTTCTACTGATTTTTGGCAAATCGTCGCCCTCTAAAAGTTCACTTAAAATTTTGTTTAGCGTTGGTATTTCTTTTTTAAAATAAAATCAGTGTACTTTTCTGCGAATGACATTTTTGAAGAGATCATCTATAACGACTTTTGACCTCCCTGTAGATGATTTTGGGGGATTTACAGTATTTTGTTCATTTTTTGTTTCCTTTAAAAGTCTGTAGATAGTCGATTTTCCAATCCCTGTCATTCTGGAACACGATGTCGTCAACACTGTTGGTAAGATTTTGGTGTTTCAATGCATTAAATATATTTAATATAATAATCTTCTCATTCTGAGACAGCGCACATCTTTTCACTCGTTTAGCAGGTACGTAATCTGATAAGCTCGACATTTTACCCAAACAATATTATATCCACTGGCACAATAGTCACTAAACACAAGTCGAATTTTACTCTACTGCACTAGCACGTCTTCGTATATTCAGCTCTAAGACTAGATTGATCTGTTACAATACACTGGCTCCTGCCCTATGATGTATCCAGTAAAATATACTAATGTACACCCATTACCTGTTAGCATTAGTGTTACCCGATAATTACCTGAAACGAAATATTACCACGGCCATGGCCGGTTCTTATCTCGAGACTTTATTACTCTCTTTCATTTCCAAACAGACTATAGTGAGTGTCATTTATGCTATAGATAGATATACATTTATTTAACTACTTACACATTACAATAATATTTATAGCAAGTCACAGTTGAAGTTGAAAAAAAAACAAAGAAAATCTCCATAGTGTCTATATGAAAGAAATATATGTATAGATATGCACACAAATATATCTATACTCGCGACAAGAATTCAGACAACTTACGTCATACGAACAAATGAATAATTTACTATATTTTTATCAAAATATTTAAGAAACTGCAACTGATAGTAATAAAACTATATACTACACTAAAAGTTTGCATTATATATTGCACTAAATTGCAAAAAATGATTGTTTTTAACGCGAGCAAATATCTTAAATTACGTTGACAATAAAAACAAATGTGTAACGTCAGCCGTGACGTAAGACGTCTGAATTCTTGACGCGAGTATATTACACATACTTGTCAAATATGTCATACTACATCAACAAAAATAATTTTACTAAAATAAATGTAAGAGAATAAAAAAAAGAAAAGGGTAAATATATATTTTATTGTATACTTTTTTATATGTGTGTACCCTTTTCTTTTTTTTATTCTCTTACATTTATTTTAGTAAAATTATTTTTGTTGATGTAGTATGATATATTTGACAAGTATGTGTAATAAGATATATTTGTGTGCATATCTATACATATAATGACCCAGTGAGTTTCTGGCCTTTGGTTTTAGGTAAGTTTCCCGATCGTGTGTAGTGATCATGACATTCACCCAGTTTAGTACAATTATGCACATAATTGTGAATTTCTAAAATACAGTAATAAACGTATAGTGACAGAATTCGCATAATTTTAAATTTTATAAATAGTGGTTTACAATGTTCTAAAGGACCGACGCCTGCAATCATTCGTATACATCGTTTTTGTATTATAAATAATTTAATTGCATCGGTAGCCTTACCCCAAAGAGTAACACCATAACTTAACTTTGAATGAATAAAAGCGTAATACGCTTGAAGTAATGTTTAATTATTTGCCATTTTTTTAATTGACGTAATTCAAATATATATCCGGATATTTTATTGCATAGTTGGTTAAAATGAAGTGACCAGTTCCATCCAAGCATCATCCAAGACAATTCCTAGTAAATTTACACACTTACCTTCTACAAAATAATTTTTTGAGGAAAATATTAATTTCTGAGTTTCTTCTCGGTTAAGTTTAAGCATGTTTTTATTGTTCCAGTATTCCGCTTTATATTGACATGCGTTTATTAATGTATGAAGGTGAGCAATATGTTTACTTAATATTAGTAGCATGGTCTGCGTACATGATGATGCTGTTAGGGAATAGATAAATAAAATAAGTCATTTATACATATTATAAACAATAAAGGTCCTAATACGGATCATGCTCAATTATTTTAACATTAGATTTTTTCCCATTAATACATACACATTGTTCACGATTACGTAAATAAAGATTAAAAGATATACTTAATCCATAAAAATGAAGTTTATATATAAGTAAGCTATGAGATACGCAATCGAAAGCTTTAGTGAGGTCCACTAATGTGACTGATGTGTATGATTTATCCTCAAAACCTTCAACAATGTTATTCACCACTTTACATACGGCATCAATTGCAGAACAATTTTCCTGAAACCAAACTGATATCCGTGTAATAAAGAATAGTTTTCAAAATACCTTGTTATTTTAGATTTAGATAAAGTGTAATAATTATCCGGTGAACCTGTTTTAAATATTGGAATAAGTTTTGTTACTTTAAAGGCATGAGGAAAGATACCTTGACTAAAAATTATGTTCGTAATGTGAGTAAAAAATTGATAGTAGCTTCTATAGTACCTACGTTTTACAATCTAACTATTCAATTCATAAACATCTAGACTCCTAGTGTTTTTTAAGTTGTCCACAGCATTCAAAATATCATAAGTAGTGACTGGTTCAAGAAAAAATGTGACATTTGCTGTTGAACGTAATTCAAAAAATTAATTGACTTACTATATTATTTACAACAGAAGCAAAAAATATTTAAAGTTGTCAGGAGAAATAAAACAATCTTTCTTACTGTTTAAAAAACCAGAATTCTGTTCATAATTTATTATTTTCCATGTATCTCTAGGTTTATTACTAGAATTTTGTATAAATAAATTATAAGCCATTTTATTGCCATTTGTATATTTTTTGCAATCCATATTATAAACGACTTTATCAGCAGGAGCATTTATATTATTATAAATTTGTTTGATCGCCACAAGTGTATCTCTCATTTTCCGCAGTTCATTCGAGAATCAGTAATAAGGTATTTTTTCATATTTACATTTCCTCATTGGACATAATTTATGTCCTAAATCTCTACAAGTATTTACTGAAAAATTAGTCATATAATTTAATTCGTCAACAATATAATTATTCCAATTTAATTCATTTTTAAAACATTATAGTTAATTTAATAATTTAATTTTTTTAGCCCAATTGGTGATGGATATAACTTTAATGTTGCCCTTAATATGTATAAATTGTCGATAATGGTCTGACAAACCAGGGTCATAGACTTCAGTTACATAACAACTACTCTCAATGATAGCAATTATATTATCGACGCACCCAGTAACTTTAGTGTACTTACTGATCAATAGTCACATTTAGGCCGAAAGAATAAATTAGCAGCAAAAACTCACTTAAAATTGTTGAAGTTCCATTGAAATCACCTAAAATTACAATTTTGTTATATTTAGTACATAGATGTGAAAGTAATTCCTCGAATTTGATAATAAACATGTTAAAATCAGCTAAACATGACCGATAAACAGATATACCTAATGATTATTTTTACCGAAGTCAGTTCTAAGCCACAAAATTCGGCGTGAAACTCGCAACCGTATTCACTTAGATGTTCACTTAGTGGTTTATATTTAATACCATATGTTACAAAAATGGCAACACCTCCCCTGTATCCCTCTAACTTCACAAAATTAACGTCTTGTTCGTAAAAAAGTGTTCTGAAATGGATGCAACTGATAAATTCTTATTTTCCAAAAATATAGATAATTGATCAACTTTATTTTAAAGCATGGAACATACGAACATATTGTCAATTAACTGATTCGATTCATGCTCTAAATCTGGTTGTTCTCTTGAGTCGTCCGTTTTTGGGTATAATTTTTAGGAAAAATAAAGCGCCTAACCGCCACTCCAGCTGGCCATAAATCCGGGTTGTACACCTCGTTACAGTATTGAATAGGAAAAGATAACTTAAACGATGACCCAGTGGCTGTTTCATTCCATTTTTCACATGTTTATATGTGCAGTTTCTTTTAATGCACTTTCAAGTTGTTTACATGTTACTTCCCGTGCACAGCGATACACATGAAGAAAACCCATTTTTGGAATAGTCTTTACGGTAGCAATAGATATTACTTTTCTTCTATCTATTATAGGTTTGAATCTATTTCTGTTTACATTTTCGGTTACTGTTTTTTGTAAGGACAGTTGTATCTCATTACTTTTTGCCGACTGTTACTTCGTAGCGTCTGATGAGGTTTGTTTTTGTGAGTTTATTACTTTTTGTGGTGAATTTGTCTTTTTATTTAAACCATTTACCGTTACAGTTACACTATCAGATGTCTCCACCAGTATTAATCTTGGAAATTTATCGTAAATTGTTTTAAAAGGCTATATATTCTTCCTGTTCCTTAGCCCTCTTCTCTAAGTGATATGTTAATTTCCTTAATATTTCTATTTCACTTTTTGTCTCGATGCACATTTTCTTGTCACATAGTAATGTGTCATGACTATCGTGAAATTCATCACTATTGTTTTTATGTAGATAACTCAGAATTACTACTGAAACACAAATTTACTAAATAAAATATAATACCTACCACAGTCGGTACCTAAAAACTTATTTTATTAAGTATCACATGTGTAAGCTATATTATTTTTAAATTTAAACGGTGCGAATTATTAATTATTACAAGAATGCATTAAGATCGATAATGGCTCAAGATTTGTCATATTTAGATTATAAGTTATTGAATCAGATTTGGCTAAAAGTTGTAACTCTAGTGCAATAATATATTCATTCAAGTCAAAAGGCACCCCATCATATTAAGCGTGGTACATACTTTTCATATTTTATGTTTTAGATATTTGATAATTTAAAGTACAAAGCCGTAACGGACGATGAGCTATAATATATATCTGATATATTACAAAAATATCGCTGTGATTAAAATGCATAGAACGCTACGCATTGACGCTATACTATATATATATATATATATATATATATATATATATATATATATATATATATATGCGGTTTACTTGTCCGATATCTCATTCCAAAAACATATATTATCGCTCGCCATCCGTTACCTGCTTAAAGGTACGGTCCTGCTACTTTATTTAGTGGTGGCTTAAAAGATATGACTAAACGTTTCGACTTAACGATTAAGGTGTGTTGTCCACTTTGGGCATTTTAAGACGCGCGATTTAATAGTACAATTTTATCAAAATGGAGATGTTGCATGTTACTAATGCGTTGTTAGATGAGGAAAACGAACAATATCTGATTTTATTATATTTGTGTAAAGAATGACACACAGAAAAAATTTGATGCCTGTAAAAAATTGTTTCATGGAAATAAATTATTTGCTTGTATAGGGTCAAATAAATATTTATTTCCACATGTGAGTGGTGAGTTAACTGACGATTAACCCTGGCTGTTTATGACTCTCAAACCTGACATACCTGAGTATGCCAAATATAGCGCAGCTACATCTACAAACAATTCAAATTAAGTGAAAAAAAAGTGAAGGTTAAATGAAATAATTATTAATATTGGATAAGATATTGGAACATGATAAAAATGCTTTTCATAATTAACAGTTGACTTTAAGAACAAATTTTTCCACTATCTGTTATTTTAATCATTTAACAGCACTTACATATCTGCAACTGAACAATATATTTGACGTTGCTATAACTTGTCACTTAGGAATGTGAATATTTCAAATGGGACCCTACAAAAACTATCTTTAAAACCCTAGACATAATTTTAATTGATATTCTGCTCTTTACTGAGTAAAGAGCTGGCGTATTATATAGGTTTGGAAAGCAGCTTTTTCTATATGAATAATACTGTGGGACAATCTCAATTTTTTTTCCGAATATAATCAAAATCTTCCACACCCATTGTAGGGCACACAAACTGACTCAATGAATCGCATTGATATTGAGTTGGTGGGCAGGAAGAAAAACGTCGGTAGAAGGAACTATTTAAGTGGAAGTGGAGAATGGACCAACTTAGAATATTATTGGATAGTGCGGTTACACTATCACTTATATTCTAAAGCTATATCTATCCTATTTTGTTTGATTTATGTGAATAATGGAGATGGGATTCCATCTTTCTTCTTATATCAGAAAAAATGTCTGCACTTTTCGAATCTATGATTCCGTACATACGAAACTAACATGGATTCTTAATGTTTTACACATTTTGTGTATTTTTATTTTGTTTTCGATTATTCTCCTGCCCTCCAACTTCAACAAATTTTGAAATAGTTAACTTTCCAATTTGAACTAGATAATCTACTTTATTTTCTTTAAAATATAGATACAGTTATATAATGACAAAACACAAAATTGATCATGGAATCATGATAAAATTCTGAAAATACCTTTTTCAAAATGATTATAGCCCTGCCTCTTCATTATATTATTATTTTTTACATTAAGGCAAGCATTAAACTATTGTATTTCTGACGTTACACTTTGATAGAAACGCGCCAACACGGATGTTGTCGAATTTCATTTATAACTATTTCATCCTCCCTTATAGAGGAATGCAACGACTTTCTTCGCTTTAGGTCATTTTCTTTGGAGCGATTATAAATCGCACGCGATCAATTTACCTCTAGAGCAAATCGATTTGTATACGCTTCTACTGCAGCTACTGGTACTGTCTAATACTAATGCACCGATTTTTTTTTTCAGCAAACAATTCAATTTATTTAAACATAATTTATTATCGGAAAACAAAACTTTTTTTTGTGTAATGCTCACTTTTTTATCAAAAATAAAATATATATTTATTTAAATTAAATAAATAGTTATTCCATTTGATCTTGTGAAACTTAATTTAAAAAAAATGATTTTCAAATATATATATTTTTTTCTTTTCCCATTTCCGCTTCAGTGTTGCCATGTATATGGAGGTCACATATTCAGACATGAGATATGACTGTTATTTGTTGGCAATTAAATTTCAATGGACGTGCTGGGCAACGAGAATATTTGGAAGGAATTCAAAATAGATTACAACCTAATAACCAACAATTTAAAAAAAATTATTTAGGAATTTAAAAGAAAAAAAAGACGAAAAATTTATTCACATTGCGGATTATCCACAAACTAATTCAGGACGACTATCTGGAGCTGCAAGAATCAGTATGATTTTCATTTCAAAACCGCTGCATATTGAAAAATACTATCCGTAGCATTTTACACCAGTGCAAATTTTATTGCTTGTCGATTTACCTTCAACATATTCAATTTGCAAGGGAATTTTTGTAGCTATGCAGCTGATTGTTGAAAAGTTATTTTTTTTAAAATCGTCTATATCTGAGCATACCTTTTTCCTCAAACACAATGTTAAGTTTAAGATTTTTTTAATAAAAAACGTGATAACGTTATATAGGACCAAAAGAATTATGCTCACATTTACGTCACAAATTGACGGATTTTGTCCTTGAATTACGCAGATAAATATAAACTTAAACTTTTTGCAGGCAAGAAAAACATAGTACTACAAAGATACAAACGGATTCATGAAATAGAAACATTTTAATGAATTCGAATATCTATTCATAACATGTGAAGAACTAAACACCGACACGGAAATAATACAGCGTTTAATGAATACAAAATTTAAAACCTTTTAATAAATAAGTACTCAAATACTGTTTATAACAAATTAAAACGCCAAATATGTTTTATTACTACTTTTTTATGTTCAAATAACCGTTGTATTTACTTATTAACCCTTTAAAATCAGGTTACATCCCTCACGGCAAATCAAATCTTTTAGGCATATAACTTCCTTTTGTGTGTAGTAATAAAACGCATTTTTTCATGAGAGTTTTTACTGAGGGGAAGAAAGGGCTTACCTTAGCTCTGTATGAAGTAAATCATTTTTTTGGAAGGGTTGGACGGTTATATCCCTGTATTATCATACATATGTAAATCAAGCCACTTTACAATAGTGTATGCAGATGTACATAGAATAAACTGAATTCTTAAATTAAGCAAGGGGTAATGAGTCCCCTCCAAATATTTAAACCACGCCCTATGATAGGGTTATCTTACAACCTTTATCGTTGAACTTCAGTAAGTGTGATCTTGAAGGTTGATGAGAGTGAAAGTATCTTAAGCTGTGTTAAGTAATACATAAAGGGTTAATGTTTCATCTAGTGTCCAGTGTAAGTATACATAAAAATAAATGTATATAAATGTGTATATATATATATATATATATATATATATATATATATATATATATATATATATATATATATAGGTAGGTACCTATTTAAAATATGGAAACACAACACAAAAATACGTAATAACATTTTTTGTGCAAAATATTTTGGAAAAATCATTATATCTTTAAATATGACAATCTACCAAGCTATTATAATGCACTCAAAGTAAAGTGCATTAAAATAAGATTTACAATACCTATATTTTAAATATTAAAGTATTACGGAAACCGTACAAAAGCAGAATACGGAATGAAAGCGAGAAAATATTCTATTGCTTATTAGACGTCGCGCCGCCGTTTCCTGATTGGTCGTTAGGATGGAGTGATTAGCAAGAAACCGCCGTCAACGCTGTTCATGACCTACACAATGCACATTACCTTAAACTTGATGAATTAAGTACTAGTAGTCATCATTCATTACTTTGAGAATGAGTAGTAAAGCGCTCTATATATATATATATATATATATATATATATATATATATATATATATATATATATATATATATACAGAGAGAGAGAGAAAGAGAAAAATCTTGTGGATATATATGGTACATATAAAAATAAGTCTTACCTTTTTAAATAATCCTTTAAGAATATTTTGAAGATAGTTAAATTACACTTTGATGTTCCCGCAAACACCACAAACCGTTCGTTTCACTATACTAATAAAAATTAAAATGCAAATATTTCGAGTTCGGTGGATGAAAGGATAACAGCGAATGGTGCTTTGAATCCATCGTTCCTTGAGCGTCCCGACGTACACACGCGTAAATCTAATCAAGTTGAAAGTACGCTATCTCATTTTTATCCATATTGGAACTTGAACTATAGAAAAGGAAGCAAGAGGAATATCTATGAATTTTGCGGGAGAAGTTGTACATAGGATCTAGACTGTTGCGTATCGTGCGACGCCTTCACCACCCCTCGAGAAGCGCATGTTCAAAATGGCTGATTTTGTGTTATTATAAGTTTTCATTTGATCTTGTATGTTAACAGTTACTGAACCAATAACTAAATAGTGTTGCTTAATATAATTTACTTATACATTGATTTTATTTATTATGCGGTTTAAAAAGGTTAAGAATTAATTATTTGATTAGTTATGTCAACAGCTTTTCTTTAATATTGCTGTAAGATTAAATTTTAATACTACTACTTAGTCATCATTATAACTTAAAAATAATTAAAAAATATAATATAAATAATTATATCATGTTGAAAATTTGAAAGGAAGACGTTAATAGCTTTACTTATTTGTAAAAAAATTAATATGTATTGTAAAAAACAATATTTGTCTTAGAAGAAAACTGAGTGCCAACTGAAGAATATACGCTCTCCATTTAAAAAAAAAATACAACTACTAAACATAATAAATTTGAAAGACATAAATTATTAAGCCATTGTTCACAGTTTTTACATTGTTTAAGGAAATTAATTCGAACACATCTTTCTAGCTCAGATTTGCAGTAATTTCTATATAAGAGTATGTAAGGAAATAAAAAAGTAAAAACAAATAAAAATTATGATTAATTTCACGGGCTTATCAAAAATTGAGAAATTAAAATAATTATTTAAAGATTAGATACTTGAGATACTATGAGAAAAAAAAACATTGTCATAAAATGTAACACATACTGGTCAAAATATAGGCTACAACAGTATATACTAGAAAATATATATACAATACTTTCACAATTATATAAATAATTTGAGTACAAAAATCGCAATCATATCTTCAAACAAAGTCTCATGCAATCTATTGGCAATAATACAGAAAAAAAAAACAAATTAATTAACTGAAATTAATGACGATATACTATGCTATACATTTTTAAAATTTGTACATAAGTATATATTTGACAATTACACTAAACCAAAATTGTCCATAAATATAATTAAATTAATATTGGTACCTACATCTGTACAGATAAAGTTCATAAATAAATTTATTAAACCATAAACAGCACATTGTAGTAACGAAGACGGGTTCATTGAAAATAATTATTAAGTTCGTTAATCTGTTGTTATTGATTCAATGATATTTATTCATTATTTCAATGATCCTGTGTCTCAATTTAATGAGCATCTGTTACCTATTGATTCAGTGAGATCAATATTTAAAGGACTTGGTTAGTTAATAATAGATATAATTTTCAGTTATTAAATCTGTGTAATTTATTTCAATTATCTTGTTTACCAGTAGTACCAGTACAATAATCATCAATAATTACACATTATTTTAATAATCTTCTTTATTAATTTAATAATCAGCAGTTACTGATTTAGTGATTTTAATAATGATAATACATTTATTTTTTAATTAAGGAATCAATCATAATTCAATTTTTTATTAATTTCATTAGAATACCAAAATAGTAGTAAATGCTATGTTTGGATTTCCTTAAGTAGTTGAACGTAATATTGAATAAAACAATTGACATTTAATATATCTTTTATTATTTTAATACTTAAAAAAGTTATGTTTCAATTATTCTCTTGAATATTTTGATAAACTCTTGTGAATCTTTTATAGAAAATTTTGATGTTATATTTTTTCTCATCATCATTTTTAGCTTGTCGAAACAATTTTGTCTGTAATTTATAAACGCATGATGATCTGTTTAAAATATAAAATTATTAATGTGAATGTACTAATCAGATATACATACCAATATAAAGATCAGGGGTCAGTAGGCGTGGAAGTTTGAAGACAAAAATAGCTGAAACAGAGCTGATAATTGCGCCATCTTACATTTCTTCACACAAGTCTCTCCAAATTATTAATAACAATAATAATAATAATAATAATAATAATAATAATAATAATAATAATAATAATAATAATATAGTTTATTTCACCAATACACATAAAAATATTAGAAATTACATAAAAAGGAAAAAAAAACATTACAGAAAAATACATGGAAAGGGTAAAAATAAACAGAGAATAGATCTCATCCGCCACTCAATAGCAATAGTCAAGTATAGCGAATAATACCTAAAACCCACAAAGGCGAACCTTGTGCGTGGGTAATATTAACATTTAATTACAATTTTACTCAAAATACAATATAAATACAATGCTAAACATTAACACTAATACAACAAATGAGTTACGTATACATGCAAACATATATGTGTTCTAATAGACACGTAAGTGCAGTGGAATACACATAGCAAAAACGAAACAAATACTATGATATAAATTAGGTAAGTTTTATTAGTAGATATTTTTTCTGTCAATTATCTGATGTATTTTACTTCTAGGTGTTAGCACTATCCAATCTCTTAGACGCTTTTTAAAAATCTTGACAGAAAAAGTATTATTTTTATAGCAGGAGGGATTTCAGCGTATATTACAGGACTCAGGTAAGTGAAACATCTTTGGCCAATATTTTTTTCAATTTTTGGAATACTAGTAGTTTTTTGCCTAAATCTTGTGTCATGATTATGTTCAATGTGAGGCATAATATTTATATATTTAAAATGTCTTATAGCCATAGTTTGTAGAAATAGTTGTCTTATGTCAAATATTTTTGATTCTTTGAACAAAGCTTCAGTTGCATATGTGTATGGTTTATCAAACATTATTTTTAGTAACCACTTTTGAGTCACTTCTAATGCTTTGAAGTAGTTGTTATGAACACCTCCCCAAATTAGTAGACCATAAGTTATATGAGTTTGCACTAAGGCGTAATATAATACTCGCAAATATTCTGATTCAAATATATTTTTATATAACTTAAATTTACCTATAAAAGATCTTATTTTTTTACTACATAGTCTATTTGGTGGTTCCATCGAAGATGATTGTCAATTATTATGCCCAAATATTTGATTTTTTTTGTTTTAAGATGGTTACATTCTTATTATTTAATTTAATGCTTAATTCATTATACTGTGGTAAAGAATTTTGATATGAGCAGAAAGGCACAAAGAATGTTTTGTCAAATTTAATAGTATTGTTAGTATATTTAAACTCAATGATTGAAACAATCCAGTGAGCAAAAAAATTACTAGTGATAGGTAAAAATACACTTACCCCAGCAAGAAATTTGTATAAAAAAGGGGCAGATAAACAATTCGATGGTAGCAGCTAAATCAAGTTTTCTGAAAACCAGGCACTAGTCACAAGTGAACAGGTCATCTAATTGTAGTTACCAACAGTGGCTGAAATTTCTTGCTGAACTAACTGAACTGTGTTGTTACAGTTATTAAAATTTCCAACTAAATGCGTTTCTGATAGATTAAAAACAAATGAACTGTACATTAAAGTTTAGTTGTGAACTGTCATGCAATAATAATTCAACATGCTATATTGCTACAGTAGTAGGTACTCTTTAACTTATATGTTACCCGTATTTTAGACATTAAATTAAGTACAAATTTTGTTTGGTATTGTATACTTATTAAAATTGCATGCACAGCAGTTACTTGTATGTGGTATCTACCGATTTGTATCACTGTGACAATAATGGGACAGTTATGACAATAATTTATGTCTCAGTAACTATATTTACTAACTACAGTTAACTGTAATATAATTATAAGTAAAGTACTTTACTAACCACAAGTGATGTAATCGCTTATCAATCGTATAATGTGCAGAAGTATTATTCTACTCGTGGGTAATATTTAAAACACCTGCACCAGATAAAAAGAAATATATACACTGGTTTGTTGTTTATTTTGATAAGTCAAACCTCTAATACTATGCATAAAAAACCTGAATTATAGGTAAGTAACCTTCTTGATTGGTATTTATTGGAATGTTAGATGCATAACAACCTTTACTGATTCCAGAATTTATTTCGTTTATCTTAATTGTTTTAACACAATTTAATTTGGTTAGCTAATCAATTATTAATAAATTAAACAGCTCGTATTCTTTAATAGAATGATAATTACGTATCTAAATCTAAAAAAAACACAAGATACAATACTTTATCAAATATAAATTAATTTTGGAAATGCCTATGGGAACTTCTCTGCCACTTAACCCTTGTATACATAAATATACTCATAATCAAACTGAGAAAACATGTCCCTAATAAAAGTTTTAAATTTGTTTATATTAAACGATGTTACTTGAGAAGAAAATCAATTATAAATTTTGTAAATGTTATATTTAAAACCTCTTTCAAATAATGCAATTTTGTGATAGGGTGGAGTAAGTAACCCTTTAGATCGAATATTTAGCGTATACACATCATTTCGAAATCTAATTTTATTATACAAGTACGGGGGAATTTTTGTCAACATTTTATGAAAAAGCGCAATAAACAAAATTGGGGTTGCTGTTTCAAGTAAACCCAATTATTTTTCTCGTATTTTCTTAGTAATACGTAATATTCTCCTTAAACTTTAGTTATTTGAAAGTAGGTACTAATATAAATTTAAACATGTTTATAGTAGTGTTTCTATAAATTTATTAAATTAACGAATATATATTTAAAAAGTATATATTTATAACATATCTCTTTAATTATAAGTTTTTATAGTAATCTTAGAAATTTTAAAAATTCTATAAATTTATGATTTTATAAAGAATCACCTTAATTGTTTTATTTACAATTTTATCAGAAAATAAGTCAATACCTAATTTTATATGAAGTATTAGTATTAATTATTAGAAGTAATGTTTTACTATTGTTATTTATTTTTAGTCCAAAATATACGTATAACATTATTAAATTCAGTTAGATGCATGTATCTACCAAATCTATTAAACATAAAAAGGCAATTAACAGTTACTAAAAACGAAATACAAATTTATATCAAATCTTTTTATAAAATAAATAATAATTAATTTTCAGTTACATATTGCCGCCAGTAGTCACTATACATTATTGCCATGGCAAAATGGGGTGACTCCACCCACTTAGTAGGGACAATTGACCCTTACTCGTACCTACTTATTATCGCGAAACTTTAGGGGAGGGGTCACTTTTCCAACAATGTCTAACTATAACATATCTTGAGAAAAATATTTTACTTTTGGTATTAGATATATACTAAGGATGTAATATTAATATGTATGGTGTTAATTTGTCTATTTAACCATAAACAAATACTAATTAATTAAATTTATTTTTAGGAATATATGCAAAATTATCGGGGTTATATGTCTTTTATTGCAGTCCATTTAATAAATTAGGTATTGATTTATTTTATTGTCGCATTGTTTGAATCTTAAAGTAGTTTATCATTTCATTATAAATATCTGTGACTCAGGTTCAAAAAAAGTTAACTACTCAACAACTTTTAACTTTTAGAGATGACGATAATTATGGAAATAAAGCCGTATTACATAAGAATTGAACTTAGTAAATTTAAAAATTATTGTCATCCATTCATGACATGCAGGAATGGGAAGGTAGACAATCGGAACGTAGAAAATACCATTGTTTACGCGTAGATAATGATCTAGATGTAGACATAATCCGAAAAAGCAGTCGACAATGTTAATAATTAATTATAAAGATAACACAATTAAATAAAATATTACTTTATTGTTTAAAGTATGTTTAATAAATAAAAATTATCATTATAAATTGGCGCTGCTGGTTAACAAATAATAATTTAAGGAAAATACATTTGTTTAACTTTTTAATTTTTTTCACTACTTTTTTCTTCATATCAACTTACTCAGTTAGTTATGTATACTAGCATTAGTTACATACAGTATGTTTCAAAATGATGGAACAAAACTCATATTTTTTTTGGTTGAGATTTAAAAAAATTGCTGAAACAAGTCAATTAGTACACGGAAATAAAGCTATACTAATATCAAGATTAATACACTCATTCCAACGCTAGCTTAGTTTCACTATTCCTCAAATATAGTAATACTTGATGGAACAATTAATCTTGCATGTACATATAAGAAGATTATATATTCTTCTTTTAAGAATAAATACACTGAGGGAAATCCACCAATAAAAAAGTTTTGTTAGTGTTACAATATCACGTACCAAGTATAATAAAAAATATTTTATTAACATGATTTTACTACTATAAGTCGATGTTTTGCTAAAATATTCGAGCGCCTTGTTACGTTCAATAGCTACATATTTTCTATCACTTTAGTTAAAGTCTACTTATTAACGGTTAAATACAATTTACTTATGGCTAGAAGGCTTTAAATTGCGCCAAATAAAAATTGTATAACGGTAGCTAAATACTTTGCTAGCGCGTAGTAATAGTGGCTAATCTATACGCAAATGCATGCTATTTTGTGTCCAACATTACAACAGGAAGGAGAGACTACCCGTATATCGTATTAACATATACTTACTCAAGGAAAAAATGTTAGTACCTAATATAGGTAATAATAGCCAACAAGATCATGTGATATGTATACCTACATTATGTGAAGAAGTAAAAATGTTAGATTTATAAAAAATAATAATAAATAGATATATAATGCATGAGAGTGTGTGCGAGGTTCTAGGACCTATAGTGTTCATTAGTTATCAATGTTAACTTAAAATTTGTGTTTTATATTAAAGTAGTTAAAACTGAAAAGTGGGTGTTGGTCGATTCTGTTAAAACCTCGGTCCAAACAAAAAGGTGGGATTGCAGCAATAAATCACAATAGCAATGAAAAAAACTTTTTAACCGCTACTAGGTTTCATTAGCTAAATTATTTTTATTATGAAAGCAACGTAATTATTCTAGTCTATTTAATGAAGATATTATCTTAGGAATAATCAATATCAATGGCTAAAAGATTTTTCTCAGTGTAATACTTAAAATCAAGAAAACTGCAATACTTAATATGAGGTAAGGTAAAGTTATGTTTGTTTAAATAATTGTTTTGTTTTTACATAATATAAATTACTTGCGTCAACAATTGTTATTTTCAACATAAAGTTATCTTTTCTTTATTTGAAGTTTTAAATGACTTGAAAGAATTATTACAAATATTTGAAATAATGTTAAATAATATTGAATAAAAAAACAATAATAGCATGGTATTAAGAAAAAGTAAACGTGAAATACATAATTAGTGTTCTTATTTTAAATAGATATTATATTCCTTTCTAGAGTAATATTTAATTATTTACATATGGTGGGTTACAGAGGGTCTATAAAATACATATTACTTTATTTATTACTACTAAATGATATATTATTACATATGATTTTTGGCTGTTTATATAGGGTGTTCCAAAATTAGCCTGCCAAAAATTAACAGTGGATTCTACGATCAAAAATAAGAAGAAAAGTTATATAAACATCTCGATCCGTTTTGAAAATATTTGGAGAAAATCAAATTTTGGGGTCCCCCTTTAAAGAGCAATAGCTCCGTTAGGGGGCGTTTACGGACCTATGATTATATAACTTTTTTTCTAATTTTTGATCGTAGAATCCACAGTTAATTTTTGGAGGGCTAATTTTGGGACACCCTGCATACGAAAATTTGTAGTTGTTACTGAATTGTTTTGAGCAATTGTCAATTTGCATTTACCAAACTAGTCACAATATGAATAACATTTAAGCATAAGCAATCTAAAATACATTAACACATTATTTTGTAATAATTAAAAAAATATATGTTATTGCATTCCATTTTACACCGTTTACCTACTTCAAATCTTTCTTTGAAAATCAAAAAAGTTATAATCGTCACATTTTCTGCTATACATGTGCCACTTCTCAACATTTTTTTCAAAATTAGAACCCCTTGGAGAGGGTTGAAATAATCATCCCCTAAGTTATTTTTTGCAACAACTTCCTTCTTTGACAAACATTATGCATTCAAAAATACATATCAGATAGTCTGGTTTATTTTAAAACTTTTAAACCTCTTATTTATTTGCTTTAAAACTAATCGTTTACAAAAAAAAAATAAAATAAAATTCGTTATCTACGCATTACAACTTACACGATTGTAACTAAGAAAGAAAGTAGGCAGCTGTCATGAGTATGTATGAGGTCGGTTTGGACCAAGCCCCAAGCCCACTCCTCCTCTTTTTAAGACCCGCCCCTCCCCCTCAAAGTCAATCAGATGGTAGGAGCAGTTGGAGGCAGTGGCGCGAACTTCAAATAATTGGATTGAGTCAGTAAGGCTATGCAACCAGTAGTACTGTGTGAATAATTGAATCAGCAAGCAACCATTAGTACTACTGTGTTCGAATAGTAGTATATAACTATTATGTAAATTATCACTAATATTGTGAAAACAAACAAAAGTCATGTTAGGAAAGTCTCTTAAATCCATCTGTTACCAACAATATATCAGTAACGATGATTTATCATGGACAGGGCGTATTGGGTATAAAATAAAGCAACAAATGTTTATTGAAGTAATTTATTTGTAATTATTATTGTTATTGTTGTTATTGCTGTTGTTGCTGATGTTGTTGCTGTTGTTGCTGTTTTGCTGTTATTACTGTTATTGTTGTTATTGTTGTTATTGTTGTTGTTGTTATTGTTGTTATTGTTGTTATTGTTGTTATTGTTGTTATTGTTGTTATTGTTGTTATTGTTGTTATTGTTGTTATTGTTGTTATTGTTGTTATTGTTGTTATTGTTGTTATTGTTGTTATTGTTGTTATTGTTGTTATTGTTGTTATTGTTGTTATTGTTGTTATTGTTGTTATTGTTGTTATTGTTGTTATTGTTGTTATTGTTGTTATTGTTGTTATTGTTGTTATTGTTGTTATTGTTGTTATTGTTGTTATTGTTGTTATTGTTGTTATTGTTGTTATTGTTGTTATTGTTGTTATTGTTGTTATTGTTGTTATTGTTGTTATTGTTGTTATTGTTGTTATTGTTGTTATTGTTGTTATTGTTGTTATTGTTGTTATTGTTGTTATTGTTGTTATTGTTGTTATTGTTGTTATTGTTGTTATTGTAAGCTATAATTTGGGATTTTAACTGAGCAGGATCCGACTCGGTGACAGAGTCTTGTTTTTCCCGCTCAATATCGAACACGTGACCAAGTTCATCGCTGCTCTTCTCGCTGCCTTATACACAAACGCTCCTATCCCTGCTGCTTCATGGTCTTGGACCATGTAGAGAAGGGGATCCGAGCTCCTGATGACTTTACAGGCCTCCTTCAAAACTACTCTGCCCTGGAGACACTCCAAACTCAGGAGTCCACGGCCTCCCCGATTTCTTGGGAAGTATAACCGCGGTACGGACGATCTTGGATGCAAACTCCGATGGAGATGCATCATTTTGCGGGTTCCTACATCGAGTTGCCTCAGCTCCTTTTGTGTCCATTTCACTACTCCAAACGAGTAGAGAAGGATCGGAACGGTAAGCATATTTGTGGCACTCACCTTGTTCTTACCCGACAGTTCCGAAGACCAGATCTGTCGGAGGCGGTGCTGATACTTGCTCGGAAAACGTTTTTCACCGTAGCCACCTCATGAGTGCCCCGCTGTGGGACACCCAAATAGGTGTACGACTGTCCGGCATCTAGATGGTGAAAGATGCTTCCGTCTATGAGCTGGAGTATTATTATTATTATTACTATTATTATTACTATTACTGTTACTGTTACTGTTACTGTTACTCTTACTATTACTATTACTATTACTATTACTATTACTATTATTATTACTATTACTATTACTATTACTATTACTATTACTATTACTATTACTATTACTATTACTATTACTATTACTATTACTATTACTATTACTATTACTATTACTATTACTATTACTATTACTATTACTATTACTATTACTATTACTATTACTATTACTATTACTATTACTATTACTATTACTATTACTATTACTATTACTATTATTATTATTATTATTATTTCTTAGCGGCATCGACATCTAATGGTCATTAGCCGCTCTCTATCATGTTGAGTAAAAAAATATATTTTGTATTACTTTTTTCAATTCTGTTTTTAAAATGAAATTCAGTATGCATTGAGTTGTTTCTTCTTCATTTGCTAAACATTGTGTTAGGTTGTTATGAAGTTTAATTTGTTGTCTTATTTGATCATATTTTTTACAACGTAGTATGCTTGACTGTAATAAGTTCATTGCATGCATGGTTGTTCTTAACCACTTAGCAGATAACTAGAAGTTAAGCGAGTATGTCCAATTCGTAATCGTGTTAAGATAAATTGTTCTCGTCTTGATATGTTTTTTGCTATTATCCATTTATTTACTGTGAATTTAATTTCTTTCAGTTTGGAGTCGGTGCGATTCCAATCCATTTGCCATTTATCGTCAATTATTCCCTTTATCGCTATAACCAAATCATCGGAACGTATTACTATATCATCAGTAGTATCCTGGTTTGCTGCGGTATGTGCTGCTGGATCTGCATTTTCATTCCCATCTCCCATCCAATATCTATGTGGCTTGGTATCCAAACAAAAATAATGTGTTTATCCATACTCTGCATAGTATAAAATGCACTTAGAATTTGTTGTATCATGGTTAAATACATTTTTAATGGCCAATATTGCACTTAACGGATCTGAGCAGATGAGAACTGTATTTTTCTGGTTTATACTGGCGAACCACATAGCCTGCCAGATTGCATATAGTTCTGCAGTAAATATACTGGCACTACTGTTGAAACTTCGAGAGTATGCTGAGTTTTCTGATACAAATGCACTGCCGACACCCAGATTTGTTTTTGAACCATCTATAAATTATTTTGGCATTGATATACTGATGTACTATTTCATTAAATTTATTTTTTATCAAAACTTTATCGTCCTCCTCTTTTTTGAAAGTCATACATTCCACATGACATTTTGGAATATGAATTTTTCATGGAGGAATGTCACAAGGTGAGAATGATAAGACTTTTGGAAATTCTACATCGATTGTTTCTTTAAGACGAACACCAGCAGGTCTAGTTACAGCAAGACGTGTAAAATAATAATCTCGTAGTTATTGATCAAAGAAAATTTTTACTGCATATGACGGCAAAAATTTTTCCCTTCTATATTTGATAGGTGATACACTGGTTTCGCAACAAAGACTCAAAAGAGGGCTTGTACGAAACGCACCAGAGATTAATCTTAATCCAGTTCAATGGATACTGTCTAGTATCTTAAGTTTTGAGTGTCTTGCTGATGAATAAACAGCACTTCCGTAGTCAACTTTTGATAGTACTAGTGACCTGTATATCTCTCCCGTTGATAGTTAATTGTGGGTCGTTATGAGGTTTTCTGCGTCTACAGAAATGAACACATTCCGTTTTCGCTTCAGAAAAACGAAATCCCCTATGTTGAGCCTTGTTCACGACATCGGCAATAGTTTCCTGAAGAACTGTCTCTATTTCTGTCATAGAATCTGCTGAATAGAATATTGTGAGATCATCAATATATAGACAACATCCTACATTTGACTGAATATAATTCAATATATCATTGACGGCTATCGCAAATAGAGAGACACTAAGGTTGGAACCTTGAGGGACACCGTTTCCAAATCATGAATCAGCGACATAGAATTGTGAAAACTTACTTTAAAACATCTCTTAAGCATAAAATTTTTAATAAAATTAGGAAGAGTTCCTCTTATCCCCCAGTCGTACATCTGTTTTAATATACCATATCTCCAGGTCATGTCATAAGCTTTTTCCATGTCAAAGAATACTGCAACTAGATGGTTTCTATTGAAGAAACTGTTTTGAATGGCGTTTTCAAGGTATACCATGGCATCAGTAGTACACCTATTTTTCCTAAAGCCCATTTGGAAATTAGATAGTAACTGTTTTGTTTCAGATTAGTCTAAAATTAACCATTTTTTCTAAAATTTTACTAGGACAACATGTTAATGATATAGCTCGATAACTGGACGCTAATTTTGGGTCTTTATTAGATTTAAGAATAGGTATTATATAAGCTTCACACCACTTTTCTGGGTAAGTACCTGTTAACCAGATTTTATTATATATATCTAATAATGCGCATTTTATATTTTCAGGTAACTGTTGTAGCATTTCATAGTGGACATTGTCTGGTCCTGGGGAAGAATTTCCCAAATCTTTAAGTGCTCTTTCCAGTTCTAAAAGACTAAAAGGATCATTATAGGAGAAATGACCCATTGTTTGGAAATTAATCTCAGTTTCTTCCAATTCTTAATTTCTATGAAATTCGGATTATAATTAGCAGTGCTACTTACATTTTCAAAATACTGTGCGAATTCTTCAGCAATGTCTGCCGTATTTGTTAATATGCTATTATCCTCGCTGAGTATTACTGGAATTGGAGGGCCACAGTTTTTGCCAGATATTTTTCTCACCTTATCCCATACTTCTTTTAAGGGCGTTTCTCGAGATATTTGAGTTACATAGTTTCTCCAGAATTCTCTCTTACTTTAGATGACTGTTCTGCGGTTTTTCGCGCGGCAACGTTTAAAATCTATCATATTTTCCTGGTTAGGGTGTCTTTTAAACTTATTTAGTGCTTTCTTTTTAGCTATGATAGCTGACTGTACTTCACTATTCCACCAGGGAACACATTTAGGATTAGTTGCATTTGATAGCGGTATGCTCTGTTCAACTGCTTCGATGATAGCATTTATCAATTTATTGACACGCTCATTTATATCATCCGAAGGTTCTGGGATATTTATTATATATCTGTGAAGTTCCCAATCAACTTGTTGTATTTTCTACTTTGGTCTGTGGGTGATCTGTACTTCCTGTGCGCATATATATTGAATTAAAATTGGAACGTGATTTAAAAAGATGCTGTTTTCCAAAGTTTTCCATAAAAATTTTGTTTCAGAGAAGGAGAGCAAATTGTTAAATCTATACTGGTAAAGTTTTGTGATCTGTTATTTAGATAAGTTCCTTCACCGGTATTTAGTAGGACTAAATTATATTCATCGATAATTTTTTCAATGAGTTTGCCTCTAGCATATAGTTTTATTGATCCCCATAAAGGACTATGTGAGTTAAAATTACCTGTGAGTATATAAGGGGATGAAAGCTGATCAATTATTTCCCTTATGTCATCAATATTCCAACTAAAGTCAGGTATGTAGATATTGCAAATCGTAGTTTTGAATGGTAAGTATGTTTCTACAGCAATAGCTTGTAGCCTTGTTTGTAATGGGATTATTTTATATGACATATTTTCTTTGAGGAATATAGCTACTCTCCCTCTAGCTATTTCATTAGGTTCTATTTCTTTTGTAATTGACACAAATCCTTTTAATCTGAATTGTTCACTAGGTTTTAGATGGGTTTCTTGTATGCAGACACAATTGGGATTTTATTGCATTATAATGGTGTTTAAATCAGATAAGTGGGTTTTTACGCCATTGCAATTCCATTGCAAACTTTTAGCCATTATGTTAAATAAAATAATAATAAAAAGAATAAATAAATAAATATATAAATAAATAAATAAAATATCACAAAAAATATATCGCACAAAAATATCAGCTATTTGTTGAGGAGCTTTCGTCGTTTTCAGAAGTCTCCTCTGGCGTCAATCCGTCAGCGCGTTTTCTTATCTCTGAAATTAAGCTACTACTCTTAATCTATGAAGTAGTACCATTAGATGTTGCTTGGGAAATATTAGAGATTGTCTCCATGCCGGTTATTAATTTACTATGATGATCGATGATGATCGATGATGATCGATGATGATCGATCATATCTAGAAGAAATAATTAGACAAAAGGACTTAATTATTTGCAACCAAGATGTAGCAATTAAGTCTCTGAAAGATCAAATTGTTTTACTTAATGAAGCCAGAGATGAAAGCGATGTTTTGCAGCAATCATCCTCTAAAATATCTCAAGTAAGTGGTAGAAATAAGAAAAATAGTCATAAGAAGGATACACTACACCCACTGCTTCTGCTCATTCGCCATTTTGTCCTGTTATCTCTGAGAGTGCGGTATCTGGTGCAGTCCACAATGCTATAGCGTTGAGCATCTGTGATAAAATCATTAATATCATCCGGTATCTCGTAAAAGTGCCAAAGATAGGAGCAGAAATATTTTGATCGGTAATCAAGAAAGTTCTATAAACTGTCCATTCAAAGCTGCATCTAGAAGTAACGAAGAGCGTATTTCTAAATATCATGTGACTAATTTTGCTGTTGACACTGACACAGCTGCACTTACTACCTATTTGAAGAACTTTGCTTCTAATGCATTTGTGGCTAAGTTAAATAGCAAAAATCCATTCAAGTATTCATCGTTTAAGGTGTCTGTTCCAGAGGATGAATCTTCAAAGTTATTGGAGAGCAGCATATGGCCTCAAGGTGTCAAAGTGAATAGATTTTTTCGTCCTAGAAAACCAGGCCAATCGTGTGGGTTACAATCTGCAAAGTCTGATGGGACGGCCCTGCGGTAAACCTGCTTGTTTTTCTAAATCTTTTTCTATGTACCATGTTAATGTCCAATGTTTATCCAACAAAATTGACGAAATTAATATTTTGCTGATGTCTCAATCATTTGATTTTTTATGCATTTCTAAGCATTGGCTGGATTATGAGAATCTGAAGGTCATCAATTTGCCTAACTATTATCTAGTGTCTTCTTTCTGTAGAAATGGTAGGAAGCGCCACGGTGGTGTTGCGATTTTTGCCACTATGAACATTAGTGTAAAAAATGTTGATGTTACTAATTTTAGTTGTGCTGTGCATGCTGAATTTTGTGCAGCTGAGATTGTCGATTTTAACTGTTTATTAGTTGTTGTGTATAGATCTTCATCTAGTGGAGATGTAACCATTTTTAAAAATTCTGTTTATAACCTTGTTGACTTCTATTCTCATAGATATAAATTTATTATTTTAACTGGTGATTTTAACCTGGATTTTAACTGTAGCTCTGAATCAGTTCAGGATTTAAAAGATTTTTTTCTTATGTATGGCATGATACCCTGCATAAACGTTCCAACTAGAATTACTCCCACATCTAAAACATGCTTAGATAATGTGTTTACTAATCTATCTCCTGAGTCTTTTGAGACTGGAGTTTGGGACATGAATATCTCTGACCATACAGGAGTTTTTATTAGATTTACGAGTAATGCATGTATAAATAGTCCCGCAGCTGGTAATAATGTATTTAAACGAAGAATTAACAATGCAAATATAAAATTTTTTTTAGATGCCTTAAAACAAGTGAATTGGACAAGTTTACTTTCTCCAAATTTAAATCATACTGATTTTACTGATACTTTTTTGGATACCTTTATGCAGGTTGTTGATAATTGCTTTCCATTTGCTAGTACTCCTAAGTTTTCTAATGTCAAATGGTTTACCAAGGAACTAAAAAGGATGAGGCGGGATCTTGATAAATTTAGAAGAATTTTTTATGCTACCAATACGTTACATGACTGGCACTCCTACCGCCAAATGAGAAGTCATTATAAGAAATCAATACGTGATGCTAAACGTTCAACTTATACTCGTTTGATTTGTAATTCCGATAATAAGAGTAAGGCTATTTGGGGTCTTGTTAATCATGAAAGACAATGCAAAAACAACTTACTAGGAGCTCATGTAACTGCAAATGATTTTAATTTGTTTTTTGCTTCTATTTCTGATGTCATTGCTCAATCAATTGGTAGTGTCAACATTGATCCGTTGATCTAAATAAATTACCTAAACCTGCCTCATCCTTCTTTATATCACCTATACTAGAGACTGATGTTCGTCAAGCTATTTTATGTTTAAAAAATTCGTCTTGTCCAGATTACTATGGACTAAATAGTTCCATAATTAAATCTGCTGTGGAGTTGCTTGTTGGCCCATTGGCATTCTTTTATAATCAGTTTTTAGAGGAAGGACTATGGTCCGACTCTTTAAAAATTACAAGAGTGCTTCCTATCCACAAAAAAGGTGATGTTGATGTTTTAGATAATTATCGGCCAATTGCTATTGTTCCAATTTTTGGCAAGATATTTGAAATTCTCTTAAAGGATAAATTAATATCGTATTTGGAAGATAAATCAGTGTTATCACCTATGCAGTTTGGGTTTAGGAAGGGCTTCTCTACTTTAAGAGCACTACTTGCTGTGATTGATGAGGTTTTTGAGAATCTTGACAATAACACTAGAACTCACCCTACGCTTTGTGATTTGACCAAAGCTTTTGATTGTGTTAGTGTTGACATATTGCTATCAAAGCTAGAATACTATGGCATTCGAAATAAAGAACTAAATCTCTTTCATTCATATCTGTCAGGTAGAAAGAAGTTTGTCAGCATTAACAGTACATCGTCTACTTTACTTCCAGTAGCTGGAAGAGTTTCGCGAGGATCTGTACTAGGACCAGTTCTCTTTTTGCTTTACATCAATGATTTGCCATCAAGTATTAGTAACAGCACCTGTGTCCTATTTGCGGATGATGCCACTCTTCTTGCTCCAGAAAGCGAATATCTGAGTACAGACAGCTTGGTTTACAGCCAATAAATTAAAATTAAATATGTCAAAGACGCAGCATATATCTTTCACGGCTGACAAGAAATGTGCAAAAAGTGATCCGGTCAGGTTATTGGGTATTACCTTGGATGCGAGCCTAAATTGGTCTGCACATGTCAATGGTTTGTCCTCAAAGCTTGCTACTCAGGTATTTGCAATGAGACAGCTGCGATCCTGTATGGATAATAAGGTTATGAAATTAATATACTTTTCGTTATTTCACAGTCACCTTAGTTACAGGGTCACCTTATGGGGCAACTCTACTTTTGCTCATAAACCATTTATCCTGCAGAAAGCGGCTGTCCGAGTAGTGGATAATGTACCTAATTATACCCACAGTAGAGACCTTTTTAGGAGGTATAAGATTTTACCCCTTCCATGCATGTATTTACTTGAGCAAATGCTTTATCTTGTTCATAAGAAATTACCTAGCTTACCTAAATATTCTAGCACTCATGACTATAATACAAGGCATGGTGGGGACGTTATAGTTCCTTTCTCTGGAATTAATTTGACCAAAAACAATAAGATTGAGATAGGATTGTATAATCAATTTGCAAAATTTTTTGCTCATGAAAATATAAGACGGATGTCTCTTAGATCTTTTTATACTTTCACTAAAAAAATTTTATTGACAAACTGTTTCTTCAGTATCAATGAATTTACTTCTTTTATTTGTTCTCCTGTGACTTGAAGTGTACTGTTGTATATATATAAAAGTCAATAAAGTCTATCTATCTATCTATCTATCTATCTATCTATCTATCTATCTATCTATCTATCTATCTATCTATCTATCTATCTATCTATCTATCTATCTATCTATCTATCTATCTATCTATCTATCTATCTATCTATCTATCTATCTATCTATCTATCTATCTATCTATCTATCTATCTATCTATCTATCTATCTATCTATCTATCTATCTATCTATCTATCTATCTATCTATCTATCTATCTATCTATCTATCTATCTATCTATCTATCTATCTATCTATCTATCTATCTATCTATCTATCTATCTATCTATCTATCTATCTATCTATCTATCTATCTATCTATCTATCTATCTATCTATCTATCTATCTATCTATCTATCTATCTATCTATCTATCTATCTATCTATCTATCTATCTATCTATCTATCTATCTATCTATCTATCTATCTATCTATCTATCTATCTATCTATCTATCTATCTATCTATCTATCTATCTATCTATCTATCTATCTATCTATCTATCTATCTATCTATCTATCTATCTATCTATCTATCTATCTATCTATCTATCTATCTATCTATCTATCTATCTATCTATCTATCTATCTATCTATCTATCTATCTATCTATCTATCTATCTATCTATCTATCTATCTATCTATCTATCTATCTATCTATCTATCTATCTATCTATCTATCTATCTATCTATCTATCTATCTATCTATCTATCTATCTATCTATCTATCTATCTATCTATCTATCTATCTATCTATCTATCTATCTATCTATCTATCTATCTATCTATCTATCTATCTATCTATCTATCTATCTATCTATCTATCTATCTATCTATCTATCTATCTATCTATCTATCTATCTATCTATCTATCTATCTATCTATCTATCTATCTATCTATCTATCTATCTATCTATCTATCTATCTATCTATCTATCTATCTATCTATCTATCTATCTATCTATCTATCTATCTATCTATCTATCTATCTATCTATCTATCTATCTATCTATCTATCTATCTATCTATCTATCTATCTATCTATCTATCTATCTATCTATCTATCTATCTATCTATCTATCTATCTATCTATCTATCTATCTATCTATCTATCTATCTATCTATCTATCTATCTATCTATCTATCTATCTATCTATCTATCTATCTATCTATCTATCTATCTATCTATCTATCTATCTATCTATCTATCTATCTATCTATCTATCTATCTATCTATCTATCTATCTATCTATCTATCTATCTATCTATCTATCTATCTATCTATCTATCTATCTATCTATCTATCTATCTATCTATCTATCTATCTATCTATCTATCTATCTATCTATCTATCTATCTATCTATCTATCTATCTATCTATCTATCTATCTATCTATCTATCTATCTATCTATCTATCTATCTATCTATCTATCTATCTATCTATCTATCTATCTATCTATCTATCTATCTATCTATCTATCTATCTATCTATCTATCTATCTATCTATCTATCTATCTATCTATCTATCTATCTATCTATCTATCTATCTATCTATCTATCTATCTATCTATCTATCTGTGTATTATTATTATTATTATTATTATTATTATTATTATTATTATTATTATTATTATTATTATTATTATTATTATTATTATCATTATCATTATCATTATCATTATCAGTATTAGTATTACCTTTACCATTACCATTACCATTACTATTACTATTATTATTGATTTTTCGGCATCAGTTTGTAAGGGAAAACGTATGAAATTGATAACCCTCAAAATTCTAGATACGGCCCACTTTATTACTACGGCAGTATTGTACTTGACATCGAAACACCTCATTAAAGCCTTTTGTGAACAAACAGTGCTTTCATAAAGTCAAATCGCGCTCATTAACTTTTTTTTAATACAATCCAGAATATATTTGATACTTGTTACTGTTATTGAGTGTTGCAACGTAAAATTACAAATCAAACATAATGTAGATAAGAAATTAAACTGGCCTATAAAACAATACATACACGTTAACCTATTATGTCAACTATTGTTGACATGTTTCTTAGTAATTGAAGACATAACTGTTTTGGGGTTTTGTGGTCATAATATTACTACTGTACCAGCAACTAACCACTACACACACTAGCATTAGTAGGACTGGTAAACAACACAAAACCTATGCAGTAAGTTATAGGATAGAGCAATATGACAGCAAAAACGCTTCCTCAGACAGCGTCCAAATTAAGTAACATGTTTATATAGTGTTGCTATATAACAAGTTACATGCTAGATGTTGATAACATAGATTATCGTTCACATTGTAAAGTTGGCTATCATAAATTTGTGTGACAAAAAGACACTTGTCAACCGTAGCGGCATATGTTATTATTTTTGAAGATATTAAAAATGATCTGTCTTGTTTTTGAACAAAGGACATCGGAAATCCCATAATTCTGCTTTGTCTATTAGTTCGCAAAGTTCTATACTCCACTCCATTAACAATAAATAAAAACTATAGCAATAAATAAATTCAATTTTAGTTCACGACACTACGATTTGCATCCACGTGCCTCTGAAACTACGAGTTCTTATTCTAAAAACATTGCAAGTGTGGACACGTTGTTTTATTAGCAATGCTGCACAACATCGTTTGATCTTTACCGACTAGAGATGGATAATATCTAGCATACTATTATAGCAATGAAATTTTCTAAATTTTATTTAAAAAATGTAGCATGTTGTATAACTTTGCTACAAGCAATGTTATATAGTAAATGTGGACCGTGCATTAGAGTACGTTTAAGAATGATAATTCTAAAACAAACTTCATTATTCTTATAACAGGAAAATATAACTTAAAGTAAGATGAAGAAATTTATATCAATATAACTAATTAAATTAATATTTAATTTATTTTGTTAAATATAAAATAGGATTAAAACAAAAATATTTATAATTTTTGCAAATCCATAAACTTATAATTTAAGGAAGAATAACCTACTAGACAGTTAATGATATTTTATTCATATTATTCCTTAAGTAAATTCAAGTAAACACTAAATTTAGTGTTTAGTTTTAAGAAAAAAGATGAGTTAAGTAAAACAAATGCTTGGATATCAAGATTTCAATATTTGTGTGAAATATATTTTATTGGTGAATTAATATATATACAGCTGAGTGCAGTTTACAATTTTAAATACAGATTAAATTTTTTTCCGTGTATATACATGTATTGTTACTATTCTGCAACATTTTCTATTTATTATTAATATTTAAAAGTAAAAAATAAAAACAATCTAACGGAATCAATCAGCAAAAGGAGATAAGTAATCTCATTAAAGTACTAAACAGAAAGTCACTAAAAAGAGAGAATAATAATAATAAAAATAAGTATACAAACATACACATATGTTCATACGAAAAAGCAAATAGATTAGAGAGTAAGAGTACATTTACAGATTACAAAATTTGCTGCCTACTCAATAGATATAGTTTAGATTTAAATTTGAATTTGATAATATTGAATATTTTAAATTCAGGAAGAGAATTAAATAAATTGATGACATTGTAAGTAAAACATTTTCTAAAATAGCACTTTTGTGAAGGGGCATTGTGAACTTATTTTTGAATCTAATATCTCTGAAGTGAGCAATACATTGCTTAATAAAATTTGTTATTCGTGAATAATAGATGGAACAGTAAGAATTGTATAAACAAAATTGTAAAGATGGTGTCGCCTACGATTCTTCATATGCCACTTGATCTCACGGATGCACCAACACGAGTTTTGGACTTTCTGACTTCTGTTCTTCTTATGTTGGGTAAGACATTAGCTATACACATAATCACAATAATTAAAATGGGAAAGAGCAAGTGACTCACATAACATAATTTTAAGTTTTTTATTAAGAACGCAACGACTACCATAAATTGACCTAAGAGTGGAATAAGGTTGTTGAAGTAATGTTTTAACATGCTCATCAAAACGCAGATAAGATAAGAACATAAGATGGTCACAGATAAGAACTGGAATACCATCAATCAAAACATTAAAATTGTATTTTAAAACTTGTACCTTATTCTTACTACTAAAAAACATAATTTTAGATTTATTAGAGTTCAGTTTTAAATCATGTTTCTCCAATAATTCTTTAATCGTTTGAACTCAGCTGATGATATCACTCTACCGCTAAGACCCATCAATATTGAAGTGAAAATACAGTTGAGTATCATCAGCGTACGCTTGTAGCTTACACTTTTTAACTGATTCTAATATACCCAAAATGAAGGAACTCCAGAAAAAAACGTCTAAACTGTTACAAAAAATATTATTATACGCTGAGATCTTTCATGTAAGTAAGAATTAATGAGTGTAAGTGAATCTTTGTCAAATGCATAATATTTAAATTTAGAACACATATGCTTATGATGGATTGTATCAAAGGCTATAGAAAAATCCAATAAGTACTGTGCTTTTATTGTCATATTGTTACGTTCATTTTTCCATCATCAACTGAAACAAGCTATAGTAGTAGTAGTGGTTCTCCCTTTTACACCCTTGCAGTTGGCAATATTGATTTTCCCAGTCTGTCCTTTTTCCTTTTCGAAATTTAAATTTGCAATTGATTAAATATTAAGTTTTAGGTAACGAAATGAATCCATAATTAAGTCAGCAATTTTTATGAGTTATTTCAAGTCAATATTCTTTTCTTTGGAGATGCAAAAAGTTTCATGGTAAAGGCGCAATTCGTTTTCCTGTCGAGTATTCAGGCAAACTATCTGTCGTTCATTGAATTTCGAGTTTGTGTTGTTTTGTGCAATCCAATATATTTGGAAATCTTACCGAAATTCATTATTAACTGTGATTCGTTAGTGTGGTAATAATCACAGTCTACGACTTTGTCGGATTCGATGAGAACTTGGTTTGTAAGTAATTTGTTTCTTAGTTACATGGTTTCGTTTTTTTAACAACTATGTTCTTGATTATTTAGAATACTCATTGTATATCCGGAAGGACATTCAAAATATAGTCGATAGACTATCTAGAAATATCCCAATAGCAGATTGGGCTACAATTGAAGCCGCCCCTCACCCTTGAGTATCTATTATCTTTCTTATGTGTCCTCTGTCTGAAGAAAAGACTAGCCAAAATTTGATTCAATGATTTTGTCAAATATTTATTGTTCGTATTTTTAGGGTTTCTTCTGTGTGATACTGTGTAGTACTTTACAATTCTTTATGGTTATTTATGGTTATATACGGTTCCATAGTGTTCTATACAGTTCTCTATGGTTTTATATGGTTCTATACAGTTCTTCAAAGCTCTTTACTGTTCTCTAGTCACATCCTCCCTTCATCCAACCATTATTTAATTTAGTGGTGGCTACATGAAGGTGAACTCATTACATCACCGTTGGGACTGCTGAAGTCAAACTGTTTTGAGCTCTCATCCATGCATTTTGGTATACAATCCAGGACGTGGTCAACTGCAATAAGTAACCTCCATTTGCATCCAGGATTATTGTATAACAATTTTTTCTTTCTTGTTTCATTCAAAGATCAATAACAAGAAATATATCAATATAACGTGCCTTAGTACCTCATATACAGGGTGTTTCAAAACAAAGGCGAAAAATTTCAGGGAGTGATTCCTTGTTGAAAATAAAAGGTAGTTTGTTATATAAACGTTGGGTCACGAGTCAACCATTAGGGAGATATCGCGTTGCAAAGATGGCGGAAAAAAGAGTGTTTCTATTGTTTTTGTCAAAAGCGAAAAGCGTGGGAATGGTAAAATTTTGTGGAAGTGTTACCATCATCAAAAGACACTTGTGACATATTTTTTCACTTTTTGAAAATAATTGGAAAGGGTTGAAATAAACTACCCCTTTCAGTTTTTTTAACTATACTTTCAAAAAACTTTCTTAACGACGTAGAAAATAAATTAGGTTAAACCGATTCATTTAGAAACTTTTTTCTCTCTTATACTTTTTTGATAAAATTAACTGTTTCGACGTTAAAAAATATAATGTAAAGTATTGCACGTCGGGAAGAGTTTTACTACACCATTATTAGGAATAACTCTAGTTGGCTGCTGTTAATTTCCGGATGTTTCCATTGTTGCTTTGACAGATAACAAATGGTTTGTCCTATTTTAACATTTTGAACAAATCCCAGGGTTCTCAGCATTCATTCCGTACAGCCATTGACAAAAAACTATTCTTAGCTCGAAATCTCTGGGTAAAAGAGCTTGAACCCTCTGTACGTGGTAAGGGTATAACTGTTGTTCTTTTAAAATTCTCCATACAATAGATTAGTATTTAATTCCTGAGCAATTTTCTTTGTACTGGTTTCAGGATGCGCTGCAATAATATTTAGGGCTGCAACTTTGGCTGTTCGATCTTCCCGGTGCGGCCTGTATCAGAACTTCTTTTTTTTAATTTTCCGGATTCACATAGCCTTCGATGACACTTAGCAAATATACTGTGATGAGGAATTCTACGATTAGGATACGCTTCTGCATAAAGGCGATAAGCATGTAAGAAATTTCCATTTGCCCGGCCGTACATAAAGTGCTTGTCTGTCATTTCTGCATTTGTGAAAATAACAATTTTTGTTGTATTAACTTAGTATTGCATCTCAACGTATTCTGCAATCAAACACATCACACAACGGAAGGCAAATTATCCCGTAAACCACTATCAAAATGTTAAAATAGTCAAAGCCACAATGGAAACATCCGGAAATTGACAGCAGCCAACTAAATTGTTTTTGACTGGACAAAACATTGCAACCCAATAAACGCGGCAGCTAACTCTAAGTAATTAATATGTGAATTTCTTTCTGACGCACTCCAAAACCCATGTGATTTTATGAATTATTTTACAGCTTTTCAGTTTCAGGAAAAATAAAATTTGTTTACAAAGAAATGTACGCTTTTCTTCTGGTAGGGTCATGGTCATGTCTACACTGTTAAAAACAAACCCTAAAAATGTAAGCTCTTGTGAGGGAATAAGGTGACTTTTTTCTACATTTATTAAAAAACCTAATGATTGGAGTAGTGAGATTGTTTGATTCACATTATTTTTACAAGCTTGTTTAGTATGACCAAATAATAGGAGATCATCTAAGTAAATTAAGGATAATAAACCTTGTTTTCGCAATTTGAGCATAACAGGTTTCATTATTTTAGTAAATATTAAAGGGGCAGTACAGAGACCGAATGGCAAACATGTAAACTCATAAATTTGATTTTTAAAAATAAACCTTAGATATTTTCTCTATTTTTTGTCGATAAGAATAGCATAATATGTGTCTTTTAAATCTACCGAAGCCATAAAACAATTTTTTGATATTAAGGACTTTACAGTCCTGAAATCCTCCATTTTAAAATGTGATGGAGATATAAATTTATTTAAGTTTTTTAAATTGAGAATAAATCGGTAGGTATTATCAGGTTTAGGAACAAGAAAAGTTGGAGATATAAAATCTCCCTTATTTCGAGAAGATACGGTAATGGCACCTATTTGCAAAAGTTTATCAATAGAATTCTGGTACAGTTTAATTTCTTTATTTGATAAATGTCTTTGTTTTAAGGATATGAGTTGAAAAGGTTTCTCGCTAAAAGGAATACTATCTATCTTGCGATATTTCAGACCATTTTTCAAAATAATATTGAAGCCTGCCGGCATATGACTGAATTCCTACCTCTAACGTCGGTATTTGTGATCCCTGTTTCCCCTCCTCTCCTTCTCTGAACGTCTGTATTGTGCTGATGCATTCCTGTAGCTTGTCTGAGATATCGGCTGAGTCGATTGTTTCAGGCGGGTTCTGATGGGTGGGCGCTGATAGTTTAAAGGATGCTTCTTAAATCCCTGTGATCCTGCCGAAGCAAGACGTATCCTTGGTTGGGCTGCCATTTCCAGACTTGTTTTCTTTACATTCTGTGCTGTTTTGCATTTTTCAGCAAAATCGACACCAAAATGATGGCAGTCTATCTTGCAGTCTTTTATAGTTTTTTGTATAGTTGGTTTAAGATGAGGTCGAATGGCAAACCTTCTATGTACAGACATTAAGTAATGCGCACTATTTAAAAATTTTGCGCTGTTTGCTAAGGACTTTATTACGTTTTCATCTGCATCATCATTTCGGTTCAGTAAAGAAGTCAAGGCATAGCCTAAAGCACTGAGGCCTAACCCTATATCCGTCTGTATTCGCATTCTGAAACCGTCATCTTGGATTTTTTGCTCGGAGAGAAGACTAATAATTTCTTCATTTAATTTAGGACCCGATAATCCTGGACAATTATCTGGAATCATTATAGTCTCTAACATCTTTTCACGTTCATCTTTTTGTATACCTGTTGTTAGATAACGGTTCCATCGGGCAACTATTGCCTCGTTTAATGGTTCGCTTTTTTTTGAGGATGAGTCCGGATCAGCTTCCAATAAACGTGTAACGTTATCTTGTGTATTATCTCCCACTTCGGACTCGGAATTAGATTCCGATGAACTACTAATAATACGTCTATACTTTTGTGACATAGGAAGTTGCCGACCATCATCAGAGTCCGATTCTGATTGGTTTTCATCTGTGAGAAATAAAAAAATATTAAATTTCGTACATAAATATACACATGTACGTATTTATTGCTTTGTTTTTGTTTTTACTAATGCAAGAAAACTTAATCCTAGCAAAAAACGACACAGGTGGTCTACAATAGCAGCAGCGTTGTATTAATAATTTGAAGTTTATTAAATGGTAATATAATGTGGGTCTCATCCCCGCAGGGCATGAGGACTGTGTTTGAAACTTGTAACCATGGTACAACCTAATCCCACGGGGCTTATAGGCTAACAGGTCTAATCCCCGCAGGGCATTACGAACCTATTGCATCAATTTAAAAAGGAGATACAATATGACTTTTTGACGCTGAACACCACTATAACAAAAATATATATTCATTAATTATAATAATAACTTACCGTTGTTATAATTAAGATATTCCTCTAATTTTTGTATTTTTGCTTTCAAAGTTTTAAGTTCCTGCAGTGGTCTCCGTTTTGCAGAGCGTGGCATTATTCACAAATATGTTCGGCACGGCACACACTTAAAAACGTAATGACTGGCCTCGAGCATAGGTTTGCGAGAGCAGTACCTTTTTTCTTTTAACATAAGTGCACGAACACACACCGAAAGCGATACTACAGGGTGTTCTAGGAGGACCGGACCAGGAAGTATAATCAATTTTATTTATCAATAGTTTGTGTAAAAACAATAGAGAAAAGTAAGTACGACGCGAGGCTAGATCATTCAAATGGAATTTGTTCAATAAGTCCAACTGTGGAGTGCCTTGTGGCAGGTAGACACCATCAACTTTAAAACTTAAATATTTAACGAATTCTCTTCGTACTCGCTCTAAATTATTAACGTGGATATCAGCATCAGGACTCCAAATAACTGTAGCATACTCTAGTTTTGGTTTGACAAATGCACTAAACAGGGTGGTCAACGTAGATGTATTCTTAAAAAAATTAGCATTTCTAAATATAAATCGCAAATTTTTGTAGGCATTGCATATATATGATTTATATGTGCAGTAAAATTCAATTTAGAATCGAAGGTAACTCCAAGGTCTTTAAATTCACCACACCTGTTTAATGCATTATTATTAATTTAATCTTTAATCTGTGCCAATATCTTTAAATCGTCAGCATACAACAGAACATTCGCATGAAGAGATGTACATACATTATTTATAAATATAATAAATAACAAGGGTCCCAAAACTGATCCCTGTGGGACACCAGATGTAGCGTATATATCTGTGAATTCGTAACCAAAGCAATTAACATTTAGGACTCTATTTGCTAAATATGATTCAAATAAAGCTAAAAAATTTGAAGTTAAACTAAAACATGACAACTTGCTCAGTAGCAGACCATGATCCAATCTATCGAAAGCCTTTGAAAGATCCGTATAGACTACGTCAGCCTGACCACCTTCGTCCAACACATTAGGAATGAAATGAGTAACATTCAACAAGTTGTAAATCCATGCTGAAAAACGGATAATCTTGACTTTTCTTGAAAAGGAAGAATATGAATATACAAAAGTTGCAAAAATAAAAAAATAAGTCAGACTTTTGATTTACACCAGATCCTTGGAAACGTAGCTGACTGCAAATACAAATTGAAAATAATGAACAGTGGTAACGCAAAAAGAGAAGCACAGTCTTTCAATAAAAAAGCTGGAATTCCATCGGGACCTGTAGTCAATTAATTCTTGAAACGTTTTAATGCTAATAGAACATCACTTTCAGTGACAATCGGTAGAGCAATCTGTGGAACAATATTGATAGGTTCCCTCAGTTCAAATGGATCATGCATAAAGAAAGAAATAAAATCCGACTGAAAAAATTGAGCAAATGCGTTGGATATACTTTGTGGATCAGCATAATTTCGATTATCATAACACATTGAGTTTGGCATATTAGATGATTTCCTTATATTATTCAAAAAAGACCAAAAGTTGCAGGGATTAGCTTTTATATGTGACACAGTGTTCTCAATGTATTTGCTATGAGAAATATCAATATCCCTCTTTATTTGACTTCTCAAAGACTTGAAATTATTTAAATCACTTAGGTTACCACCACTTTTATATAACCTCCAATAGTGAGATTTACGTTTAATATCTTTTCTAATTTGCACGTTAAACCAAGGAGGATATGACTTTTTGATATTGTTTTAAGAACTTCGCGTGGATGTTGCATTTAATTTATCATAAAACTGGGCACAGGCTTGATCAACATTACTGTAAGAATTGAATTTACGATTGAAGTTAGTTAAATTAGCTTTAATGTAAAAAGAACTATCCAACGGAGGGTGATGGGCATCATCTGGTACTAAATAGATCTCAGATGTACAAACTGGCAAGTAACACACTTGTACAAACAAGTAACTGGCGACCTACTCAACCAACCGACCAAGTCTAAAACTCTTTGGTGCAAGTTTAATACATTATTATACTGTTGAAGATCCAAGAAATCACAAAGATTAACTACAGAATTAACGTAATTATTTGAGATTTGACCGCTAGACATATAATTTATAAAAGATGGAATATTAAAGTCACCCAATATTAGTAAATTGTCTTCATTTAAAAAATTACAATTAGCTGTTATGCAGTTCATAGATTTCTGCACTGTTTTTAGGTGGAATATATATATAATAATATATATACGTATAACGAACTATAAGAAAAAATAATCTTGATACCAATAACATCTATTTAGGGACATATAATGCTAATATTGCTAGTATCAAATAACATAGCAGTATATGATTTATCCAAAGTTATAAGGACTCCTCCGCCTCTATTGGCATCTACTAAATCAAAGTTTCTATCTTTTCTGAAGACTAAATTATTATGAGATAATAATTCAGAGTCAAGCACATCACTGTCAAGCCAATCAAATCGAATTGGCATACATTTGATGCATTGAAAATATCACAAGTTTTTGTCTTTAAACCGCAGACATTTTGATAATAAAAATGTAACTGACTATGGTTATGGAACATATTACCGTTAAAGTTAGAAAGGTTCATCTCGCTATCATCTTCATTTAATTTCTATTTAATGATAAAAACTGAGGACTTATATTGATTAAGTTTTTGTCTATAAATAGGACACTTAACTGTATACCAAGCGGCATAGTTACAATCATCAAGTTTTGCATTAATACAATTATTACATTTCAAAGTTGTGGAATTACAAGCTGTTACACTATGATTACAAGAGCATTTAGGGCAGAACATGGTTGAATTACAATTTTTTTGAACGTGGTTGTAACCACTGCATTTAAAACACATTTTTAACTCAATCGCATCATATACAACACAATTGTCAAAATTAACAAACAAGTTGCCATTATTCATAACGTTGCAGTAAGTCACACTATCTACTTCCAGGATAACTTGAAATACTTCATTATTTATTTATTATTTATTATTAGTGTCACCCAAACAGTTATTTTGATTCCTGATAAATTTTATCAACTGTTCATCTGTATATTGGTTGGACATACCAACAATCTTTAATCTAGGATTAGGATTCTTTACTTCTTTCATCTCATAATCATTAGAGAATTATTGAGTAGCCATTTGTTTAAAATTCTTAGCTCCCTCACTACTACCACATGCAATGAGAATGCCACCATTCTTCACATTTTTTATTTTGGAAACGTTGATTTTTGCTAGCTATATCAAATTTAGTTTGATTAACATTTCTTGGCTTGATAATAACAGCAGATTTAGATGATGCAACTTCAGAATACAATACAGGCTGCTTCTGCTCATTATAAAAATATTTATCTTACTCATATCTAAACAATTTTAACTCGTAGGTAATTTGAATATGAAGAAGTAAAAATTTAAAATATTACTTCTTAATATTGTCGTTGATACTGCAATACGTCGTATGTAACAAAAATGGCCATTTTCAGTTCATGATACCTTGGTAACCATTAAAGTTGTCTGCGTGACCCAGCAACACGTTGTATGTAAAAGACCAATGAAAAGGCTTATTGCTTCAAATCGAAATTTGTCGTATGTCATTATATCACTAGTGTGGTTACTTAAATAAGTTGTATGTCACTTGTAACATTATTTTTATGTGACAACGAACACGTACTGGTTAGTGCAATAAGCTGTATGTCACATTTATAAACAGTAAGTGTTTGTGAATGCTTATATTACTACTATTTTACTTTGCCTGTTTGTTAGGAACTGAAGGTAAGTCTAATTTAATAACGAACTAATAATATTAATTGTGAGGTAATTGAACTATGTCAATTTCAATCAGTTGCAATAAATCTAACCTCAAAGCTATTTTATTGTCTTATTTTGTAGTATCTTGTGCATTTAAAACTGTTTAGTTTCATTTTTATTGGCAACAATAGGGGGTATTATCAAAAACTACATTAGTAGAATTTTGTCTCATTTTATGTTTTGTTTTTTTTCAATTTCAAAAAGGATGTAGATATAATATCACGTCACAATTTGTGACATACGGCTTATTGCATTCTGTAATTTATTTTGTTGTTTTCCAGGTAAAACATGAATAGGGGGAGACTAATGGTAAAATTAGCTTTAAATAACTCCTGTCCAAATAGACAGGGGTCATCAGGCGGATTTAAATCTACAGGAGTTATCACTAGGGAGCAGAGTGGAATTAGCGAATATGAAGTACAGCCTTCATCGTCGATGAATGAATTGTGCCCACCACTAGTAATGCAAGCACATGAGGATGGGGGTAACTATAGTCTTAAGGAAGAACTGCTACTACCGCAAAGCGGCACTAAATCAAAAGAATATACAACCCTCACAGTTGTACATCAAGAATCCTGCTTCGAAGATGTACATAATATGAATAGAATTTCTCCAGAAATGTCTGATGTACCGACTATGTTATCTGAATCTGAGTTCGACACAAATGACATCATAACATTAGCTGACAATTTTAGTAATGAATTATTGACAGGAGATAACCAGATATTAGAACCAATTCAGACAAATATGAGGATAAATCTCTTCACTGATATTGATTCTGATAGTGCATTAAGTGAACAAGATGAACCATTTCCAGGAAGTGATGGTGACGAGTATGTACCATCAGAAGATGGTGATGAGACTGAAGAGGATGAAGTACAAGAAGATGAAGTAGAAGATGTAGGAGAAAGAAGAAATGGGAATGGTGGAAGGGAAGATAAAGAAAACTTCGAAGTGGATGGGGAATTAATGAATGCTAGAGAGGACGGAAGAAAAGGAAAGCGAAAAAGCAAGGGACAAGGTGATCCTAAAATGTGGAAGAGAGCAAAGGGTGCCCAGGCCAGAGTTCAAGGTAATGCGTATATGGGATATCAAAAGAATAACTTGGGCAAGTATCAGCAAATAGTACTTAAAGAGAAACGCCAAATGAAGCCACGGTGTGTAGGTCATAATGTTAACAAAGCTGCAAAGGGACCACATCAGAATTTGAATGTTCTTCTGTTTCCGAAGAAGAGCGTACACGTGTTTTTGATTACTTTTGGAGGCTGCCGAGTTGGGACGCCAAAAAGATTTACGTGTCTGGTGTTGTATTACATTTTCAGCCGCAGCACAGGAGACGCACAACCATACCACGAGAGTCCCGAAAGAAATATGGCTACAAATATTACTTATCACTGAAAGATGAAAATGAAACAGTGAAAAAGCAAGTCTGTAAGACTATGTTTTTAGCAACGCTTGGAATTGGGGAGAAAACTGTTCAACTATGGGTTTCAAATCAAAGTTGTGGACCAAGTGATGTACAAACTCCAAACATTCCTGATCAGTCTGAGCGTTCAAAAAACGTAACTGATTTTTTAAATGACCTACCAAAGGTAGAGTCACATTATTGCAGAGCATCTAATCGAAAATTGTACTTAGAACCTATTTGGAATAGTTACAGGCATTTGCACCGTGAATTCCTTAACCACTGTCAGCTTGAGAATAAAACGTCATGCTCATGGTGAAGCTTCATGAAAGTGTTCAGATGAATGAATCTGGAAATTTACACCTCAAGGAAAGACCAGTGCAACAAATGCACTATGTACAAGAAGGGCAACCTGGAAAAAACTGACTATGACAGTCACGTCGAAAGAAAAGAGCAGGCACGAAATGAAAAAACAAGGACAAGGAAAGCACCAAAGAAATCGATAATAATAAATGTATTTACACAATGGACTTGCAAGCTGTGTTGCTATGCCCTCATACCCAAGCCTCCGCAATGTACTATAAACAAAAATTAAAAGTCCATAATCTTACATACTACAACCTTTACAACAAAGAAGTATCATGTTTTTTTGTGGCATGAAGGAAATGGGGGATTAGAAAGCGATATCTTTGTATCAAATATGATAAGATTTCTCAGGACTGAGATAGATAAGATCATCCATCTGTCATTGTAATTTGGAGTGACGGATGTTGCTACCAAAATCGAAATCAAACGGACTTTTGGAGTTGGCTATGGAACAAGACCTAATCATTGAACAGAAATACTTAGAAGTTGGTCACACGCAAATGGAAGTCGATTCCATACATAGTGTGATCGAAAGAAAGTTAGGAAGGAAGAGAGAGGTATCCGTTCCAGCTGATTATATTCAAATTATCAAGACCGCTAGAGAAAAACCATCGCCGTATAATATAATAACTTTGAAATATAGTGATTTTTTAAAGTATAACACTGGTATTTACTCCAGCATTCGACCTGGGAATGTCAAAGGGGATCCATGTGTTACAGATATTTGCGCACTTCAATATCTGCCAGAGGGAATTATAAAATACAAATTAAAATTCTCCGATTCTTGGGTAGAATTACCTCGTAGACCATCTAGGAAGGCAAAAAATACTCCAAGAGAACACAGCCCCCTCTATTCATCACAACGTCCAATTGAAGAAACAAAATTTGTTCATCTTCAAGAGTTAAAGTCGGTTATTGAACCCGACTATCATAGCTTTTACAACAACTTAAGTCACAACTGCACCTCTAAGGAATGTAGACACATTAAATCTTAAAACACTTTTAATTTTAATACGTTTAAGTTGAAGTTTAGCAATTAAATACCTGAGTAGATACTTATTTTTCTCAAGACTATGTTTAATTATGTATACATTTTTAGTTGGTTTGTGTTTTAATCAATTTTTTCATTAAAGGGTTTAAATTAAACAGTGTGTATTATTTGGCATTTCAATTTAATTTAAGCTCTCTATGTCAATGAATTATTATTTAATCACCTTCCATAAGTATGCAGTCCCTCTTATGTCACCACATTGTATCCAATAAACATTTGCAATAACTCGTATGTCACGTAAAACACAAAAAAAATAAATAACCCATAATAATTTCTTAAAATACCATAACCTAATTTAAGAAGAGTTTACACACAAAAAGAAATAAATTAGTTATTTCTTTTAAAGCAAATAGGAGCATTTGTAGTGGTATCAGGCGAACGCTTAATTGTTTTCCGCTCTCCTGAACATTTTACATTATTTGACATACGACCTATTGCAGTATCAACGACGATATATAAAAACGTTTAATGTTATACAGGGTATGCATAGCAATATAGATTCTTCACAAATTTATTATGGCTAATCATCATTGAGCTTAAATTGATTTTTCAGATTAGAGTTGTTTTGAATACAAAATTAAATTAACAAATTTGTGTTTACTATACAGAGTGAATAATATAATCCTAAAAATTGAACATTCACTAAATTTAAATTTAATTAGGACGTTTTAATTGTAGTATGTTCTTGCTTTATATGATAAAAATTAGTATGTAGATCTACGCGATTTTTCTGTATAAATATATTCAACTGTAGAATAGCTTTATATTTTCACAACCATCTCTGGTACGAAATAATTTGAAACTTTTTCTTTGAATAATTTGTTTCTACTTTAATATTTTGAAAGTAACATTCCAACATTCTTGAGTTCTGATTATAAATAACTTAATAGCTTAAATCATATACTTTTGTGAGTTTACTTTTTTTGCCATTATTTTTCTTTTCCTTTAATATTTCGCCTCCACAATTAACAACAATTTAAATCAGTTGGTACTTACCCCGAACAAGGTTTTAATCACAGAATTCTATTGAACATGTTTAACGTTGAGGCATTAGAAACTCGCAGACTATATCAGTCAGTGAAGTTTCTTTACAATTTAGTTGGAAATAGAATAGATTGTTCAAACTTACTTGCCCAACTTAATTTCGTAATTCCTCGTAATGCAGTGAGAAATCATGTTACTTTTTACTTGCAGGGCTAACACCAATTTGTTATTAAAGTCCCCTATATATGTTATGTGTAAGACATTTAATGTAATCTGTGATGGTTGTGATATAAATGATTGTTCTCTAAAGACGCTGCATACATGTGTTAGTAACCATGTTAACAATTAACTATATTGTTTTACATACTGCATCGTGTTGTTAGTTTATGTCGCTTTAATCTCTTTTGTTTTTATTTGAGGCTATGTCTATTTTTATGGATTTGTACATTTGCCATTAAGTATATGTAAACATTCGTGCATTAAGTTATGGGTCTATGGTATTGTATATACACACTACTATTCTTAGGTGTTATTAATTCAACATATTTATTTTTTTTCTAGATTTATAAATGTGTAATTTAGCTCTGTAATTGGAAATTTGTATTTCTGTTGGGCTAATAAATGATTATTATTATTATTATTATTATCAATTAAAGGTCATTAATTTTATCTTCATAACTCTTGCATATTATGTATAAATCTTCGTCGAGCAAACACGTGTTATACCCATCTCCTAGTTTTCTATTATAGTGAGTGATATACCAAGTTAAAAACTCTAGTTTTTTTACTGTTTATTGTGTAAACAACATTACATTGACATATTTAGTCTCCATTATCGTAGATCAATGTATTGCATCCTAAAATGAGTTCGACGTGTGCCAAGTGTGTAAAAACAATAGAACGGAGAAAAACTAGCTATTTAACGTGCGGCGGTTTTTGCGGTAGTATTTTTCATGCTGATTGTATTGGTTTGCCTTCCGATGTTTACAAACACTTAAAAACCCCTGGCTTATACTGGTACTGTGAAATGTGCAGTAAAATGAAAAATGATTACGAAACTGTGATTAAAAATAACTTGGAGGACAAAATGAAACGTGTTATGAACAACGTGCAAAACCTTATGGAAAATATGAAGGACGAAATTTTGAAACTTACAAACGAGAAGTTATCGTGTATATCTGCCCCTAATGTTTTAGTTGACCATCATAAGTTAAATAATCCTACTGACTCCAGCAAATTATATTCTCAAGTTGTTAATAAATCAATGGTAATTATTAAGCCGAAAAATATTGATCAGCCAAATTCCCAAACGAAGAGTGATATTATGAGAAATCTGAATCCTGTTGACTTGCAGTTGGAACTCTCAAAAGTAAAAAATGTGAGCAATGGCGGTATCTTGATAGGTTGCAAGAGTTCTGAAAGTGCCAATAAGTTTAATAAACTAGCTAAAGAAAAACTATCTGGAAACTACGAAGTTCAAGAACTGAAAAATTTGAAACCCAAACTCAAAATTGTAGGAATGTCTTGTCTTTACTCTGAGGCTGAATTTGAGGATTTTTTAAGGCATCAAAATCCAATGTTTTCTGATCAGAGCACTATTAAAATTTTAAAGTTTTGGCCTACTAGGAATAATGAGCAAGTATATCAGGCAGTTATTGGAATTGATGCTCAAACATATCTTGATGTTCTAAAAGTTGGCTCCTTGTACATCAATTATGACGTATGTTCGGTTTACGATGCAATAGACCTTAAGATCTGCTTCAAATGTTGTGGATTTAGACATTTCTCTCGATCTTGTACTAGTACTACTGTTATATGTCCCAAGTGTTCTCTTAATCATGACATAAAGTCCTGTCCAAGTAACTCTAAGCCTAAATGTATTAACTGTGTCAAAGCTAAAATTCAGCAGGACGATCATTTTGTCTGGGATTCTGATAAGTGTAGTGTTTACAAATTGAAATTAAACCAATATAAATCATCAATATTTTCTTCTTCTAATGAATAGCAATTATGCAACGCTAATAGTCAATCTGATTTGAGCAATAGTATGTCTCCAAATTGTCTTCATATTTATTATCAGAATACCCGTAGTGTAATAGGTAAAAAAATGGATTTATTTAATGCTTCCCTTGTAAGTGATATAGATGTTGTCGCGTTGACTGAAACCTGGCTATATCCCGGAATATTTAATAACGAATTGTTTTGTAATGACTATGTAGTTTTCAGAAAAGACCGTAAATTCATGGAACTGGGTCTATCTAGAGGTGGTGGAGTTCTTTTCGCGGTAAAAAGTAAATATGTATCGTATTTGATAGATTTTGCCGACATCGAGAGATTGTATCCAAGTGTTGATATTTTGGGAGTTAAGATTCGTATCCGTAATAAAATTGTTAACTTTATTGTCCTGTATATTCCACCGAACGAGAACGCTGCCCTTTACGAATTTGTTTTTGAAGGCATTGGTGCTCATTCTGATCTTCAGAGTGAGGAGGATCTTGTAATTTTAGGCGATTTTAATATTCCGTCATACATAAATTATGTAAGTAACGAAAATTTTTCTGACAGGTATACTGAACCTCTGAATAATTTTAAAGAACTCCTTGGTCTTAACCAATATAATTATGTTTTAAACGCCGACGGTAGAATTCTGGACTTGGTTTTTTCCAGATCGGTTTCATCTGTTGTTCGATCTGACTGTTGCCTTGTTAGTGAGGATTTACATCATCCTGCTCTTAATATTGAATTGCCTTTTGCTGCCGATTCACGTAAAGTTATGTTCAATCGAAATGCTAGATATAATTTCAAAAAAGCAAACTTCGTCTCCCTGTACAATGATCTAATAACCGTTGACTGGACCACACTATTTTTGCTCACAGATATAAATGAAGCCTGCAGCTGTTTCTACAATATTCTTAATACGACGTTTTCTAGGTCGGTTCCTAAGACAATTCCAACCAACAAACATTATCCGGTTTTTTTTAATGGTGACATTATTGGACAAATAAAGGAGAAATCCAAACTTTGGAAGTTATATAGCAGAAAAGGTGACTTGGTCATTTATAATCAGTATAAAATACTAAGGGCTTCCGTCAAAAACAAAATACGTTCTGCCCATATTGAATATCTACACCATATTGAACAACAACTTCAATTAAATCCCAATCAATTTTGGTCTTATGTCAACAATATTAAGAATGATTCTAGTATTCCTAGAGCAATGAAGTACGACAATGTCTTACTAACGAAGCAAGAAGATATTTTGAACGCTTTTGCTAACTTTTTCCAATCAGTTTTTATACACTCCAGTCACTTTTCGTCTAACAAGGTGGAACAAGAACCTAATTCAAATTATTTAAATTGTCCTCTCTTATCTGAAGATATCGTTTTGAATGCATTGAAAAAAATCAAACCCAAACTAACGTCAGGGCCGGATGGAATTCCAGCGTTTCTTCTGAAAGATTGTGCTAATGTCTTAGTTAAACCTTTAACCTTTATTTTCAATCTATCACTTCGTTCTTTAACTTTCCCTACAATTTGGAAACATTCCAAAATTTGTCCCATTTTTAAAAAAGACGATAGGGCTCAAATCGTCAATTACAGGCCGATATCAATTTTATCTAATTTTGGAAAATTATTTGAAATCGTTTTGAGCGAATATATGTCATTCAATTTAAAAACCTTAATTTCTCCTAAACAGCATGGTTTCATGTCGGGTAGATCAACAGAGACTAATCTGGTATTTATTAATCAGTATATCTCAGACGTATTAGACAGAGGTGGTCAGGTAGATGTCATATATACGGATCTATCAAAGGCATTTGACAGACTTGATCATGGATTGCTTTTGGAAAAATTATTCGGTTATGGGCTAACTTTGAACTTTGTTACATTTTTTGAATCTTACCTGTCCAACAGAACATTGCAAGTTGAAATGTATGGTTTCAGGTCTGTCATGGTCCATGCAACGTCGGGCGTTCCCCAGGGTTCAGTCTTGGGGCCACTTCTTTTCAATTTATTTATAAATGACATAACTCTGAACATCTCTAGTGATGCGTTGCTGTATGCTGATGACTTAAAATTGTTCAGATGTATTAACGGTATTGAGGATTGCCTGGAATTACAATCTGATCTAACTACAATTAACCAATGGTGTAAGCTTAATCTTTTACCACTGAATATTAATAAATGTATTACAATGTCATATACTAAAAGGACTGATCATAACTCCATAAATTATCTATACCAAATTGATGCTGTATCTCTGGCTAAATGTGACAATTTCAGAGACCTTGGGGTAGTATTTGATTCCAAATTAACTTTTATTAACCATATTAATACTATTACTAAAAGTGCTTACAAATCTCTGGGTTTTATTATTCGTAATTCAAGGCAGTTTTCGGTTCATACTATCAAATTACTTTATTTCTCTCTCGTTCGCTCTAAACTAGAATATGCTAGTACAGTGTGGAATCCAGGATACGTTGTTCATATACATAGCATTGAAAGAATTCAAAGGCAATTACTTAAATATCTTTCGTTTAAATCTGACAACGTTTATCCACCTCGAGATCACCCACAATGTGAACTATTAGCCAGGTTTCATCTCAACTCGTTAGCCCAGAGAAGGATATATTTTTCTGTTTTATTTCTATTTAAACTTGTTAATGGCGTAATAGTTTGTGAAGAGTTATTGCGCTATTTAAAGTTCAATATTTTAGAGAGACGAACCCGATATAATTATTTATTTTATCTAAAAACACCCAGGACAAATGTTCTTCGATTTGCACCGATTAATGTAATGTGTTCAAATTATCATCATTATCAGAACTCTTTCGACATTTTTTGTTCTACTGTACGGAATATTAAGCGATGCATTCTCGACGCGGATTGAATCATTTGTCTGGGTTGATTGGTGTGTATACGTGTATCATATGTATTAGTTATTTTTCCTTTGTTTGTTTACTCCTGTTATTTTTCTATTACCCTGTACTAACTATACATGTTGTTATTTTATTATTCATCTGTATATTGTTTTTTTTTGTACTGTACCTACCATGTAATTGGGCGTTTGCCTGTCTTGGTAGTTGTATTAAATAAATAAATAAATAAATAAATAAATAAATAAATATCCTACTTTTACGTGAGTTGACTAAGTTCTCCTTAATCAGAGACCAATTCTGAACAAATAAAGGTGCTTTTGTTATACAGCTCTAAAATCAACCATTTTCAAGTAAATTGAGTCCAAAGTACCGACTGCATTAATTTATGCAGAAAAATACATGCAAAGATTTTATTTGTTGTCATCTAGTAGGTACCTGTCATTATAAATAGCAAAGTTGCTTACAAGTGTTATGTCAAAAATTGTTATATGGCACACTAGTAAGTTGCAGTTACTACACAGCAGTTACTAAAAGTCAAGTCAATTTGCACAAAATAAGTAGCACGTTATTACTTACTATGGAATTTTCCAATAATGAATATGCTGATATGATATACGTTTACGGTTTCTGTAATGGAAATTCATTGGCTGCCTCACGAGAATAACTACGCAGATTCCCAAACAGAAGACGACCTTCACGGCATGTATTTCAACGAGTTTTTCGCGAGACTGGGAGTGTTAAAATTGGAAATGCTAGGATAAGAGGTAATATGGAAAATGTAAATATTTTAGAATAAAACGTAATAGATGCTGTCGTTGATGATCTTACCAGTATCCACGAAGCAGTATCTGGAGAATTTTAAACCGAGAAGAACTGCACCCCTACTACCTACATAAAGTGCAAACTTTACATTCTGGTGATGCCGAAAAAAGGATACAATTTTGCATATGGTTGTTAGGAAATATCGACAATGACCAAAATTTTCATCAGAAAATATTGTGGAACGATGAAGCTACCTTCACAAGAAATGGAATAAATAATTTAAACAAATTTCTTAGAAAATGTTGTGACTGGCTTTTTAGATGAAGTTTCATTACATTTGAGAAATTAAACGTACTATCAACCTGCTCATAATGGACCTATTATGTGGTCTACCAGATCTCCTGATCTCATCACCTTTGATTTTTTTTACTCGGGTCATATGAAACAGCTGGTATATGCTAAACCCAGTAACACGAGTGAAGAATTACTTTAAAAAATTAATGCCGCCGCCTAGCAAATTGAAGCAACCGTTGACTTACAAAGGATTTACAACTCCTTGATAAAACGAAGTCGAGCATGCATTGAAGTAAATGGACAACATTTCGAACATTTATTGAAATAATTATTGTTAATCTTGTTATTTTGCTAACATAATTTCATTTCATGTTAAATAAATAGGTACATTATTTTATCTTTAGTTCATTTTACTTACTACATGACGACAAATAAAATCTTTGCATGTATTTTTCTGCATAAATTAATGCAGTCGGTACTTTGAACTCAATTTACTTGAACTTAGTCAATTCACGTAAATGCAGGATATACAAAAGTTATGAAGACAAAATCATAAGGAATAGAAGACCACTACTGGTGTGATTAAAACAAACACCATAGAATTCTAATGACCTTTAATTGATATACACGTCACCTAAAAATTACCTAAATCTACGAAACGGTTTTTAAGTTATTGCGGAAAATTGTTTTTTTTTTTCAAAATAACACCCTGTAACTCGCTAGGCGTGCATTAGAGAATTTTTTTTAGAATTTTATTCTTATTTGGTCTGGTCTACTCCCTGGTAAATATATATATATATATATACATATATATATATATATATATATATATATATATATATATATATATATATATATATATATATATGGAACACTCTGTATAGTCCCAGATTACCAGTTATGAAACAGGATATTGGCATTTCCGTCCCGTATTATCATCAACCCCTCAATTATGTAGTATTCAAACTAAAGATAGTTTGACTCCTGGTCAAAGAGATATTTTAAATAATCTTCAGGAAAAATTTCAACTAATAGGGAAAATTTTAGGTTATACGACCCTCACAGAGCACGAGATTATTACCGATGCGCGTCCTATTAAGCAGAGGTACGATCCAGTATCTCCATTTAAACAGAAAATCATCGACGAAGAACTTAAAAATATGTTAGAACAATATATAATTGAGCCATCTCGGAGTTCTTGGTCATCTCCCATTTTATTAGATTCAAAACGTGATGGTGGTTACCGATTTTGTATTGATTACAGTGCGTAAACGCAATTACAAAAAAGGACGCATATCCACTCCCACATATTTCCGCAATTCTAGATCGTTTACGAGATATTAAGTATTTAAGTTCTATGGACATTAAACAGTTAAAGAATTCCGTAGAGAATAACCGGCATTCACAGTTCCAGGCGGACGTGACCTATATCATTTTAAAAGAATGCCTTTTGGTCCTTCGAATGTCCCTGCTACGTGGCAACGACTTATTGATACCGTTCTCGATCCAGGTTTGGAACCCTACGTATTTGTATACTTAGATTTATAATTTATTAATCATTTTTTCGCCTGATTTCGATACTCATATTAAAATTTAGTCTCAAGTTTTTGATCGATTATATTCAGCTGGCTTAACAGTTAGTCAAGAAAAATGCAAATTTTGTCGCCCCTTTCTGAAATACTTAGGATATGTTGTAGATGCCAATGGTCTTCATGTCGATCCTAAAAAGGTTGAAGCCATTCTGAATGTGAAAGCTCCTACAAATGCAACTGAAGTTAGAAGCTAGCTTTTTAGGTATGGCGAGTTCGTATAGACGGTTCGTACCCAATTTTTCTTCTATAGTCGCCCCATTGACTCGGTTAATATGTATAAACTCTCGCTTTAAATGGACAGATGATTGTGACCATGCTTTTAAAATTATTTGTGATAAACTTATATCGGCTCCCATTTTAATGTGCCCAGATTGCTCTCGTCCCTTTACATTGCAAGCAGATGCATTAGGATACGGCATAGGTGCTGTTTTAACGCAGTAGTTTGGTGACGAGGAAACGGTTATCTATTTTCTCTCCAGATCCCTTCCCAAGCAGGAAAAAAACTTTTCAACCACAGAGCAGGAATGTCTCAGTGTAATTTAGGCGGTTGAGAAACTAAGACATTATATTTAAGGAACGCATTTCACGAGGGTCACCGATCATGCGTCGTTAATTTGGCTCAATAGACTTAAAGATCCTACGGGACGTCTTGCTAGATGGGCAGTTCGATTGCAGCCTTTTAACTATACTATCGTTCACCGAAAAGGGAAAGAACACATTGTCCCAGATTTTTTATCTCGATCCGTGCCTATAATTGCTGATCCTATAACAGATCATGCTGAAAATAATCAAGATCCGTAGTATTTAAAAATGATCAACAACGTGAAATCAAATCCGCGAAAATTTTCTCAATGGCGTGTTGAAAATAATATTTTATATAAATACGTTGAATGTAGGTATCCAGAACTAGCTGATGTAGATGTTGATTCTTGGAGAAAAGTTGTCCCTAAATTTGATAGAAACAAGTTAATTTTCACTGCCCATAATACTCCTACCTCAGGTCACTTAGGTGTATACAAAACTTTTCACAAATTGGCAACTCGAAATTATTGGCCCAAAATGCATGCCGATGTAGCAAATTATGTTCATGTAATAAACTAGAACAAAAGGCTCCCGCAGGATTCAAGACCGTACGTCACCAAACCATAGGAACTAATTTCTGCTGATCTCGTTGGTCCACTTCCTAAACTCGTGGTTATCTTTACATCCTAGTTGTCACGGACTACTTTTCCAAGTTTCCAGTATTCTTCGCGATACGATCTGCAACTGCCTCCTCCGTAGTAAATTTAATAGAAGAGGATATTTTTATGATGTTTGGTGTTCCGACATCCATAATAGTAGACAATGGTGTACAGTTACGTAGTTGCGAATTTACGAAACTAATGAGAGTGTTTGAAGTAAACCCTACCGAACGGGTTAATCGTGTACTGAAAACTATGCTATCTTCGTTTGTTGAGGATAATCAACAAAAATGGGACATCTATTTGCCTAAAATCGCGTGCGCTATTCGTTCTGCAAATCACGAAGTCATCGGTAATTCACCTTATTTTGTAAACTTTGGTTAAAAAATGGTTTTACAGGGCCATTATAAGGATAACTTTAACCACGAGGTTAACATTACTCGAGATTCAGAAGAAATAAATAAACGTAGGCAGGGCTTCCAAAAACTGTATGATGATATTCGCGATAGGTTACGTAAAGCCACCGAAGTCAGTTCATCAAGATATAATCTTCAACGTCGCTATGTTCATTATATTCTTGGACTAAACTAACGCCTAAGGTTATAGGTCCTTTTATAATCCATAAGCGTATATCGCCATTTACTTACCAGCTTAAAGATCTACAAGGTAACATAAAAGGGGTTTGAGAAAAGGCTGAGAATTTCTAGGAAATTCTCTTGGAAGTAAGGGGGGATTTGTTACGTTCTTTTTTCCATCATCAACTGAAACAAGCTATAGTATCCCTTTTACACTCTTACAGTTGGCTATATTTATTTTCTGTCAGTCTTTCCTCTTTCCTTTTCGAAATTTAAACAATGATTAAATTTTAAGTTTTAGGTAACAAAATGAATCTATAATTAAGTCAGCAGTTTTTATAAGTTATTTCAATTCAATTATAAAATTGTCAAATTACAATTCCTTTTATTTCCGCATATGTTTTTCCCGCGTGAGCTATTCTTTTCTTTGGGAACGCAAAAAGTTTCTTGGTCGAGGCGCAATTCATTTTCCTGCCGAGTATTCAGGCAAGCTGTCTGTCGATGATTGAATTTCGAGTTTGTGTTGTTTTGTGCAATACAATATATTTGGGAATCTTACCAAAATTTATTATTAACTATGATTCATTAGTGTGGTATTAATCACAGTCTACGACTTTGTCGGATTCGATGACAACTTGGTTTGTAAGTAATTTGTTTCTTAGTTACATGGTTTCGTTTTTTTAACAACTATGTTCTTGATTATTTAGAATACTCATTGTATATCCGGAAGGACGTTCAAAATATAGTCGATAGACTATCTAGGAATATCCCAATAGCAGATTGGGCTACAATTGTAGCCGCTCCTCGTCCTTGAGTAAGTAGCATATAATCTATTATCTTTCTTATGTAACCTATGTCTGAAGAAAAGACTATAGCCAAAATTTAATGAAATAATTTTGTCAAATATTTATTGTATTTTTAGGGCTTCTTCTGTGTGATACTGTGTGGTACTTTACAATTCTTTATGGTTATTTATTGTTATATATGGTTCCATAGTGTTTTACACTGTTCAGTATGGTTTTATATGGTTCTACGCTGTTCTTCAAGGCTCTTTACTGTTCTATAGTCACATCCTCTCCTCATCCAGCCATAATTTTGTTTACTGGTGGCTACATGAAGGTGAATTCATTACATCACCGTTGGTACTGCTGAAGTCAAACTGTTTTGGGCTCTCATAACTGCATTTTCGTACACAATACAGGGCGTGGTCAACTACAACAAGTAACCTCCATTTCCCTCCAGGATTAATGTAAGATAATTTTTTTCTTGTTTCATTCAAAGATCAATAATAAGAAATATATCAATATAACGTGCATTAGTACCTCATATTTTTGCGAAGCATTGAGGGGTTAACTGAGATGGTTCGTCTTTATTAGGGTTTATTCCTAAAGTTCTAGCATGTCTGAATTTTTTATTTGGTTCTTGTCTAGTGACTATAGGGTATGCTGTTACAGATGGAAGAGGTTGAGGTGTAGAATTTAGAGGAGACATTTGGTTCTCTTTAGCTTCATGAATAACAACTTCTTTATTCCGGGTTTTTAGGTAGACTTTTCTTTTTCGTTTTATTTGTTGTTTATGAATTCGTCCCTTATCAGTGGTTACGTGGTGAGGTGAATCTTGAGAAATGACGTGTATTTTTGAAAACAGGGCGCGCTTTCGAATAGCCTGGGTTTTTAACATAGATGTCTGTATCTATTTGGACATCAGCGGGTTCTTCTCTTTTTTCATTTGCTTTTGTTATTGTTTTATCTTTTTATTTTTCAATTTGATCATGAATTTGAGTGTTTATAGTATTTACGTAATTTTTATGTTGTTTGCAATACTCATTAATAATTTGTTCGTCTGAAATATCGAAAGATGATATATTAGGGCCATATAAAATTTCAAAAGGTGTTTTCTTAGTAGTGGAATGAATTGTATTATTATAACCTAATACACATAAGAGTATTTTATATTCTACATCTTTTTCACTGGGGTTTTTAATAGAATGTACGATAAGATTCTGTGAGGGTAGAGTGGAAACGCTCCACGGGAGAATTTGAAGTTGAATGCATGGGTGTTACTAAATGGAAATTAATATAATGAACCTTACAGAATTCTTTGAAAAGTTGAGAGTTAGAGGCTTGTTCGTTATCGCAAATGATTTCTTTTGGAAAGTTGCAACAACTAGCAAATTTGAATAAGGCGTTAATTATGTCTAATGTATTTTTTGTTTAAATTTTTATTGCTTGGCCTAATTTTGAGAATGGGTCAATTAATGATAGAAATTTACAGTTATCAATAAAATAAATGTCTATGTGTCGTTTCTGCAACGGTTTTAAAGGTGTTGGAGTTAGTTGGAATTTGATTTTTACTGGGTTTCTTTCGTGTTTTGCTGATTGACATGCACAATCGTTGATGAAATTCTTTACATCATTGGCTAATAATGGCCAATAATATAACCTTGTAATGGAGGCTATTGTTTGGTTAAAGCCACGGTGTATTTGTTTACCATGATGATGGTAATGTATAATTTTTCGTTGTTCTCTGATGTCGGTCACATCTTCCAATTTTATGTGAGAGATGATAAAGTTCTTGAATATTGTGGTAGAAAAAGACGATTTTAAAATGTTAGTAATTTTCCTTTCTATATTTGAATTTTGAAAGTAAATCGTTTAGATTGAGGAAGGGTTTTATAAGGCTAAAAGTTTCATTTTCCGAACTAGTAGTCTTTAAAGTGATTTCATTTATTCGGTATTTATTGAATAAAAATTGAAAGGAAGAGACATTTACTTTTATATTTGGGCTTTCTGTGATTCGTAATTGATCGGTGGTAACTTTGAATGGTTGTTCGAAATCTGGGTATTGCAAAATTGGGTCATTAGTTAAAACGTTTTTACATGATTCAAAACACTTCGCATTTATATAACTGAATTTTAAAATGATGATCGGAAAGACATTTGAGGCCAAGTAATTAATTTTTGATATGGTCTTTGAGATTAGTTGAAAATACAGGGTGAATCAGTCATAATGTCATTAATTTTAAGAGGAGATAGGGAATAATGAGTATAATACGAATACACGATTTAAAAAATCTAAATGCATATTTACGCCGAAAATAAATATTTTCAAATCATTATGTAAACCCCATTTTCAGATTTTCACTGACCGCTCCCAACCTTGGTTGTTTACAACTCACAGTTCAACTTGATGTCGACCTGATGCTACGTTGCCAAATTGAAATATTTTCATAGTACTGGCTATTTTAGAATCTTATATTTTTTCTTGCTCAGTTCAGCCAATAATAATTTAAAATGTTAATATCCAATGAAATCAAATAATAATAATCAAATAATTCTATTCAAAATTTCAAGTAACGCGGTCCATTCAGGTTTTCCGGTAGAATATACGGTCCTCGTACACTTCTGCCTATACGTTGACAACAAATCGTCTCTGAAAGCGAAACCGACGACTAGCGTGTGGATTTTTGTCCGACCAAATGTGGCTGTTATGACTGCAAAAAAATTAGCTTGGTCACAGTTTAAAAATATTTTACATTGAAATTACAAAACTCCAACGTATTTAATAATACATCGAGTAATAAACCATTTAGGTACATTACATAAAAACATATATACAATGGGTAAATTATTAAGAGAAGATGAAAAGTGTTTCGTGTTTAAATACTAATAAAAAACCTTCGTGTTGTCGAAAACTGCCAAAACCAAAACGGGACGCCTCGGATCTGATGCTCATAAAAGTTATCGAATCTTGACCTATCGTATTATTAGGTCAATAACCTAGTTACCTAGTTTTTGTACTGTTATTTAACTACAAGGACTAAAGGTAACTTTTTTATCTAGATACATGAATATTAATTATTAATAAAAACAAATTTAGATAATAAATAAATATTTTCGAATGTTAGATTATTACAGTTTATTAATTTTGATATTACGTTTTCACTACGTTTTACAATTGAATATGAATTTTTAGTATTACTCGTAAGTACAATTAATTATTTAATTTGTAGTTACGTACATCTAGCCTAGAAATTTATTGTTTTTTAAGTAGTATGGTACTAACCTATTTAAAATGCCAGTTCGAGAAAAGTTGCACTCATCCATAGCACTTTATTTAAAAAATTAGGGTCAGCCAATTGCAAAATTCAAGACGGCTGGGGAAATCAGCAGGTTCTAAAGCTTGAACTTTCTGAAAATGATAAGGGTTTATTGAGTTTTCACGTAATATTCTGCAGACCTTGCTTTGAGATATCTCCGATCACCTTGAAATGGTTCTTATAGAAATAGTAGACGCGGTTTCACAGAACCCGTATCGCGAAAGCGTTGAAGCACATGTACACTGTTAGGAAAACGTCTCTGATATTCAACAGCTGCGGCATGCATTTCATAAACATTCTCGCATTCCCCGTACAAAACTACCATTTCCGCATATTAGAAATTTGTATAATTAGGTATTGTGAATTTACAACCAATACATGAGACCGAAATAAACAAACTACTGCATGTGCTTGTATTCTCTCCATTCCCCCTCCAAATGTGTGTTGTGATCTCCAAATTTTTTTGTAAGAAATGCGGGAAATCCAGAGAGTGAATAAATGGTGGTAAATTTAAATAACACGCTGAAGTGTTAAGACGATATTATGTATGTAAACATGATGTGGCAACGATGTTTCATCCGGCATTCGATTGTCGTATGGCTGCGTCATCAGAAAGTTTGTAGCGTACCAGAAGCGTTGTGTTACCGAATTTTATATGGTGATTTGTTTATTTTTTTAAAGGTCGAGTAAACAATTTTTTTCGATTTTCTGTCTTTATTAGGTCTTCCGAATACGTGGTTAAAATTAATGATATTATGACTGACACCCTGTGTTATGATGTTATCCATGTATACTAAGCAGATACGATCACGTAATACTTCGTCCATGCAACGTTTTTTAATCCAAACAGCATTCTACAGTATTTGTAATGCCCATTTTCTAAGGTGAACGCGGTTTAAGGGATGGAATTTCCACCTCAATTTGATGGAAACCAGAAGCGAGATCTAGTACTGTATGTACAGTATTTGGCGTTACCTAGTTTGTCTAATATGTCTACGATATTCGGTAGCGGGTATTTATCGTCTATAGTCTTTGAGTTTAAGTCTCGGTAATCGATAACGAGTCTTCATTTTTGCTATCTAGAAGCGTCGGTTTTTTCAGTACAACCCAAATAGGGGATGAATTAGGACTATGCGATGGCTTAATGATACCATCTTCAAGCATCTGAAATATTTGCTTTCGAACTTGTTTGTGTACATAGGGGTATCGGTAGGATTTTTAATCGGTTATATCGTATCGGTTTTCATCTATTGTTTTTATGTTACGTTTAATTTGGCTCGTGAAGGTTAATTTATCGCTTTCTTGATGAATAATGGAGGGAATGTTGGCAAGCGTTTTAAAAAGGGAATGTTTTTCTTGAGAATTTTAATGTCCTGATTAAGGAATTCAAAAAATCGAAGGGAATTGTCGTGAGTTTAGTGTTGCTTTCAGTAGGAATTTTTGAAAAATCTTTCTTTTTTTGGAGAAAATAATTAGAAGTTGATTCAGTTGAGAATGGCTAAATTCAATGGTTTGTGGGGAGTCTTCGAAATTTTGGATTTCGATTATATATTGACCGTTTTTAATTTTTGAAACAGTATCTGGAATTATCATCTTTTTGTCCTGAAATTGATGTTCTTCGATAATAACTTCTGTATCATCGGGATAATTTTGACTAATTTACCTTGGTGAGGTTCAAAGTAATAGCTGGTTAAAACAGTTTCGGGTCTACGAAAAAATATAGGAAGTTGGAAACTAGATCCGGTTAGGATATTTTTTGAAAAATCTATGTGAGTTTGAGTTTTGATTACATCTTCCAGTCCAATTACGCCATCAAAATAATCATGAAAGTTAAACGATATTACATTCATCGTATCTTCTAAATTAAACTCTGGAGGATAAGGAATATTGGCTTTTTGCTTTATGGTTTTAGTGCCTAAAGATGTCTTGACGTGTATAGTTAGAGATATTCAAAAAATAATTTTTCAAAATTTCGGGGCGAAGAATTGATTTGGTAGATCCAATTAAAAGTTTTAAAGTAGAATTTCGATTTTCTCTAATTTGAATATATGGTAAAGGGGATGAAAATGATAAAGTGTTATATTGAAAGGCAAACAACGCGTGTATGATTCTAACGCCATTTCTGAGTAAATGTTTACTTGAGCTTGCTTTTCGTCGATTGGTCGGTTCCACTCGTTGACTTTCGTGACTAAATTGCTTAAAATACTCATAATCTGTTAAAAGTTTTGGTGTAAGTTTTGGATCTGATTGAATGTGAATTAACTTGTTTTGCAATAAGGAAATAGTATGACCATCTCCAAATAATTCAGATAATAATTGTTTCAAAGCGTCCCAACTATTTAGTTCTAAGCGATATGATATGGCTACATCTGCTTGTCCTACTAACCTAGCTTTTAGCGATGAAAAATAGAATATAAGAAACGTTTGATTTTCTAAAGGAAAAGCCGAAAAAGGGACATCAGCAGCACAGATGAATTTTGATAAATGTTGAGGAATTTCATCACTAAATTTTGGGATATTTTCAATATACATGCGCACAAGAGTATAATCTACAGACATTGGACGACTCATAGTATTTTCAGGTAGAGTTCTTTCAGTAGGAGTATTATTAATCAAAGCAGGTCTGGTATCTACGTTTTCTCTTTGAGAGTTACTAGGAGTACTGATTGGTTCGTCTAGTTCTTGACTGAAACGATTCGGGTGAATTAATGAAATATTTGGCATTTAGAAAAAAATTTTAATGGAAAATTTGGTTTAATCAAACCACCAGATTCAATAAATAATTTTGAAAAACTTTTTTTGAATTGGGATTATGTAATCTCAACGTTGGCTCACTTAACTCTGTCAGGCCTCAATCTGCCTGCTCCTAACAGAATAATGTCAGGTTTGTTACTAATATGTTGATTACGGTGGTAAAATATTGAATTTGGAATAAGTAATCTCAACGTTGGCTCACTTAACTCTGTCAGGTCCCAATCTGCCTACTCCTAACAGAGTAATGTTTGCTACTAGTGTGGTGATTAAAATTAATGAGGGTAATAGATTCACTTTTGTAAGCAAAATGGTTTTATAGGGCTTGAGGAAAGGACTTACTTTGAAAATACAGCAGCTCCTGATTGTAGACAACAAGTTTTCGTCAGTGAAGTTTTCCTGGAACATGCTTCTTCGTAAGGAATCAGCTCTAGGGACCGTGAAGAATGCAGTAGCTTTTAGGCAGGTTCTCTCTTAAACCTTTCACTAGAATAACTTCTTCTCTCGTACAGTTCTTTCTCGGAAATTGCAGTTCTAGGAACTATGAGGTACCGTACAGGTTCTCACTTAATTCATTAACTAGAATAACTTCACAAAATCCTCCGTCGACTGCGCACTGTTATTGGTTCTTTCGGAAGCGTTCAATAACAGTTGTTTTTTTGTTGTTGTGAAGAAAGCACTTTATTGCCTATTGAGTACAATGTTAACTAACGCGACGAATGTCGAATATTATCTCTAGTCTCTAGTCGCCAGCTGAAGCTTTTATATAATCTGCGACTTCTGTAAGTACATAACGTTATAAAATGAGATATGAATAATAGTAAAAAATATATACAGGATGTTTAGATAACATGCGAAAGAAGTAATAGAAAAACATTTGTATGAACAAACAGCATTTAAAGATTTTACGCAGGAAAAAATTCAATGTTTTTTACTTTTTATTTAATGTATAACGTCAATGGAGAATCTTTAATGCGAAGGTGGTGTGACTTACCGCAGAAGTACAGACGCAAACCTTACCTTTTATCAAGATTACCTTGTTTGGAACACAACCCAGAATTAAAATGGAATGTAACACAACCAAAATTTATTTACAAATAAGAATGCTTTGTGTGCTTAAATAATAAATAAAGGAATATATTTTTTTATTAACGTTTTTATTTTATAAATCATAATAAAGGTGTAAAATAAAAAAAGATTTTGTATAACTAAATGTATTTATATAAATAATATGAAGTCACTTAAGAGCAGTATCATTATCATCCAGGTTAAAATCAGGATATTGAAATATGTCAAATATGTCATTGGCATTTGTTTTCCATATAGTCTTCCAGGCGGTAAAGCAAACCATCCAGTTGTAACTTTATCAAGTTATCTATAAAACAATTTTTACAATAGTCCCCCTTTAAATATTTTTGACATATACTAGCAGCGTTTCCATACTTTTCAGCTAATTGGTTGCATTCCATTCTATATATTCTTCATTTCCATATATAGTTTCATGTTCGGCGTCAAACTGTTAATTTTCAAATTGTTGCAATAGATGCTGTACACCACTATTAATATCAGTTATTTCAATTTCTTGTACGTAACATGATTGAAGAATTTGACTTTGCTGACTGAATCCTAGTACCGTGTTGCATCTTATAGACAACTTTCCACCGATAAACCAATTCTGAGCAGTTATAAGACCGGTTTAACCGATATTAAATTCCGGTTTAGAACCCTGCGCTATTTTTAAAAATACCGGATAAACCGGTTACGTTATTTATTGACACAAACAAGACCGGATCAACCGCCGACCCCCACTACTACCATAATATTTAATATAAAAGTTACAGCAGTTCAAATAAATGGACAGGACTTAGCCAATGAAACATTTTGTGTCAACGCAGCTTATATATTTTATATAAACGAAGATGTTGTTTATAGATTTTGCTATAAATGCTACGACGGAACAGATGGAAAAAATCATTTTCATGTAAATTATCACTATGTAACTGGTAAAGAAAATTGTCCAGAGGTATTTATTAGTCACCGTTGCACCCACAGAATATATAATATTGTTCCAAAACGGGCATGCCTGTTTTGCATTAATGTCGATGTGTATAAAATAAGTTGTAGTACAAATATGTAATAAAATATACAAACATGTTTACTAAAGAATTTTATTTTACTATATAAATATATAAATATAATATTACAAATACACAGAAATTACAAAATATCCAAATCAAAATTATTCATGTACTTAATAACGGTTTGTTTCATCAGACTTATACTCTTCCATTATTTCATTACCTAATTTTATTAATTCACGTAAATTGTTTTCGGATTTTGAAAGTATTTTTTATGGCCCCATGCTAGAGTTTTTGTATGCTCTGAAAGAACATTGGACATTTTATCGTCGTGAGAAGATAGAGTAACTTTGTTTTTTAATTCTGTATACATTGTATGTAAATGTGATCTAAATATATACATTTTTCTATAAACTGATCCACCATTTTCTACGAGTTTCTTATAATCTAGAATTTGCAGGTCATTTTTGATAACGTTTTTAGAAATTCCTTTGGTTTTCTTGGTTTAATTTTCGCTTAGTTCAACACAGTATGCTTTTGTTCCAGTATCACAGAAACTTTTAATAGGAATGCCCGCATATTCATCTTTCATTTTACCAAGCATAGACTGATTTCTAGGCATATCATGAATATTGTTTTCTTTATAATTTGAAGTATCAAAGCAATAAATATTATTTTTAATATCATCGTAAATGTTATCTGACTCAATTTCAATAATTAGGGAATCTGTGTCAGTATAACAAAGAGACGCCTTATCTCCATATGTTTTTTAAATGAAATTATATAAAAAGTCATATATAACAGTTTTTGAAATATCAAGAATGGAAAATCCGACATATCCTATTTGTTATAACAAACAGATAAATGACCCATTTGAACGACTACTAAATTTTCTGAAAAAACAAGTTTTAAAATTAGGCATGCTTACAAAACTTTCAGCCCCTTTTTTATGGTGAATATTTTCCCAGTATGACAAAAGTTTAATATCAACACGCTTATCTAGACTTTCCATAGTTTTTCCATATATGGAGTTTATGTAAAATTTAAATAGATCCCTTTCAAATGCATTTTTTGTAGAATTGTCTAAATCTATATACGGTTTTAGCCACGGTTGTTGAGAAAATTCTAAAATTTTATGAATTTCGTTCACATTAATCTCACATCATACACTGCTTTAAATTTATGTAGTGAATTATGTAATTATATTTGTTACGTATAGTAAGAAGCAGCTTTGAGGGTTTGCTATTGGGAGGCACAAAATTATCTGGGCAAAATGATACAGCCCATGCAAAATTCCCAAGGATCAATATGATGGTGTTGACTTGAAAAACGATAACTGGCTATTCTAAACTTCATGGGGTTATGTAGTAGCTCAACACCCTTAACCACGGGCGACATAACAATTTTGTGTGAGTTACGTCTCATATGCCCTACATAACTTTGTTTCGGTACATGTTCATCACAAACTGTGCATTCAATTGAACATTTTTTATCGCTAACAGGATCACTTTCTGTATGGCTTATTTTAATTTTCTTAGTAGGGTTTTCATTATTGCGATATAAACAGCTTTCTCTAAGATGACGGCCCAAATTATATTTAGAAGAGAACTTACACACTGCACAATACATTTTAGAATGATGATTACCCTTTGACTTACTAGATTATAAATAATATGGGATACAAGTTTTGATATATGGTTTAACCAGTTTAATGACTACAACAACCGGTTTCACAATTTAACCGGTTATTATGGTTTTGTAATCTGGTTTAACCAGTTTTATAAATTAGTTCAGTCTCATTGTAACCAGATAAAAAAATTATTTTTGATTTTTTAGCTTCAATTCTTATATATACAATATATTTGTGAAAAATGTTCCAGTAGTAGACATTAACAATGCCGTTTCCAAAGCATTGGGACAGAAAACCGAAAATTGCGGTGTTCCCATTTAGAATAGACGAGGCAGTATTCTGTCATAATTATTGGAGAGCCCGGTATTCGGTGAGATTAATTGTTTTACTGGACTGTCTAGAAATTGTGTAGATCTAAATCCTGTACAAATTCAAACTGAACGTAGCCAAGAACAAAATTGTACTAAGTGTGGTGTTATATCAAAACACATAAATTTTGGAATTTACAGAGACGTTTGCAATACGTGCTTAAACAAAAATGTGTGTATGCAACAAAGGTGCTTAGTTTGTGAAATAATTGGACAATATTATTATAATTATAAATGTCAGAATTGTATAAGTCGTCTGACATACCTTTATGAAGAAACTGGACGTTTATATTTTAATGATGTGCATTTTCAAATATGTTGGTGTTTAAATCACGAACAGCAAGTAATGAGAAATAAACAAAACCGAAGACCCCCTTCAATGATTGCTTAGAAGTTGATATTATAATTGAACAATTTTTAATAAATTATTTGGGTAACATAAACAATTGTAAACTTATTTTTACTTAATATTATAGTGGATGAATATTTTTATGGTATGTTAGTCAATGATTTTAAAAACATTAAATAAAATATTAATATATTCTATACATATGACCTAAGAAATAGTGAATTATTTTGCAAATTGAAATTTAAATAAAATTTTTATAAATATTCTTTATTAACATGTTAAAGAAGATCCACTCTTTTGTTTACTGTATCAGGGAATTATTTTCTTAAATTTTTAAAGTATTTATATTGTGTTAATGAAAGAAATAAAATTGATAGAGATTGTAGCAAATATTAAATAAAATTTTAATAAATATTCTTTAAGCGGTGGCGACGAAGTGGAAGCTTCTTCTGTGATCGGTTTTACCGCAGAAAAGCTACCATTCATTATTATTATTGAGTCGTCCTGAATAACTTGACTAGCCCAACTACTCATATAATTTTGGTCCACTTTTCTATCGAATTCGTCGTTGGTCATTTCGTCGCCACTTGCACTTAATTTTTTTAAATCGAGGTTAATCTTTTGGGACAGGTTGAAATAACACCAGTAGTTTATAGATACAAACTAAACTACACACGCGAGCAATTCAATTTATACTAAAAGACGGAGAGGAGTTAGTACCCACGCTGACTAACAGTTGGAGGTGGTAATCCACGCTCTGAATCCTGTCTCTTTGTTTAAACGCATCGATAAACTGCATCGTCAGGTGCTCGGATACTGGTTTCTTTGTTCTCTGATTTTGCTGATATAAAATATGCATAGAATGTTGTCTCGATGCGCTCCAGCAGACTATGTTGTAAAATACTTTGTCTCATCGAAAACCTGCATTCTCAGGTGCTCGAATACTGGTTTCTTTGTTCTCCGCTTTTGCAGGAATAAATGCCTGGAATGCGGTATTGATACATTCGAGCAGACTACGTTGTAAAATGCTTTGTTTCTCTACAAGATGATTTTGCAGATGTATGTAAATGCAAAATGTATAATGGTTGAAGTAGAGGTGGAAAGCAAAAATTAGTTTCTGCATTATATAAACTGTCGCAAAATAAGTTTTGTTGTGTAGTAAGCAAAATGAACACCGACTTAGTGGAGTGTCCAATTAAATGCAACTTTTGTTCTTTATTTCAGATTATACTGACAATTTGAAATGCCCCTCTGAGAACGCTCAACCAGAGAGTAAGTTTTGGTACAGATTTATTTATGTAGACATATTTAAATTTAAATATATATCATATTTTTATTTACCAAATTACTTTTGTATTAATAATTCATCAAACTTTTGATATATATTTCATTTTATTCAGCAGAAAGTTTGAATTCATATATTTCATAAATAAATGTGGTTCTGAATTTTCCATGTATTTACAATTTTTTTACGATTACAATGTTATAGAAGATTGCTGCAATACACTTGTCGCCACGGTAGAGCTGCCTTAACCTCATCCTTGCCACTATTTGGAATTAATGTGAAGTTATAATTTAAAATATTTTAATTTCTCTATCCAATAAAATATATATTAAAATTTTCTGTTTTATTTTTAATATATTCATTACTGAAAAATTTATAACAAATTATTATTACTAATAATTTAAAACAAATTCTGTGTTGATTTAATACGAATATAATAAATAAATTTGGATAAATATTCTTAAGAAGTTCCTATTGGAATAAGTATAATTTTAAGAAAATAGATATTGTGGACGAAAACAGAAAGAAACAGATTAGAAAAACGTATAAATATTTCTTTTTTTAAGTCGCTTATTTTTTTATTGGATTTTTCAAAACTACTCATTCAGACGAGTTTGCCAACACACATTTTAACATACCATCCTTATGTAAAATTACGCGTTACCCCTACCACTAACTTATTAAATATTAGTAAAACAATGTTTTGTCCCATCAGTCAATATCTCTTTATCATCTCTTTACAGCAAAAAAAATCACCTTTTTATCTGTTCAAATGACAGAAAAATTTTAAAAACTTTTCGAGCAGTTTTCCCGTTTTCACCTCTACCACCCGAACAATGTGTCTGGCGGCAAACTCTATATACACTTTTTTTGTCTTGACAAGTCCCTCTATAACATCGCACGATTAGTTTTATTTTTGATTTATTGAAATTTCATCAAAAATATCTAAATTTTAATTACAGATACTAACTTAGTTGTTCCTTTATTTATTTTCTAATCTGATACGGCATCGAAAAGATAATGTTGTACCATTTAAATTTTGTCGTTCAACACAAAAGAAATGTAACCTTGACATTTCACCAGTAACTATTTTCAGAAAATAACATTGGACTTGTCCGTAATAATTAGCGCATAGTACACTACAGTTACACTATTTGCTGATGGTAACAGCGAATGTTCAAATATTTTAAAAAAAGTACATTTTTTAATAAAAAAGATATATTTTTTGAGATATGTAATTTCTGACCGCCAATTTGAAAAGAGCATTTTCGAAACCATCCAGAACCATGTTTTCGTATTTTCACTTTTTATAAGAACTTTACCTCTGGAAATAAAAAAATGTAAAATAATCGAAATTTTCGATATTTATTGCTTGCTAGCAAGAATAAAACCAAGAAACGATCTTCTTTTTTCATTTTTTATTTAAAAATCATTATTACATGTTATAAGTTTATACTATTTCATTTTTATTAATCCAAGAATTATGTTTTTTGTCCATTCCTAACCATTTTACGAATAGTTTATTTCCACTTTCCCTAAGAACTGTTTCAATTAAATAAACATTATGGTGCATAGTTTTTAATTTCTTCTGCATAAAAGGCTCCTTGAATTTCTTGATTGTTTTGATCTTTCAACAGGTAGGTTGTTGGATTAGTTCTATTAACTTTTCTTATTATAAACATCTCGTTGCTCCAATTTGCCGTGTATGATTTACTGAATGCCTCTCTATATCTACTAATTCTTACATAATCACCGACTTTAAACTTTACTGGTTTTAGATCGACGGTTTTTATGTAGCTATAAGCTGTTTGTAGCAGTTGCTTATCATTTTTGTTATTTATTTCACTAGGGGCCAAACCATGTGTTCAATGGGGTGTTTCATTATATCTATTTACGATGTGCGGTAATATATTTATCCAATTATAAGTTCCTTGTAAGCTAAACTGCTTCCACATTAAATTTTTCAGTGTTCTGTTCACCCTTTCGGCAATGCTAGCTTTTAAATTTGAGTAAGTACTGTAATGATTAATTTTGAATTTGGTCATCAACTGTTTGAAGTCTTTATTGTAGAATTGCTTGCCTAAATCTGTCTGACAATTGCGCGGAATATGCTTCATTAGTGACAATTTTTGACCATGGTATTAGTCACATCTTTTCCAGTTTTGCATTTAACAGGCTCAGCCCATACGAACTTGCTAAATATGTTTATAACGACGATAATATATCCAGTAGTCCTTGTTAATCTTTGCATAAGGAATGGTTTCTATTAAATCAGCTTAAATTAAATCGTTTAGACCTTTAATGATCACATGCCTCCTTTTAAAACTCTTTCTAGCAGGCTTATGAAGTTCGTTAACTACTACCTCTTTAATGCTAGACATTTCTTGCAATACGGCACTGTAAAACCATTTTCATGTATAAAGATGGTTGCCCTAGTACAGTGTTGAATAATAATTTATCTCCTTTATTTATAGTGAGCTCAATAAGACCTTTCGGTGTAATGGCACTACCAAAATTATGAAACATTTCAGAATCAGTTGGAAAAATGTCTACATATTCTATTTTTCCAGAGATCGGAAAAATATATTCCTGTTTTTGATTCTCCAAGGTATACATATCCGATAATTTATTTTCAGAACCCTCTATTTTTATTATACACTTACTTTGATGTAAGGAAGGTTCACAAATATAAAAAGGGGATGACTGGGGAGAATACGCTAAAGTTGGTAAGAGATAAGGACCAGATCTATCTCTTAAAATATGTCGACCAAATTTATCGATGGGCATGTTGTTCGAATAACAGTTTACGACTGAATGAGGTTGTTATAAGGAATTTGTTATTGTATGACTTTCGCCTCTCTGAGTTTCTCGACGATCGAGGATAATTCGTTATCGTGTGAATTATTTACAACCATTTGCAACTTTATTTAACAAACGCATTCTATTAATTAACTCATTAACATTGTTGAAATACACGTAATCTATTTTATTATTGGATAGGTCTAGCAATCCACCTTTGGTGTAATGTTTTAACGATTGTGTTCTACGTGGAGGTCTATTTGGTGGTGGAGGTTTTGAGAATGATTGTGATTGGGGTTATGATGGGTAGCTGAGGGTGAAACTTGATTAATGCATCTATTTTGGATTTTCTTGGTGTAGACGTTGGTGTTTCAAATTCCCTAGGCTCCTGTTTAATCGGTACATCTGATTTTATGGTAGAAAGAAATTTATTCAAGGGCTCTGTAATTGGTTTATACTCTCTTTCCAACTCAGCTTGAGATTGAGCTATGTCTGACTTTAAGTTTCGATACTTTTCTCTCACAAAATTTCTGGCATTAACCAGCTGCTTCGTCAATTCTCTGTTCATCGCTGGTGTGTGTTAAATAATGATAAAAAGTGATATGTGTAGACGTATTTATAACTCAGGCTGGTCGAGTCAGCTTCAGTTCTCAAAACAAACCCTTTTTTATGGTAATATGTATGCATCGAACCCCTTTCTATATCTCCCAGATAGCAGTGCGCAGTCCTTATCTATAACAAGAAATCCGTATTTATCTCCAGCATTCACCACACATGTCTTTGAACTGCTGAAATGGCATATCTACGTTATCATCGTAAATATGTTTTAAATTTGTAAAATCTTGCTTAAAGATAACATTAAAATCGAATTTTCTCTTATGAGTTGTTTTGGAATAGACGAGTACGTCTGACATAAATAAAAACAATCTGTATTTTTATGACGGCCGAAACAGAAATAGTCTTTCATAACGCTCTGATTGCAACAGACTACATCGTCAAAAATTAGGATAGAATTGGGCCTTATTTCACTAGGAGGAAGTACTTCGTCACCATCGCTGAATTCATAGTACCCAATATAGGGTACTCTTTTATAAGGGTTAACAGCCGTTTTAAATATTGATATTTTGGTTGGTATAAAGATTTCGAATATAGATAAATATTTTCAAAACGTAAACCGATTGGATGTTCTAATAAACTTATTATAACATTCGTTTTCCCTGTCCCTGAGGAGACTCCTTTTTGATGAACCTCCAAATAGTGGACCATATTTTTTAAAGGTATTTCCTGAAGAAACGTCATCATGATTTGTAACTGGTAATACAATTTTCTGTGGTTCGATCTTCATTGTATAATCAAATGTATTCAACTGGAAATCTCTAGGTGAGTAAAGTATTTATAAGGAAGTTTTCCAAAAAAGAAACTTTAGTGTGACTTAAATCGTCGTCTTAAAAGTATATATATTGCTCGTACACGACACTTCTATCGTTAATCGCGCAAGGAAAAGTCTAAAGAGAGGATCAGGATTTGTTAATACACTTATAAACAAACTCCCTTTCGAACTTCACTTACCTGGATATCAGTACTGTAGTTCTGGTACTAAATTAAAAAAGCGATTGGCTCGGGGTGATCCGGGAATCAGCGACCTTGATCGAACGTGCCGCGAGCACGACATCCAATCAGTAAAAGTCCAAATCTAAAAGATCGTCACAGGGCTGACTATCAACTAGAACAACGTGCTTGGGAAAGAGTTAAATCGAAAGACGCTAATTTAGGAGAAAAGGCGGCTGCGTTGGTTGTTACCAATATGATGAAAGCGAAAAGAAAGTTAGGTATGAAGAAAGTTAAACCAAAGAAAGGAAAAGGTATTCGTCGTAAACGCATAAAAAAGATAATTATTCTAATTCCTAGAAAATGAGGATTTTTACCACTTTTACTTCCAATATTAGGAGCCTTGGGGGTTTAAGAGGTGGTGCTGCAGGTATAGCTAAAGCTGTTAATGACGCTAAAGCAAACAGTCAAAAGTTGGTGGAACAACCAAGACATAATCTAGTTATAGAGCAGTCCGTTACTGGAAAAGGCTTGTATTTGCGCCCGTACAAGAAAGGAAAAGGATTATATTTAGCACCATATAAAAAACCCCCAATAAAGCTACACCGTCGTGCATTAACAGATGTAGATTTAAAACAATTTGCAAAACAATTGCAGATCCCCCATTTTAGAGGTGTGTTTATGAGAGATAATTTGACACGGCAAATAAAAAAAATGTATGTGGTATCATTAATTTAGATATTTGGATAGAAAAATAATACTATAGTGTACTTTGATAGTTATGGGAATTTGAGAATCCCAAATGCTTTAACAAAATATTTTTTTAGCGATGGTAATTTTAATATCGTAAAATATAATCATGGCAAATTTTAACGTGACAATACTCATGCCTGTGGGCGTCTGAGCCTAAAATTTTTATATAATGTGTTAATGTTAAAAATTCTTCATTATAAATATACTTTCGAGTTAAACATGTCTAACTTTTTCCGTTTCGGGAAATTCTTCAGTACTGAGTGCTGATTTTAATACGCCGATATACTTTGACGAAGATGCAAATTATGTAATTGGATTATCCAATTTTGAAACTTTCAACGTTATTCCCAATATCGATTAAACTAATAAAAAATTTACTTATGGTAATATGACGATATACAGGGTGTTCCAGAATGATGGTCAAATATTTTACCAGTGTATTTCACAAGCCATTTCAGGGGGAGATCTTGATATGAAATTTTTCAATTTGGATCTTTATTGTTGAGATATTCGAGTCTCAAAATGGCGGAAAAAAATAGTTTTTTATATTTACTTAAAAACGGCTGCACTTAGAAACTTCAATTTTGGTACACATTATCAGCTAGTTAAAAGCTATTTTGAGGTGGTGTCTATTCGTTTGCTCATGTTTCTAGAGGGCGGTAATAAGCAACCCCTAGATTTATTTCTTTCAGAATTTTTTTCTGCAATGGCTGATTTCAACAAAACTTTTTTTTAATACTACATATAATTATACTACTTTTTTCCCTCTTGTAATTTTTTCATACAACCAACAGTTGGCGCGGAAAAAAATAAAAATAGTTTTCCTTACTTTAAACATCTTTTCGTCACCGGTTACTGATGACCGCAGTAGGCGGTATATTTTTAAAAACTTAAAACTGTTAAAACCAGATACGTTAAATTGTATTTAAAGCGGTTTGTTTAGAAAAGTGGGAGAAAAAAATTGGTGGGGTTTAACTATTCTGCCTCTGAATGGTCTGAGGGAACATTTTCAACTCTCCGACTTCTCATTGGTCGAAAACCGGTTTGTGGGTGGAGCTACTGAAAAATTGGTTGGGGGGGAGCAAAAGTGGTGGGGGAAAAATTTTCAACTCCTTCTTCTGATTGGTCGAAAACCGGTTTGTGGGTGGCTGTACAGCGTAGATACCTGCCAGCCAACATTTAGTTAAACCGATAAGTATCGTAGTGATGACACTTGTAATTTAGTACCTTGTTCTTTTCATATTTGCGAGTCTAATATTTGGATATTATATACAGGGTGTATATGACAAGTCTCTTTGCTGTAAAATAATCACGCGTTCAGTATATTTCTGTAATGTAATGAACCACCCGGGTTCATCCCTAATATAAATTTATTTTCCGGAAATAATATTTTATTTTGTTAGATTAAGTCCAGCGAGCGCTCGAATTTTTTATCAGTAGGCAATAATTTTTACTAAACCGTCGATGCCCTACTCCGAAATCACGCACCGCACGCGCATCTCCCACCGTGACCTGTGGTTGTCAGGTGGGGAGTAAGTTAACAAAAGTGAGGAAGGCAAAAGGCAGGGTTGTTGGAAAACAGCTCTTGAAGAACCAGTCCAGAGGTTCTCCCGATCAGCCCAAGAAAACCAACCGAGCCAGGAGAAGCCGCAGAGCCCAGCAGTGCCCAGGAAATAAGTAAGCAATCTACCTTCCTCTGAATCCTATCCTTTTCACGCCGTTTGGGTGTTTTGAACTCATACGGGCTGGTTTGTACTTTTGACGGACGAGGTAGTTTGGCTGTGCACAACACCGCTACCTGACCGAGCCGTCGACTGTCTGCCGTTTCACGACGTTGTCCTCATCCGGTTTGGCTGTGAACAACACCGCCGGCGAGTGATAAACGCTAGTGAGCCCTACGACGTTTTCGTTGTCGGTTTGGCTGTGGACAACACCGCCGACGAGTCATATACGCCGTTTTGGTACACCGAACGTACACCGAAGTGTTTGGCTGTGAACAACACCGCACTAAGGGGTCGTTGGTGACTAAGTTGTACAGGGTTGTTCTCATCGAGGTGGTTTGGCTGTGCACAACACCGCCATCAAGGGAGATACACCGCGTGCACTCATTTCTATCCTTCCGGATAGACATCCGAAAACTGCGTTATTTTCCGTTAGACCAAAACCGTCCCGTTTGTTCGCTTACTTGTTTTGTTAATAACAATTGCTGTATATTGTTACTCTGCACTGCTTACGCTTTCTCCTTGGCTACAGTTAATTAAAAAACCGCTTTTAACTAATGCTTGCTATTCGCATTTGCAAGGCCGAAATAAATTCAGAGTAGATTTTTGCTAAATCCATACATTTTGTTTTTATTTTCAGAACCTCGCTGGAACCATCCCCTAGGTATAAGTTTATAGTTTAGTCCATATTTTGTTTGTAAAGATTTTCTGCCAATAAAGTATTTCATGCCGTATGTTTTACTTTAAGGGTATTTCGTAGATAATTTATATTTTCTTTCAGCACCGAAACAGACCGTGTTATATTCTGTTTGAAAATTGTAAGAAAATATATTTAGCTAGCATTTTGATTTTAGGACCGTTTATTTATTTTTAATTGTAAATTATGCATCCGATTTAAAGACAAATTCATATAGTCTTTATTACTATTTAACTGGTTATTATTTATTTCCATTTCATCAAATAAATTTGTTAAAGAAAGAATGTGTCGTATTCATTCATATCAGTAACTTTGATAAAATTCCGATCTAACAAAAAAGAACTTAAATAGATTTTTACCGTTCTACACTGATAATTCTGTTTATTTGAAAAGTAAAACTATCACTACACCGATAAAACTAGTTTTGTTGCTCTAGGAATAAAAAATAAATACAACAGACCCTTGGAATTTAACTTTCTTCACTGTAGCTGCCCGAGTACTTACTCTAACCGAGGGTGAGTTCACGTGGAGTTTCTCCCACGTTAAACATAGAGAGACTGGCGCCCGAGACTAACCGAAAAGATATCCTGAATTGCGTCTCCGTGACGTCACTTACCACCGCCGAACCCCGCTGCACGAGATAATTTAGTCCGAGAAGGTGCATCACAAATCTGACGGCTGAACCGGACGCTGGTGACGTCATATCCGACGCTACGAAAAAATTACAAATAGTCGTTCGCAATCGGGATACGCGAAAGATTCTAGAGGGGAAAAAAAGGCGTCACAATACATATAGCTAAACATTTTACCTAGGTATAAATGATGCTTTGGCTTAATTACTTTGGTTCAGAACATTTACTTAAAATTTAAGGCGTAGAGTTAATACTTATTGTCAACCACTTGTAGCTACAATTGGAAATTGTACACACTCACTCATTGACGCACGCATACTGTTTTAAATAGATCATTAAGAACTATCAAGGCCTTCAGCCTACCACCCACCTACCACTTATGAACTGTTATTACATTACACATTATTATTTATTATTAAAACGTTATCACTTAGCACTTTGCCATCAACTCAAACTAACCAGCGAATATACTGAGTATTCTTTTAAATGGTTGTGTAGTTTTATTGCACCGTAAGATCTAAGGAGGAATATTCATGAAGAGTTCTCAAGCTCTAGTTTTGTCTCTCTCTCTTTTATTTAGCGTGACAGTGTACGTATTTATTCCCTGGGCAATCTGGCATACCACCACCACTGAACGACCCTGAGAATTATTTCATCGAACTAGACCACACTAGGCCGCTTGGGCCGTCCTTAGTGGGAACTGAGTCTTATATTAAACTTTTTTTGCTACCGAATTTTATCCAGCGTTCAAGCCTACCTCTGTCAGAGGTTGTGGTAGCAAACTTCAGCATACTATCCATGTATTCGGATCGTCGAGTCATTGGGCGAGAAAGTAGCCTTACTTAGCCCCTTATTACTTCTAAGTATTTTTTAGACTTACTATCGTTTCGACCCAATTCAACTTTGTGATTTTTATAGACTGCATTTGTTAATCTCAGGATTTCTCCATACCAGAACTACGTAGTGCTGACGGTAATTTTAGAAATATTATATCATACAGGTCTAGATTTCTACGATATGTTTTCAATTTCTTACTATTTCGCCAAAACGATATATTGTTTTCGGAAAAATTCACTTCTGCGTTTCCCATTAATAGTTTATTTGTATATTTGCACGGGGATCAATTCGCACACCGTACACTATGTTAAATTCTTTAAACATTAATCTTTCCACATCAGTATCTGCGGTAGATCTCTTTACAGCATGGCCGCTTCCACCAGGAATAGAATATTTGTCATCTGACAGTCAGTCTTAACTGTTTTAAAACTTTTAGCAAACAATTTACTTTCCGGTTTGACAAATGAAGGGGGCGAAGGAGCGTTGACTCGTTCTGTGGCAGGTGATATATTATACAGTGGCTTCGATATTGGTTCATAGAATTTCTCAAGAGCTAACTTATCCTCAATATGTCTGTCTTTTATAGTATTAAATTTTTTTTATAGCATCTGTTGCCTCTACACCAATTTCCTTTTCAAATTCGTTTATCGGCTATTGGCGTCCCTTTTTTTTATTTGCTAATATATCATGAGATGCACTCTGGTTGTCATTTGAAGAGCGAATGAGTCGGTCATAAATCATCAAGAACATAAATGTAACAATCGAAACGCATTCGGCATCTCCCCTTATGTATCCCGTATCTCCCTTTATCAGTCACAAAAAACACTTATTTTTCCAGAATTTAACACACATCTGTAAAAATTGGGAAAACGCCATGTCCGGTTACATGATCCGAAGAAATATGTCGGAGATTAAGCTCATCTTGTTTAAACAACACCATAAAACTGGAATTATCACTTAGCAATCAACGATTTTATGACGGTCCATGCTGAAATATGTTCTGATTGCATCCTGTTTTTCACAAATCACATCGTCAAATATAAATATAGAGTCTGATTTGGAGTCTTGCGGTTCCATATTTTCCACATTATCAATTGTCGCCAACATATTACGCAGATATTCATATTTCGGTTGATAATTAACTAATTCGGTTGAGTATTAACTTTAACTATATGTAGACGTTGGCAAATCGGAATCCTTGAGGGTGGGTTAATAGGGAAATCATTACGTTCGTCTTGCTACAATTTGACAGACCAGTCAAAAGAGCCCGAATTCTATTAGGAACGAGAAGTCCGTGATGTTTTATATTAGAGATTGCCTACAGCTAACTTTTCCTTCTGTGGAATAATGTCCATTATGACTCAGATGCAATGATGGCTTAAATAAAATGAATGCGTTGGTTAGATATTTCTTATTTAAATGTCAACCGTTAAACGAAGAGGAGAGCGTCTACATTGTATCGCAGAACATTAAAAACTGCATGCGGTTTTGTGAATACATTGATTAATAAACTCCCAGTGGAATTACATTTGCCTGGGTATAAATATTGCGGACCCCGTACCAAATTACAGAATGAACTAAATAGAGGTGATCTCGGTGTAAATCTCCTGGATGCTTGTAAAATTCACGATATTGCATAATCTTGAAATACGGATTTAAAATCTAGACACAGGGCTGACTACGAATTAGAATAACGTGGTTGGGAACGAGTAAAGCTTAAAGAGGCTACGGCTGGTGACAAAATAGCTACTTGATTAGTTACGAACAACATGACAAGTTTTACGTGGAATTGGTAGAAAAAGAAACATTTAGACTACTCGTATAATACTCATATCGAAAGTGGAATTTTACTATTACTATCTATTTTTGCCGGACTATCGGTAATAGGAAGTCTTGCTGGTGGCGATGTCGGTATCTTCTAAGTTATCAGTGATGTCAAACTAGGTAGACAACGTTTATCTGAGGCTATGCGCTACAACAAGAACATGGCTATCGCCTTAGGAAACACTGTCAAAGGACTCTATTTAAAACCTTATCATGATGGTTTAGGACTTTATATTAAAAGTGGTAATTCAAAAAAAACTATTAGAAACCCCTACTCCGAAGAGCTCACACCGATCTGGATCTGAATTGTTATGCTAAAGAGATAACATATTTCCGCGGGATTTTCATGCGTGATGGATTACCTTCCAGTGGTCCATACCAGAATGAAGCATCAATTATTAATTTAGATAGCCTAAACGGTACTGGAACGCATTGGGTTGCATATATAAAGCGTAGGGTAGGACAGTAAACTTTTACGATAGTTTTGGTGACTTGTCTTCACAATCGGAGTTAATACAATACCTTCGAAGAGTTTTCGCTATAACTCCGAACGTCAACAAAAATTCGACAGTCTGGTATGAGCATTTATGCTTGAAGTTTCTTGCCTCTTTCTGAACAAATATTTTCTAACAAGTTAATTTAGTGTACCAGAATTAATCGTGAAGAAATCAAAAGATTCTCTTATAGCTTTTTACACCCCAACGTAAATGCAGGAAATTGTTATGCTGTTAATAAAGTCACTGGTTAGTTCTGAGATATTTGGGTAAAAGTGCCTAAAGTTATTAGTTATAACTTTTTCTTTTCATTTTTTGTACAGTATGATTCACATCCACTAAATATGTTTGATTCTTGTCAGTTTAAAATTTTTTTGAAAATGTGAATTAGTTTTTGAGGTATAGAAAGTTGTCAGACTTATATCCTTTCACAAATTAAAATATTAATTTTAGCTATTATTTATTTTATTAATTTCCTTAAATTTGCTGTAACAAAAATCAAATTTTAAATAAAAACGTATTGTTTATTATTTAACAAAAACCTATGTATCCAGTTGAAAACATTTTAAACAAAAGTACATAATATATATTATATCCCTAGTCTTCCATTTCGGCTTGTGTGGTTGGCCATTCTTGTAGTGTATTATAAAAATCTTCAAACTCCTCAGGTACGTACCTTATTATTTTTTTAATGTCGTTCATTTTCTTAATATCAATTGGAAGTATTTCTTCTCCATAAGCTTTTCGAATTGGTAAGCTTACCGTATCGGTGTTTGTATTTCTTAGAACAAAGGAGCTTGTCTAAAAGCCATCAATAAACTTACGCGCCTCAACAATGCCTTTTCTTCTGTGATCATATCGAATCTCCATAAAACTAGAAACCGCAAATCATTGCTTTTGAGCACGTGGAGTAGATCTACCACAACTTTCTATCGACAGACATGTTTTTTTATAGTGCTTAAACTACCAGTTCTTGAAATCTAGAACATCTTTTCCATTGACCATTTCACCGCAAATGTTTGTCCTTTTGCCGAGTTACAGATAACTTCGCAAACTAGTTTGGGTGTGTAGATTCTATCAATACGATTTAGTTTGCGTTTAACTAAACCAAAATCACGATCGCACGGCAAGAAAGAGTGTCCTCGGATCGGAAATTTGTGCACTACTTTTTCAAACAAACCTGATTATAACACTGTTCTTATTTTGGCCGGCGCAACCGTCACTATAAAGATGAAGCTCCTTTACTGAAGAGGGTACATTTTGCTTTAAATATTTTAAGATAAAAGAACATGTCTCATTTGGACCCTTCTTAGCTATACCTTCTTGATATAAAAAAAACTGTGCTGATTTATTCTTTAAGTTGTGTATACTAGAAACACAGATAGTTGCCGGAAGCAAAAAATGTCTTGAACAGGAATTGATGGCAGTGGAATGTTCTGCATGTAGTCAAAACAAAGTCCGAGTAGAGTCATTTTCTGAGCACAATTTTTCGGTAACCTGAATGCTATTGTTAAATTTTTTGGCACGTCTTTTATGTACTATAAGCTCCGCCAGTGCCGCTCGCTTAGTTGTTTCATTCAAACTAGAACTTGTTGCTTTTATATTGAGCTCTTCACATTGGCAGCACGTATCCACTTGTGGTCTTCCGAACTTGTAGTCAAAATGTTCCTTAAAAATTTTATAATAGGTGTAGTATTTTACATTTGTTCGAGGATATTTTTCTTTAAACATATTATGCATAATTTTCACGTTTAATCTGGCATCAAGGTATATTCCCTAGAAGAATAGTGACTTTGTTTGACAGGAAAAGCAGATATGTGCTCCCGAACAATTTGAATTATGTTGCCAGGTATGGTTCTTCTGTTATCCTGCTTTCCTCTTAAATCTCTTGGTGATTTTCCAAGGTTAAGAAGAGTTTGAAGTCTTTGAACGGCCTTGGAAGAAACGCTATGCAAGCTTAAAAAGGCAGTTTTATATACCTGCCGTCGATCTGCTTGAATATTAACAAAATATTTGAAAGACGAGGCTCTTAAGGAAGCTTGTTCATTAAATGGACGTTTTTTCTTAATAGGTTGTGATAACATTAAACCTTGTAGGTATATATCCTGTTCATTTTTTGTTTCGAAGGAACGGAACTTGTTCATAATAGTAATTCTCTGTGCTTCAGAAATCTTTTCGAAGCATTTATATTTGCACCTGCAATAAGTGATTTTACAATGATAAGGCCGTAATAAAAGTTTTAACAGAAGCTTACTTGCAAGGTTGTCCTATCGCTTTTCCTATTGCCTCGGTAATTTTTGTATGGATTTCCAGCAATTCTGCTTTTTTTAATTCTTGAAGATTTGTACTCATATGTGTTTTTTACACCTTTTTTCCTTTTTTAGTCGAATTTTCGCTATCACTCATGTTGTAGTGTTTATTTATTTACAATAATATTATATTTTTCTTATAAACAACGTAAATACAATCACGTTCACGCTCAAGCAGCGACGGAAATACAAACAGTTAACACATGTTTCTTAGTAAGATCGAGTGCGCCAGGGACTAACGCGCCGACTGAAGTGCGGGTAGCAAATTATTTATGAAAGGATGTAAGTCCCCGACTTATACCATTTCAAAATTAAATGCTATGTTTCGTTCGATACCAAGAGTTAGTGGTATACGTGACTTAGATCTTTTCGTTATTAAACAATGGATACACCATTAAAGAACAGATTCCTGGCAAAATGTCATTTTCATAAAAAAGGTGACTTATACCCTTTCATAAATTAGCGATTCATATGTACTTATACAGGGTAATTCAAAACTTATCTAAAAAAAATGTTTGAATGTAATCTTACAAATATAATTTTGTAAAAATTAAATTAAAAAGAGCAGTTCAAAAATAATTTAAAAATACAATTCCGCACAGCAACTGGAATCTGGTTCACTGTAAAATCTGATAAGGCTCATAATCTGTGACCTGACAAAAAATTGAGAAAAAGAAATAAATTACATCTATTTTTATACAGCAAATTCAACTGCTTTTATCGCTATTGTTCTCAATTATTAATAGAATTAATGTATGGTTTTAATGAGTAAAACAGTTTGACACACCTGATGTTAGAACATTTACAGTTTCTACAAACTAACACAGATAGATGTTTCTGCTTCTTGTTCGTTTTGAACTTGTACATTATTGGCAGCAGCTATGATACGTTTGCGTAAATCATCATCAATAGTGTCCACTTCGGTACCAATATATTTATTTTTTTAAATATCCGCACAAAAATAAATCAAAATGATTTAAAATCAGGAGATCATGGCAACCAGGGTACCGGTCCTCCTCGTCCAATCCCTTGGCATTAATGCTTGAACAGGTTGTATATGGTACGGATATAATTGAGCCTTGTATATGATACACCACACTGCTGAAATACGCCGTAGACGCCCTGAACCTCCGTCTCTTCCACGATTCGGTTACAAATTTCCCGTGTCACGCCAGCGTTTGCACTAAACTTGCACTCACTGTACATCGTTATAAAAGTAGCTGCATTTGGAACATGTTTACCAGGAAATCGTTCTGCTAAAGCATTTTCATTTCACCATAAATTAAAACAATATCCATCAACTGCGAGTTACTATAGACGTAAGTCATTTTTCATATTTGGAAAACTAATGTAAATACATGCATCACAAAAAAGTTAATACGATAAGTAATCGGATATTTGAAATCGCCTGGGTAGAGACTACAGCAGCCCAGCGATGTAAAGATTGAAACAATTAGAACTTATAATTTTTTCTCGGAAACTATAAGGATTTTATAATTTTTTTACGATATTGACTATTTTTTATAACGTATCTACTCCCAAATTTTTTTAGATATATTCTAAATCACCCAGTATATATGCAAAATAAATTATTATTGTTATTAAACCCCCATAACCCACATTTTGTTTAGTAATTACAGTTTGAGTTTGAAACAATCATGAGCTCCTTTGATAAGTTTGGACGTCGAAAAGATTCTCATTAAGGGAGAGATCTACGCGGCCCCCAAGGTATCGGTGGTTTTAAATTTACTAATGGAAACCATTAGATATTTAAAGCACAGTTAAAAAATTTTTGTGGACCTACACATAGAAAAGATGGAGCAACGTTGAAATACGCAAATTATTTTATGGATGCTACCCACTAAGCAAGATAAAATTGCTGCAACATTGCTCAAAATTTACAAACCAAGCTGTAAAGTTGTAAAAGTTTTTACAGGAAGTTCGCAAGGGATTTGTGACAAAGTTATAATTTCCACCCAAAAACTTTGCAAGGAAACATTATTTTAAAAAGTTCACAGTAATGTTAATATTGAAATGTGCTTACCTTGTGTACACTTTGCCTATAAAGTTAATTAAGAAAAAGAAATTACCAATAAATATTGTCATTTAATTTAAATAGTTTAAAATACGTCTGTTTTCACAACAGTCAACAGTCAGAGATTGGTGGTACTAGAAATATTTCGACTAGTTAATTTGCGAAATAAATAGTAGTTGTCTCCGCAGTTATATCTCCCATTTGATTAGTATGCTGTGTCCAGGATAAAGTCCTTCGACGAGAGTTTTCCTCTGCCAGTGTGGCAGTGACCAAGAATATACTAGGGATCTATTATTCTCTTGGCCGTGGTGCCAATTACCAGGGCCCAAATCTTGTAGATATCTTACAAAAATTCGATTACAAAGTATCAGTGAGATATAAGTGGCGCCATCTGTCGGCTATTAATATACATATAATTAACTGAATCGTTTTGTCATTTTGATAGAAAACGCAAATTCCATAATTTTAAATATTTATAAACTAATCCGCTCGTTTAGCTGATTCATAATATTTCTGAGAGTAACTATAGATTCAAAGAAACTAAATTATATTTAATACATTACATAAAACAAGTTTGTATACCATATGAAAAATATACCGGGTGTTCCCTCTAAGACTTTCAGTGCGAATATCTCAGCTACTATTGCAGCCAGTGCGACGAAATTTGGTATACAGGCACTAGATGGCGCGTAGAATACAATGATGGTATTAGTTTTTATACAGAGTGTTCAGTTTGGCAGAAAATCAATTTAATTTCGATTTTTTGGTAGTCAACCTCGGTAAAATTTGTATTTAAATTGAAATATTCTTAATTATGAACACATTCTGATAAAAAAAAGTCACGAAAAATCATGATTTTGTCATAAAAAAAACTCCTATGAAAAGTCCCCAAATTTCATTGTTTTGTCATGCAAAATGTGAATAGTCTTGAATCCAATTTACACACACGCAACAACCGCATGGATAGACGTCAAAACGTAAAGTGGCAGAAACTGTCAAAGCAAGTATTGTATTTTGTAGTGAGTATTTTTGTAGGAATTTTATTATAAATACGTAACACCACGAGGTACATTGAATGTGCGTATGTATTTCCAATAATGCTAGTTTTGTTAAAAGAAAAATGGAATTTAGAGGTTATTAGCTGCTCGCGTGCGCTGAGCTTTATTCGGCATGAATACTCTGAAAATATGTGAAACATTGTTTCTTTAATTGTATAATACGACTATTCCCGGAAATAATAAAAGCGATAAAGGACAATCACTACGAGCAGAAAACTAAATTTATGAACACGTCACAAGCCCTTGACTCTACTCGATCTCCCTGCCAACAGTGAACAGTGTCAACATGATGACATTATGATACGAAGTTGCCGCGGAGCCTGATACCCGAACAATATGTAAAAGTTAACCTAAAATTCCAAATGAAAATAATTAATAATGTCTCGACAACAAGTGGTACAAAGATTTTAAAGTCTAGAAACTATCATTAATAAAAATCTAATGGATTCCTTGAGTGAAAACTTCTGTTCCAGTATTACAAAAATATATCTGTTACAAAAACTACCCCACATCTCAAATCTGAGTAAAATTTCCATCCATATAGGTGTGCCACAAACACAAATTACATTCATACAGTAAAAAGTTTGATATGTACAACGATTAATGGGAACTGAGAGGAAACACGAAGGGAAAATGTAAATTTACTTAGTAGGTAATTATAACTTGCATTTTACATTGAATATTTGAGTTGTATTTTCTTGTACTTATGTTTCATATTATCTACTTAATTTCAAAGAACTATGGGGTTAAATTTATAAGAAATAACCCAGTTACCTGGGCAAGGACTAGAATTATCTTTACCTAATTAGTTTCAGATGGAAAATCTATTGGGGGCTTACTTTCAAGAACAGAAATGAGGACATATTTCAGTATTTGTAGGAGAACAAAATGAATATAATCGTATTCATTTCATCTTTGTGATGTATAGAAATTAAAAATATCCTCCAAAATGTTTCGTCTCACCCCTAGGTAGCAACCTAGAAATTAAAGTGCTGTTATGGAAGCAGGTTGACATACACAGTTACATTAATCATTGATTAAAAGATTCGATAAGATACTGAAGAAGCCAGATGCCAAGATTAGTTTATATTCACGCGACAGATAAATAAGAGGACAAGGAAAATTTTGCTAGAAAACATTAGACTTTACGTTTTGCCATAAATAAGGACATACCCAACTTTCTGTACTTGGTTTATATATTTAATAAATTTAAAATGCATGGAATGTGTAAGTTAACGAATGAACTAAATAAAAAATGTAAATAATGCAAGTATGACGGTAATTAAAGTTTATTAAATTGTTAATGCTTGTATTATTATACACTACAGAAAATACTAGGTACTTGTGTTTAATAATTCTATAACAAAATTAACATGTCTAAAACATAAATTTCACTGAAAGGTTAATATTCACTTCTTAAATAAGGTAAGTATGATTCAAAGCATGGAATGATAAAAAATGTCCCTTAACTTATTACGAACAGTATTCTACAAGGACAAAATTTTCAAAAATGTTACTGATTGATTTTTTATATTTTAATATACCTAATTATTATTCAGTTATAATCAGCATAATTTCAATTAAAAAATAATACGTACCTACCTACATAGTGGTTTATTTTTTTTTATTAGTGACTAAATTGATTAAGGGTCAACCGTCATCTTTAAGTATTCATTGTTTCTTAAACATTTCTGTTTAATATTTTGGGTAGAATAAAAAAGCCACAAATACAAATTTTAATTTATTAAAATAAAATTACAATAAATTAAAAATATCTAAGTAGTATATCTAGTTACATACATTTAATTGATTTCATGTTAAACAGTTTGGAGAGTATTTTACAAGAATAAAATTTTCAAAAATACTAGACTAAACGAGTGATTTTTTATATTTTATTCAGTTGTAATCAGCATAATTTTAATTAAAAAGTAATACATACCTACATTGTGGCTTATTTTTTAATTATGTCTAAATTGAATAACTTGATCCTTCATCTTTAAGTATTAATTATTATTATAAATATTATTTCTGAAACATTTCTGTTTAATAATTTGGGTAGAATAAAAAACAACAAATATAAATTTTAATTTATTAACAATAAAATAAAATTACGTAGGGATCTACATTATTACATCTGATTTTATATTAAACACTTGTTCTGTATTCTAATTTCTTTTACAGAGCAACGTTCATTCTGAGGGATGATCATGCATGTACGATTAGAAACAAATCATGCCATTTCATTGTTCGATACCTACCTTATTACGTTATGTATATTGTAACAACAGTTAGCTTTCAACATTTTTAAGATATTTTAACGAAATGTGTTATACTGTACATAGAATTATGAAATTAGTTGACTTTTCTTAATTTTATTTGTTTCGAAATTTTAAAACCCACGACAGACAACTGAATTTAATGTCTTATAGAATACTCTTTAAAGTGAGTTAGAGACTTCTTTATAATATTATCCATCATTTCATGTTTACAATTAATTCCAAGAAATGTCTGTGTAATATTGTTCACTTATTCTTTCTGGTGTCGGATGCTATGAATCGTTTTGTTTTAATGTAATTAATTCACATAACTGAAAGATAAAAACCATAATTACAAATTATTATCTAGCTTTAAATGACTGTGATAGGTATCTTCTGCGTAAAGTAAGTTTGCAGGTGATTCTTCCTAGCAAAAACCAGTTGCTTTATTTTAGTTCTGTATCATATAAAATACAGAAATTGTAAATTCATTGTTTACTATTTTACAGATGTATAGTTCTTCCTAAACATATTTTATCCATCAGAGACAAAAAGAAAGTGCTAAAATATGTGCACAACAATCATTTATAGGTTATGCTTTAGTTATTTTTGTGGGCCTGGGGCCTGGGGTAGCTTCAGTTCTCACTTTCAACGACAAACACGTTCACATTATAATAAAAAAGTTTTAAGAATCGTTTTGTTCGAATTTATTTGTTGCTAAATAAGTAATCAATAATTACAGCAGTTGGAAAAGAGGGATATTCTTTAGATACTTACGCAATTTAGTAAATTATTTTGTGATAAAAAATACGGATACCTACCTAATTATTATGTACACTGTAGTAACATAAAAAATACAATTACTGAAGTTTTATTACATTATAATGGAACAATTTAAAATATCCACATATTTTACACAATATTCATGCTGAACGGCTGTAACCATAGCTGTAACAGAAGACTCCGCCGGCGTAGCGACCCCAAAAGTCTCAACTCAAGTCTAAATTTTTATCGACAGGTCTCAATAACACCATTGTGCATACGTAAATTGCATTAAATACATTATTTAGCGTTATTTATGTCCAATAAAATACTTTATGCCATTAATATTTGACAATCCAATGACAATTCATAGCTTTGACGTTTAGCGATGTTAGTTTCTTCTGTGTAAGTCTGGCTCAAGGCTATGCGCGTTTTAAATTTGAGTACTTTTTGAAGACGTTTTTTTATGTTAAATTTTAACATTTTTGAATATTTATTTATCAGAATGTGTTCATAATTAAGTATATTTCAATTTAAACATAAGTTTTAGCAGAGCTGACTACCAAAAAATCAAAATTAAATCGATTTCATGGAAAATGAAACACCCTGTATAAGAATTGATGTTATCATCAGATTATACGCGCCATCTAGTGTCTGTATACCAAATTTCGTCGCACTGGCTATGCTGGTTTCTGAGATATTCGCACTGAAAGTCTTAGAGGGAGCACCCGGTATACAATCTGTGTACATACTACATTTAAACTACACTCAAACCAACCATTCTTTTTTGAAGTTTAGCCTCTGTTGATTGTTTGAAATTTACGTGTACATGTTACACCGTGATTACTGTAAAAGATTGTCGTAACATAAAGTATTAAATGTTTGAACAAATTATAAAAAACAAATTGTATCAACATTAAATTTTAATTTTGATAGCACTTTTTAAAGAAACGTTTCGAAATCTTAATAATTCCGTTGCATTGCAACTTTTCTTTTGTAAATTATGTGATAACTTGCAGCAAGTTACTATGTAACGTCACAGAAACTTTTTGCGGTTCACTTATAACAAACTATCTAATTAAAACATTCATATGAAATATTCTAGCAAGCGTGAAATTACTTTACAGTGTAAAATTACATATTTGAAATGAATGCAACTTTGTTAAACTGTTATGTAAGGTTTCTTGTTTACTGGGTAGTAGAAAAGATATTCTCTGCGAAACATCTAAACTCCTCATGATTTAGTGGCTTACGTGAAGAAGGAGAAAGCTGGAATTATGGCTAACATAGAAACGATATTCCAAAATATCACGAATCGTGAAGCACACGGAGGGCATCGACAGACGAATTTTATATTAAAAATACACCTTACGCAAACGTAATTTTCCCTGACGATGTTCAATCATGTCTTATACATTCACCCTGCCTGGGCAGTATGCTTGATATTGAATTAGATGGAAGTTGACGTTATGGTTTGGGCTTACTCGGTTTCTACTCATACAACTCCACTCACAACATTGATGAAAGTAACAACTTCTTCATCTACAGAAAGAAGAACAAAACCACATTTCAATCCATTAAAATATCGATGGGGGTTTATGAAATAGATAAAATTAATCGAGCAATAATTAATGGTATAAATATTAACAATAAGCAACTGGACAATAGTGAGACGTTATTCTCTCTACGAGCCAACAAAAATACCTTGCTATGTGAAAGATTCGTAATATTACATCTGGTGCTCATTTAAATAGGCAGCCATCGCATACACTTTGAATTTGATGTTTATGTAAGCCCAGTCACAAACTTACTAAGGAGCCCCAAAATATTATTTATATGCCGGTTCGACCGGATGGACGTCAGTTTATCGACAACATTGTTTTGAGCATTTTGGATGACAATGGTGATTTTAGAGAACATAATTGTGAAACTTGAATTAAGGAAATTGCCATAACTAGTATATCCACTTAATGGGATCAAAATACACAAATATGTCGATAGTATTATCTTAATCAGGTTAAAAGTTATAAAGGTGGGTTGGATAAAAGAAATGACGTTGATAGGAAGCAACTCATTCGCCTTTTGACAGTTAAACCGTCAGCACACCACTTACTACCGCTTAAAGATCGACTCTTTCTCAAATTAATTGGATTGAGCATTGTTAAAAAGAAGAAGTATCATTAAATATGGCCATATCTGCAACAAGCGAAAAGCTACAAGTGTTTGAAAAGCCCATTCTTGATAAATCACTGGTTAGCTTACATAAAAATATACATATAAACCATATGGATCTCCCAACTATAACAATTCCAATGAAATACAAATCCAATACATTTTCAAGATCTCATACTTGATATTGCAGATAGTTACATCTACACTGGAGGAAAATTTACACCGAAGGATTCTATAAAATGTTGTTGTCTATCCAATGATGCACTAGCATTTCTTTCTGAGGAAATTCGTTATGAAATGGGAGGAGAACAGGTGACTATAGTTAGAAAACCTGGTATTAGTACCACACTAAAAACTGTGGTATCGTTCGGAGAGATGCAAAATCAAAATTTATTTACTTATGAATAGTGCCAGTAAGATATTCAGCGGTAAACTTCCTCTACAATATGTCATGGGGTTTGCTGAAGATTATACCAAGGGCATTTTAGATGTCAATCAAAAATTGAGATACATTATCGCCCGCACCTGATGCTGCAAAGTTAATACACAGCTTTCCCAGTTTGTGATAAGAACCTGGAAGAGCCTTATTTATGGCACTTCTTGCGTTTTTTGATTCCCTTATACCCATAGCATAAATATATTTACATGGTATGGGGCAGAGTCAAAATTGATAGAGGAGATTGCTGTAATATGTGTGTAATTTCCCGAGACTGCATATTCACGACACGCTGATAACAATTGCATCAGCGTCTCCGGTGCCCCATGGCAGGCACTGCAGTTGGTATTAGGAGTCTCCATACCAACGACTCCGATAGACGAGGATACACCGTCTTGGCAAGCCATAATAAAGCCTTCGGTCTCAGGATTCAGCCCCGCAGACTTCAGAAAAGCAAAGATCTAGATGACTATAGAAGGTACCATACATCGACTTATCCTTGTGTTGCTGCAGAAAATTATGGGCTTCTGCAACTTTAATACAGGCTTTTTGCTGAACCGGTGCTAACTCGATGACAGAGTCTGTGATTGCCCGCTCGGCATTAAACTATATTATTATTGAGTGCAAATGTGATAGGTGGTCTGCTTACTTCCTGTTCGGCCTAAGCGGCTTACAGGAAGCGACCTACATTGCAGCAGGTACTTAACGCAGACCTCTCACCCTGAGCGACGAGCCATTAAATCTGTAAATGATACTGCAGGAAACAACTACTCCGCGGACTAATGCCCCGACCGGCATTAAATTACTCCTGCAGTATCTGTGTGAACAGCCAAGAATCTTTGTCGGACACACCACCAGACATAGATCAGTTTCGGGCCAGTTCAATTGTCGGTCATCTCACCTATGGCATACTGATGAGGGCTAACAAGCCCGAAACCAGTCTATGTCTGGTGGTGTGTCCGACAAGAGTTCTTGGCTGTTCACACAGATACTGCAGGAGTAATTCAATGCCGGTCGGGGCATTAGTCCGCGGAGTAGTTGTTTCCTGTAGTATCATTTACAGATTTATTATTATTATCCTTAATATCCGTAAACGGTTCATTTTATCGCCAATAAACAAGAATACCTTTTTTAGTCTAAGGTTGAAGCTATCCAGATTTATTATTTTAAAGTCTGTTTCATATAGAATGTTAAAAAGTTAGGCTTTAAGTTGTAAAGCTTAGCCTTGGTAAACTGAAAAAAATTAAATTTGTTTCAAGAACACTGTTTTAAGTGGTCGTCTAGTGTTTATCACATTGAATTTTTATTAAATTATATTAAGTACTTTAAGTTATTCAAGAAAAACTGATTTCCAACGGCGTCCTTCAGGGACACATATCTCCGTAGGGGGGGGGGCTGTAGCAAAAAAAATTATAGAAGCTTGACATCTTATTTTTTCATATATATTACAAAACAAATAATATTTACTGAATAGTTTCGGCAATATAAAAACCTTTTTTACTGTTTGAGTTTCTTCGAAAATTCTGCGGTTTCTGAGAAAAAAAATACATTAGATATCTACTCATGCTTACCAAAACTTTGATGAAAATGCATAATATGACACAGGTTGTATTATTTCTTTATTATAACTGTACTTGAAATAATTACTTGTTTGCTTTAAGTACTTACTTTATTTACTCTTATTCATATTAAAGGTAATAAATTATGTCCAACAATAACAACAATAAGCAAGTGCTGCTTTCCAAACGGTTCCAATTTATTTTATTTTACTTTTTTGGCTCGATGTTGGCTACTGATATATCAAATCGGTACGGGTGTGAAAACAGCAACGATTTGTGAGCAACAGGTTAGCAAAGCATGATATTTATTAAGCCCCAGTTATTTCTATATTTACACCACCACACATCTCCGGCCCGTACTAAGGGCAGCATCCGCCCCAGAACGAAAAATAGACATGAGAAATTATTTTGAAGGGTCTGCTAAATTTTTCACCGTGATGATATTTATTAAGCCCTACTTATTACTATCTATAGACCACCCCATATCTCCGGCCCGTACTAAGGGCAGCAGCCGCCCCAGAACGAGAAATATACATGACATATGATTTTGAAGGTGTCCGTTAAATTTTTCAGGTTGATTATACTTATTGCATGCTACTTGTAACAACCTATACTGCTTTACACATCTTCGACACGTATTAAAGGCGGCTGCCGCCCCAGAATGAAGAGCAGATATGAAAATTGATGTCTGATGTATTATATGTGTTAAGTTAAATTTGGCGTGTAGTGTGATGAGAAATTTATTTTCAGGGAAATACATATAGTGTATGTTCATTTAGTTATTCTATTTATGTAATTACCTTTCTATTCTTTATTTCAGATGTCTAATTTATTATTTTTTATGCATAATGTCGCATAACTTGCAGCTATTTATAAATTTTACATGACATGTTTTGTGAAACATCCGGTTGCAAAAATTACGTTTATAATAGTGTTCATTTTGTACAATCATACCGCATTTGACGCACTTTTCTTTCATATCATCTGAACAAATTAGAAGCATTTTTTGTAATTCCGCTCTGTATGTTTTCATGTCTTTCGGAACTGTTGTAAGCATAATATTAAATGAATCCACTCGTGGCAAATTGTCTGATTGTGTTTACACAAAATCCGCTTCCGTTATTCTGGAATTTGCACAGCATTGCCTAAACAGTATTTAACATATATATGACCCAAAAATGTCATAAAAATAAACACTTATTTACATCACCAAAATCGTAACAGTGCACCTGTATATTTACAGAAACATAAACCGCGTAAGAATAAATTAAATATAAAGATGTATCCACGATTCATAAGTTTATAACGATTTTGGTTTTCATAGCAAGTTGCAGAAGCGGAATTTTGGTAAACACCTACTCTGCAGGCTAATGCCCCAACCAACATTGAATTAAACCTAACAAACCTATAGCAAATAACTAAAGTAATTCGTCAGAGGCGCCACCAGACATATACCGGTTTCGAGCTTGTTATCTCTCATCAGTATGCCATAAGTGAGACAACCGATAATTAACTTTGGCTGTTCGCGTCTGTCAAACCCGACAGAAGGCAACCTGAGTAGCACGTAACTACATCTAGTTACCAGTGACCATGCTGCACCTGAGAGGCCACCGACCTCTATCGCCGTCGGCAATAACGATATTGTAAAAAACAATGTAACGTACTGACTTAAGAAGTACGTTACGTATATACCGCAGTTGTAAGTATCGTTTTGTAGAATATGCGGGATGTTTGTAACCGTACAGTTTATATTAAAGGTTAGATAAATTCTTTTATGTTGTATATTTTTCTATAAATGTTATTATCGAAGTTTTAAATTCGTCGGCATCTCTTCGATTTTCACCACGTGGATCTAAGTAAATTATGTTTTGAATACTAAAATCAACAATGCCGAGGTACCAGTGATTTCTCTCTCTTGATATTGGTAAGACCAATACGGTATCCGGAAGTATTGTTGGCATTGCATAAAAAAATTCAGGCTCTAACTCATGTGTTAGATATATTGCCGCATAGGTTTGATCTACAGTAAACAAAAAATACCTTTTATGGCCATACGTCTTTAAAACGCAATGCAAACAGCAATTTAGAGCAAAATCTGTCAACCATTTTTTACCACTAATACTATTAAAATCATCATATTTTAATTCTGACCATAACGCAGATTCGTAGTTGCAAGTAACGTAGTTATTGTAATTTTCATATTTAGCATAATAGTCAACGTTGTTCACCAAGCCATTATCAAGTAGTGGTTGCTCCAGTTTACTGTGTGAGTGAGTTATTTCATCTTTCCACAAAAGGATGGATATCTCGCATTTACTATTTCCGGCAATAAGTAAAACATATAAAACTCATATATGGATTTCTTCATTTTGTGGCGTAGATTGGCTTTGTTTTACTGTCGAGATATTTAAGCGCTCCTTTTCATTCTCATTTAAATTAATTTTTTCCAAAAATTCTAAATATTTCAGTTTCGCCATTTGCTTTGGTATCTAAAGATTTGATGGTATTATGTAGAATAATTCCTTGAAAATTGGTAGTACCCATATTTTTTACTTTTTAACTCCATGTTTCTTTAACCAGCATATCATCGTCAGCGTTGTTCTTTAACTCTTACCCGCTAGATCAGATTTTGGTATTTCAACCAGTATTTCTTTGCGCAATGACAGTGTTTGTTTTCTTAACTGTCTTACTACTCTACTACATTTTTAATTAGGCGTTCCACACATAATGATTTTTTTTACTATTGAAAACCAACCTTCATCATTAGAATTGCTGCTTCTTTCGCCGGATTTTCCGTAGATGGGTAAAACTGATGGCCATAACGGTAATACGGGCAGATATTTTTTTAAAATCACATCCAGAAGTTGAGGTTGGTAATAAACATTCTGTTTTTCTGAAGTACTTTTTCAACCTCTTATAAAATCAGCTGTTGATATATATATATATATATATATATATATATATATATATAGTAGAAGAAAGTTAGACGACTGTCTAAGTTGAGAAAAGAATTGTTAATCGGGTAAATCAGTCAAAAAATAAAGAGGACTCTTTATCTAGTTTAAGCTTTCGAGTACTTTATTGTCTCTTCATCAGGAACTATAAAAACGTTACATTATGATAATTTGAAGAAATTGTAAAATGTAAAAAACCAACTTGCAAAAAACGATGTTGTATCACTAAAATTGTATGGACTAAATACGCCATCACGTGTTACAATAAAACATCAACAACAAACAAATTGAAAAAATCTACATTACTATTAAATTTCGTTAGTAATTTAAAAAACTTCTTGTATTATCACCTAACCTCAGAGAGGAGCACATGGTCAATCAGACAGCATGGCCATGTGGACAATGGACACAAAAGAATTGGAGACCTAAGAACCATAGAAAATGACTGACAGAAATCAGGTACTGCCAACTGTGAAATTTGAACATTAACTTATTAAATACCAACTGTGAATAGGAAAAATTTTATAAAATATTTGAAAAATTAGTTGACAATATTCTGGCTGCTGTGCCAATGTAGAAGATAAGTAAAAATGACACTAAGGCCATCAATGTCTGATCTCCTTTTAATGCAATCAGTCTCCTGATCAATAAAACACATTTCCAAAAAAGTTCTCTTGTGTAAACTATCCTCACTGCATAACACCTCTACTTCATCGAAATTTAAATTATGATTAAGTTCTAAAGCATGTTGCGCAAGCATACATGAATTTTTATTGCATCTAATGTCACTTTTATGTGCACATAAGCGATCCCTAATTCTACGGCCAGTTTGACCTATGTATCTTTTATTACAATCCCTGCAAGTGACCCCATAAACAAGACCCGACTTATCTAATAGAGTTATTTTATCCTTTAAATTTGAAAATAAACGATTGTTTTTAAGAATATTACTAAAAGCTAATTTGACACCAGGTATATCCTGAAAAATATTTTTTAATTTAAACGTTACATTCGGCAGATGAGGTAAAGAACAATAAATTAAATTTTGAGTATCAGTTTCAATTGGCTGGTCTGTGGTGGATCTTCTCTGAAAAAGTAACTTATTGACTAATTTCTTTGGATACTAACAATCAATTAAAAGTCTAGATAATTTACTAAGACCCTGTTGAGCCTTGCTCGGGTGCGAAGTTTTAAGAACTCTATTTTTCATTCCCAGAATCAGATTGATTTTTTTTTGTTGTGGATGGAAGGATTTGTAGTGCAAATATCTTCCAGATGAGCCTGGTTTAGTATACCAAGTTGTTAATAATTTGTTATTATCAGTCCTATAGACCTTTGTGTCAAGGAAGGGAACGCCCTTCTCTATGTCCTCCAATTCGATTGTAAATTTTAATGTTTCGCTGTAGATATTAAAAATATGTAAAAGTTGTTCACCCAAGTGGAATGCTCAACAGAATGTCATCCACGTATTTTTTTAGAAACGGAACCTCAAAAGTAAGCTTATCTAAGCAGTTTTCAATTAAATCATCCATCACAAACTGAGCCAAAATCGGTGACACAGGGCTGCCCATAGGCATGCCAAGTATCTGTTTATAGACTGTATTATTATACGAAAAAATTGTTGAATCAAACAAAAAAGTTATTAACTTAATAAATTCTACTCGACTAATCGAACTCACTGCACTAATATCCCCCCAATGCTTGTTTATACTGTCACTTGCAAGTTGAAGTGTAATATTATTGAAAAGTGAAGTTACATTCAAACTAAGTATTATATAATTATTCGGTAATTGAAAATCATTGATAAATTGTGAAAATTGAAAAGAGTCGGATACAAAAAAAGGATTATGACTATTATAGGCTGCTGTCAAAGTGTCAGTGACAAGCTGAGCCACCCCCCTATTAGGACTATGAACACCCGAGATGATAGGACGTAAGGACAACTGTGGTTTATGTACTTAAGGTAAACCATAAAATTTATTAATTACATCATTATAAAATCTATATTTAGTTCCTTCCTCTCTGGTAATCATTCCACGTTTAACTAAATTTGTAACCAAAGCATTAACTTTAGTCTGTACTGAGTTTGAGATATCCCTGGGTAACCTGTTATGAAATCCCGCATTGTTTAATAGCTCCGAAGCTAACTCATTATATTGTTCTTTCTTAAGAATTGTAGTGATATTTTTTTTATCTGACTGTATTATAACTAATTCCGGATTATTATTAATGAAACTTCTACTTTTTTTGTACAAATTATATATAAAGTTACTCTTATTGCTCGGACAGTGTAAAAAATAAGTAACAATATTGGTAGCCTGAGCTAACAAACGATGCTTATCTCTCCTATTTGTAACTTTATCAGTGATATTGTCTATATCAGCTAATAACCGCGGTATATTAATATCCCTAACTGAAGTTTGTATGCTAAATTTAGAACCCAAAGCTAAAAAATTCGACACCCCATCCGGAATCTCAACCCCAGACAAATTCTTAACCCACTGTGGAGGCGTTCTCCACTATGACACCTCAACATCCTAGTAAACTTGTCAATGTTAGCTCTCTTGACTCTATGGAAAAACTTATTATAATTAATAGACTGTTTTCTAAAAAACTCAACCGAAATATAATAGGGTAACGACCCTACAATTTCCCTTTTAGTGGACTTTAAGGTTCTCTCCAAATCAAAAATGCTATCATTGACTACTCTAAATTTTTAAATTAAGAATCCTAGTTCTCAACCTGTCATTAAATTCCGAAGTCTTCCTCTGCGTAGCCCCTGTAGCTTCCGCTGTAAGACTAACCATGTTCTTCAAACCATTCGTAATGTGTGTGGGAATAACTCCACTCTGCCTGCATTTCACTAAGAAGGTTCTTCTATTCCTATATCTCGCTAACTTACTGTAAATATTCGAAAATTTCTTCATACTTCTCATAACGTGGTCGTCAAATCTGTTGCCAATGTCACGGTCCTAAATTTAGCATACAACCTACAGTTAGGGATATTAATATTCCGCGGTTATTAGCTGATATAGACAATATCACTGATAAAGTTACAAATAGGAGAGATAAGCATCGTTTGTTAGCTAAGGCTACCAATATTGTTACTAATTTTTTACACTGTCCGAGCAATAAGAGTAACTTTATATATAATTTGTACAAAAAAAGTAGAAGTTTCATTAATAATAATTCGGAATTAGTTATAATACAGTCAGATAAAATGAATATCACTACAATTCTTAAGAAAGAACAATCTAATGAGTTAGCTTCGGAGCTATTAAACAATGCGCAATTTTATAACAGGTTACCCAGGGATATCTCAAACTCAGTACAGACTAAAGCTAATACTTTGGTGACAAATTTAGTTAAACGTGGAATGATTACCAGAGAGGAAGGGACTAAATATAGATTTTATAACGGTGTCATTAATAAATTTTATTGTTTACCTAAAGTGCATAAACCACAGTTGTCCTTACGTCCCATCATCTCGGGTGTTCATAGTTCTAACAAGGGGGTGGCTCAGCTTGTCACTGACACTTTGACAGCAGCCTATAATAGTGATAATCCTTTTTTTGTATCCGACTTTTTTCAATTTTCACAATTTATCAATGATTTTCAATTACTGAATAATTATATAATACTTAGTTTGGATGTAACTTCACTTTTCAATAATATTACACTTCAACTTGCAAGTGACAGTATAAACAAGCATTGGGGGGATATTAGTGCAGTGAGTTCGATTAGTCGAGTAGAATTTATTAAGTTATTAACTTTTTTTGTTTGATTCAACAATTTTTTCGTATAATAATACAGTCTATAAACAGATACTTGGCATGCCTATGGGCAGCCCTATGTCACCGATTTTGGCTCAGTTTGTGATGGATGATTTAATTGAAAACTGCTTAGATAAGCTTACTTTTGAGGTTCCGTTTCTAAAAAAATACGTGGATGACATTCTGTTGAGCATTCCACTGGGTGAGGTAGAACTACTTTTACATATTTTCAATACCTACAGCGAAACATTAAAATTTACAATAGAATTGGAGGACATAGAGAAGGGCGTTCCCTTCCTTGACACAAAGGTCTATAGGACTGATAATAACAAATTATTAACAACTTGGTATACTAAACCAGGCTCATCTGGAAGATATTTGCATTACAAATCCTTCCATCCACAACAACAGAAAATCAATCTGATTCTGGGAATGAAAAATAGAGTTCTTAAAATCTCGCACCAGAGCAAGGCTCAACAGGGTCTTAGTAAATTATCTAGACTTTTAATTGATTGTTAGTATCCAAAGAAATTAGTCAATAAGTTACTTTTTCAGAGAAGATCCACCACAGACCGGCCAATTGAAACTGATACTCAAAATTTAATTTATTGTTCTTTACCTCATCTGCCTAATGTAACGTTTAAATTAAAAAATATTTTTCAGGATATACCTGGTGTCAAATTAGCTTTTAGTAATATTCTTTAAAACAATCGTTTATTTTCAAATTTAAAGGATAAAATACCTCTATTAGATAGGTCGGGTCTTGTTTATGGGGTCACTTGCAGGGATTGTAATAAAAGATACATAGGTCAAACTGGCCGTAGACTTAGGGATCGCTTATGTGCACATAAAAGTGACATTAGATGCAATAAAAACTCATGTATGCTTGCGCAACATGCTTTAGAACTTAATCATAATTTAAATTTCGATGAAGTAGAGGTGTTATGCAGTGAGGACAGTTTACACAAGAGAACTTTTTTGGAAATGTGTTTCATTGATCAGGAGACTGATTGCATTAAAAGGAGATCAGACATTGATGGCCTTAGTGTCATTTTTACTTACCCTCTACATTGGCACAGGAGCCAGAATATTGTCAACTAATTTTTCAAATTTTTTATAAAATTTTTCCTATTCACAGTTGGTATTTAATAATTTAATGTTCAAATTTCACGCCTCCAAAAAGTACCCAAATTTCATTGTTTTGTCATGTAAAATGTGTATAGCCTTGAGCCAGACTTACACAGAAGAAACTAACATCGGTGAACGTCAAAACTATGAATTATCATTGAATTGTCAAATATTAATGGCATACAGTATTTTATTTTACATAAATAACGCTAAATAATGGATTTAATGCAGTTTATGTATGCACAATGGTATTATTGAGACTTGTCGATAAAAATTTAGACTTGAGTTGAGGCTTTTGGAGCATTGGGGTCGCCGTGCCGGCGCAGTCTACCGCTGCAGCTAGAGTTACAGCGTGAATATTGTGTAAAATATCTGTGGATATTTTTAAATTGTTCCATATAATGTAATAAAACCCACCTAAGGAATATCCCTGTTTTCCAACTGCTGTAATAATTATTGATTACTTATTTAGCAACAAATAAATTCAAACAAAACGATTTCTAAAACTTTTAATTAATGTGAACGTATTTGTCGTTGAAAGTCAGATCTGAACCTACCCTAGCCCCACAAAAAGAAATATTACGAAAGCATAACCTAGAAATGATTGATACTTGTATCCACATATTTCAGCACTTTACTTATGTACAATGCTCGTCACCTTAAAGTCACCACCTCTTCAGCTGCTCTCATTCTATCGCGCCCCACCACAAATAAGTCCGGACCGCTTTTAAATTCAAACTGGAGTGGGATCTGATGATATGTATGCGTACATGCTATACGATGGCACCAAAAACTGGTGAGACTATGGAGTAGCGATAGATTACTCTGTCTGTTCGTTTATATTTTATTTCCATTAATTTAAATAATTCTGCAATTACTGAAATTGATATCGTATATTCAATAGAATTAATAAGGAATCTAATAAAGGGCCAATAAAAAAAACTGTTTGCTATTAAAAAATAATAAGTATAGAAAACGAACTCATAAATTAATATGAGCCTGCCTCTCATATATTTTCATTATGACAAAAAAATGAGACGTAGATGTATATTTTAGTTAAGTTAAACGTCGAAGTTACCGAACATTTATAAAATTATTTCTTTTATTCTCTCTCAGTATTTCTTGCAATACGGCATATGTAGAATTCTTTTTCTTATTGGGCTGTTACAAGAAACGTTGATCAAACGTAAACTTAGTTTAATATAAAATTTGGATTTTCCCTACTGCAATAATTCGTATGTTAGATCATAAATTATTATTGCAATGTCGGAGTTGTTGAAATAGTCAAAAAATAAATTGACTTTTTTACTATTTTTCTATGTTATGTTAATTATTACAATTAATATATTTTGTGCAGATTTCAAGGTGCATGGTTCATTGATTCATGCAAAATTACAGAAATGTGTAATGTTTCTTTAAATTTAAGTTATATGTTGGTCTTCAATATGCACATAAAAATGGAATAATAGAGTTTATTTTTGAATGTTTATTGATTTATTAAAAGTTTAGGTGTTTTACAGTACATAATATATTTTCATATATTTTTACTCAATCTCATAAAATTTTATATTACCCAATTTTTTAAATCATTTATCTCGTAACGCTAGCTATATGTAATAATATTAAAGCTAGTTACGGACGGTGAACTATAATATATACCTGATATATTACAAAAATATCACTTGTGATTAAAATGCATAGAACGTTACGCACTGACGCTATAATATATATGCCGTTTACTTGTCTGTAGGAATACATCTCATTACAAAGAAATAAATTATATTTTATATTATCGCTCACCGTTCATAACTAGCTTAATAACAATTGAGTTTCCTATAGACAGCAACTGCGTAGCGAAATTTCTTAATTTATATAAATATTAAATATAAAAACAGTCGGTATATGTAAGACATCTACGATCCACCCCACTACTGCTGAATAGTGCATTACGCATGCGTGGGATTTAAAAATTCTAACTCTAGTCTCGGAATGCACGGCACAAAAAATTTGACAAAGCACTTGCAGAAACAACAGCCATTCACGCATGCGCTTTAAATGTCACTACCATTTATTAGCCATTGGACAAAACATTTTTGTTTATTACTAGCATTTCTGTTTTAAGTCAGGTTTTTAAATAGGCAAATTTTAATCGTTTGTTGCTGTTGTTAATACGAAACTATGCGTTGCACTAATCAGGAAAAAGCTACAATAATTGCCTTTTGGCAGCAGAGAGATTCAGTTCGTAACATAGGCCGCATTTTAAATAAGGATGTGAGTATCAAAAAGTTAAAATCATATTTAATTACCCGTCATTTCCTTGTACAATTTTATTTAAAATTAAGAAAAAGTATCGGAGCTTAATTTCATTTTTTAATTAAATGTAATGTGCAACATTTTAAGTAAGTATATGTATTTATATTAGCTATTTTCCAACACGGCACCTGACTAGTTTGAAACCTGTCCGAAGCCGTCAGTCAGTTTAATATTAGATACAACTCCGCTACAGTAAGTCGGTGAACGATTTGACTATCCACTTGGGACAGATTTCCAACCAGTCAGGTGCCGTGTTGGAAAAGAGCTATTAGTGCACTTTAATGTATTGCAATTTTTTTTTAGTTTTTTTTTTTAAGAGAGATAATTTTAAGTGTAGTTGATCATAAAACTACATGTTAGTTGGAGAAAAAATAGCTTGTGGTTGATGTGCTATTATAGTATCGGATACTTATAGAAGGTTTAAGGCTTGCATATTCTTGAAACAATTATAATAAAATAAAAAATAGAATAACTCATTCAACATGAGTCCAGATGGAGAATTCGCTGGGGACAAAAACATGCATCTGACGTGTTTTCTCATGATGACTTTTGTGAAACAGTGCATTCTTGCGATGAATCCTTGGCCAATTTTGAAAACTGTTTTGAATATCCTACAGCCGGAAAACACGTCTGGATTCAGTGACTGCTTTCGTCGATTTGGTGTGTTATACAGGGTGCTATTCAGTATTTATCAAAAAAAATTTTTGAATGTGCAGGTGACTTACAAATACAATTTTGTTAAAAAAAAATCAAAAGAAGGCAGTTAGAAAGTGATTTAAAAATACACTTCCGCACGGCACAGGAAACGGGTCCACTGTAAAACCTGATAAGACGGCAAAACATGCAATCGGCAACCGGACAAGAATCGAAAGAAATTTCCAAGGAAAGAATTCAATATGTAACATTTTATAACATCTATTCTATACAGCCAATTCAATACTTTTGTTGCTATTGTTGTTAATTATTAATGGAATTCCTTTCTCTCTAATTTATGTTTCCATTCAAGTAATTTTTAATAATCCGTCGGTCTATGGTCCCATATATGATATAGAGACTCTAGACTCTACTGTATATTCATTTATATAAAATAAAATGTATTTTACCGATGATGGCCGCGCAAATTTAAGGATCACTTTACCAACGAACGCGGTAAAGGTACGGATTCGCTGGTGCGACTGCGGCTGCGACTGCGACTGCGACTCGTCGCCGACCAATAGATAGTCTGAATGTTCTCATCAACTCCAGCATTTAGACTTCCTATTGGCCGGCAACGAGTCGCAGTCGCAGTCGCAGTCGCAGCCGCAGTCGCACCAGCGAATCCGTACCTTAAAGGAGGCATGGCAGTGACAACGATGCGGTTTTAAAAACCATGGCTGTATATGAGTGCATTGTAGGATTTTATTTTCTTGATGCTGACTTGCCGCGACCGCGTCATAACTACAAAATGCCATAGCTGCGTTGATGAATAAACTATTCGATTTCATTTAAAATTATCTAATTTTATGAAACCGTAATACAGGGTGTTTCATAAGTTGCTTTCTCTGACACAGCTTATACTAACAATTAAAAAAAATACTGGAACATGTTCATATGCCTACTCTCGTGTAAGAAAGTTCTGAAATATTTTTATTTCTAAAACTTTTTTCAGTAGGAATGAACTGTAATTATGTTTTTTGTAACATACATCGCGCTTGTAAATTTTATTAATGTTTTCACAACTTTATATAAAAAACACTATGCGGAGAGCTCTATTAATTATTGAAAATTTATGCATAGCCATATCGAATCAAATATAGTCAAGGTATAAAAAAGTTGGTTAAAAAAAAAATTACTTCACTAGGTGACACCCTCCTGCTGCGGTATATTTGCAGTGAATAGGACAGCGTATTCATTCGGCGATTAGGAGTTTGTCAGAAACATCTATACTTTCCTTAAGGTCGCCGCATTTCTCTCCGTAAAATGATCAATTTTCTAATGTTTTTTTGGTGCACAAATTTCGAAAAATAAAACACGTAGAGCAAAAGTATTATCAAAAATAAAGTTATTGATGTTTTGTTTATCCTTTATTAACATTTAAATTCTCCTGAAATAATATAACACCATTTAAAATGCATTTGTATGATACACATTATTATGCTATTATGGCCCCACATTTTAACAATTATTTTCACATACTTATAAACAACAGTGAACAATCTTATATGTAGAACTATGTAAGTTTATGTTATAAAACAATATTTACCTTTACAGTTGAATTTAAAAATACGTATTTTTAGAAGATTTTTGTAGGACCTGAAAATTTGTTGGTTAGGCCGCTTTCTGCCGTTAACATTCCTGTTATCTGCTAAACTCTATTTTATTCAGTTTTTAAATGTCTAAAATTGCTTGTATTATATTTTATTTATACCTATATTATCATTGTGTTAGATATACGAGTACATACTGATTCACCGCATAGTTGTAGTGATATATATATTTTTTTTTTTGAAAATTTGATACCCTACATAGTCCAATATGACCTTTTCAACGAAAATATTTTCAAGAAGCTGTCGCTTCCGATTATACCGGATGTCGTCATCAACTTGGTTTTTAAATGGAATGATATAGTTTTTATTCAATTTTCTCGCGTTCTTTCAATAAGACTTTCCTATACACATAACCTTTGTCGTTTCCGAGATATTTAAAATATTTCCGAAAATAATAATGTTGTAACGCTTTGTTTGAAATTAGCTATATTGAATGCTATGCAAGTTAAAGAAATAATTTTTATTCAAGAAATGGTTGAACCTTTAAGATTTCTAACAATGTGTTACAAGTGGTTTAATTTCATACAAGGTGTTGAAAATCAAGTGCTGAATTTTATATAACTCGAAACTGTTAAAACCAAAACTTATAATAAATCTATGGTTAAAACTATTTTATTTTTAAATGGAACGTTGTGCATATTTTTTTATTCGGAATTTTATTTTAACTTACTTTCTGTGCAAATTACGATTTTTGTTAAACTTAAGTGAATGTGCCATCTTTTTGCCGAAATAGCTATAAAAACGACAATAATAATTAGAACTATTATCTGTCTGTTTTCAAAACGTCAAATTATACCTGCACAATTATAGTGGCAAGCAATGAACAATATTATTCAAACGATAATGTTCACAATTACCACCAGTAACCGAAAAAGTATGCAGACATTATTATCAAATTATTAAAGGCAGTCATGAAGTTACGAAACCAGTTGTAAATAACGAAGATAATCGTAATTATTCAAATTAACGAATATAAAAAAACAAAATTATGATTTTTTTAATATTAAATGCACTTCGACTTGGAGATGAAATTTTATAATATTTTTTTATGAACACATGGTAATATAGGTCCAGAACTTTTGTCTGTTTTTATCACCGTGAGAATAATTCATTCATTCATTGTCATGATTTGTCGTTTTGAAAACACACAGACAGGTAATAGTTCTAATTTTGAGATTCTCCACGAATAAAAAAATTTAAAGCACCAACGCCTTAATAATGACTTTCATTGTTTGCCATTATAACACACAGCCAGTCCGAATTATTGTCGTTTTCATGTTTCAAATGTAAACCTTTGGGCTTTCATAACTCGAGATTGGCCAAACAATATCAATAATAGAGATATGTTGAGGCAACATGTTGATGACAGATGGGGCAACGTTCCCAGACAATACTGTGCTTCACTTGTCCATTCAATGGGGCAAAGGCTAAATGATGTAATAGCTTCTGGGGGCTATTACACGAAGTACTGAAAACATTTTTTTTGTCAATCTTTTCTTTGTTTAAATATTTATTTTAATTTAAAAAGGGTACAGCGGAAAAAAATTGAATACTTAATAGCCAATTCTACACAAATATAGGTAACGATGCCTGAGAGACAACTACTTATCTGAAAACAATCATACTGACAAAAAGAATTGAGGGTCGATAGATATAGCGTACTTTAAATTGGTCTTATAGGGAAAGATTAATCCGCGAGCGTCTTAAAAACAAGCTCAATTTGTAACCCTAGATCGATAACGTTTTTTAAACCAAAATTTCAATGTTCAATTTAATTTTTATTTGCATTTACTTTTTGCTAACTATTTTCCTCAACAAAATCTTCTCAATTGATTTCATCTCTACGTAAATAAAACTAGGAATTTGCTGTATCCTTTATCATTCATGTATAAATAACCATTCAAAAGTATTTTGTTGTCAAAAGAGTGTTACATCCCACTAGGAGAAAAATCCTAATTACGCCACTGGTCAAAACAATCCGTTCCGATTATTCTAAAAACAAGCAACACTTATAAGAACTGAAAAGATTTTGTGGTAGTGTAACGCAACATTATTTTGAGGATTTATTTTACAACAAAAAGCAACATAAACGCGTTGACGCACAATCTGAATGAGACTTACCTCGTATTATTTTATATTATATTTTTATTCAAGTTCTCCAAGGTCCTCTACAGACTATGCGTCAAATGTTTTTTAACAAGTCAGTCTTTGAAACTTCATTTTATTTGTATTTTACGACATTATTTCCCCTGCACCCTTCATATACTTTGTTAAACATTAATTTCTTCATTAATAAAATATATTTAGAAAATATCAAATGCAACTGTTATTAGATTATTTATTCATAAGAGTTTTTGGTGTCACGGTGTAGTATATCAAGAAACCCCACTCCCAGTCAGAAACATTGCGCAATTATTTGTGGTGGGGCGCGACACAATAAGAGCCTTTCAACACAACTGGTGGTGACTTTAAGGTGACCAGAATTTTTTGAGGAATTTTAGAAATGGGTTCGGTTTTTTTAAACAGTCTGTATTTTTTCCATTATGTAATGTTTTAATAGACCTTTGTTGAAAATTTCTTCAAAATATTTTTTGAGTACCATGAATTTGGAAGGTTTTTAGAGATTGATTCGGTTTTTTCAAAAACCTGTATTTTTTCATTAATTAGTATTTTAATAGACCCTCGACAAACGTTTCATAAATTTTTTTTAATTCCACGAATTTTTAGAGATTGGTTCGGTTTTTATTAAACGCCTTGTATTTTAAAAGTTGAATCATGTTATCTTTATTCGATATTAAAGGTTTCATTAAAAAAAAATTAAGTTCCATGAAATTTTATGATTTTTAAAGATTGTTAAGGTTTTTTTAAACACTCTGTATTTTCATTGTTACTTAATATTCTAATAGACCCTTGTTAGAGGTTTCAACAATATTTTTTTCTTAATTTTGAGTTTTTTTTGGCGGCCAAAAATGTTTCAACACTTTGTATACGAAACGGTCTTTCACACGTTTGATAACCATCGTGAAGCACAAAAACCAAAAATTTCCTTGAATTTGTAATTTTTATTTTTTCTCGGCAATTTGTATTGTAACACTCTGTCTATTAAGCTTTTTCGAATTTATGACGTTTACGTCTTTTCTTTGTTGAAATATTTATTTTAATTTAAAAATATACATTTTGCATAGTTTGTTAATTTTTAAAGAATTCTTCAATATTATGATTTCACTAAACAAGGATATGTTACATTACTTCTATATTCATAAAATAATAAACCCCTATTGAATATAAGAGTTTTTGGTGCCACAGTGTAGTATATCTACAAACCCCACTTCTAGTCCGAAACATTCCGCAGTTGTTTATGGTGGGGCGCGATAGAATGAGAACCTTCCAAAAGGTGGTGACTTTAAGGTGACGAGCATTGTACTTATGTTTAAGAAAAACTCTACATCTGTAAAATGAACAATGAACTACAATTTCTGTATTTCATGATCAGTGGCGGCTTGTTAGAGGAGGCAGGGGAGGCTAAGCCTCCTCTACGGTGTTTGTAGCATTGCTAAGAAAATGTCTTTTATTTATTTTTATTTTACATTACATAAGTACCTACCTATATCATATTTTTATATTTATTTTGTTATAAATCTATTTTCACATGCAACTAATTACTAATTGAGATCTCGGGTGAGCAACTAAATACGTGAATTTTGAATGTTCTTGAAATTTAGCGCTCTCCGAATACGTACCTCATGCTAACGGAGCCGCAAGCCGCTAAGTACGGTAAGCCTCCAGCGCTTTCATATGTATCTAACAGTGCGCGACCTTGAAGCTTCAATACGCATGCAAATAAATCTTAACACTGTCCTCTAGTCTCTATCAACTATCTCTTTTTAACATGTAAGTTCTTTAATTTAGTCATCCTTCTTCTACCACCACGCGATCGCCCGTCGTGAAGCCTCGGCACTCTCGGCAGTAATCGAAAATAGGCAAATAAAAACATTTGACATTTGTATTGTAATCTATGAACTGTAATTTCGAGGGATTCTGTGATAACGGGTGTTTTTGTGTAACTTAATAGTATTTTTGTGTAATTTAAAAGTGTTTTTTTAAGAATTTGTGTTTGACCAGCAATCTTTTACATTTTACTGGTACGTATTTAAAACTTTATTTAAAAAATGAGTGCTCAAAGTGACAATAACATCTTCTCTAGTTGCATGGACATTGTAGATTATTTGCTATTAAAAGGATTTCATACTCTCAGTTACGATGAAAAGCTGATAAACAAATATCTAGACCAACACCTTCTTTGCCGTCTTTAGTTGTAATATGTGAGAAACAAAATAATAATTATAACAAAAACGACTGGTTAACCGCATCAACTATTAGAAATAAATTATACTGCTGGCAATATTTGTTATTTACTAATGATAATTTATCCGTTTGGGGCAGGATGGGTTTTAATAATTTGCAAAATATAACACGAGGTCTCGAAAGACATGAAAAATCTCAGGAACAGGGTAAACGTTATTGTAAATGCTTTAGATTCTGTTCACAAAATAGAAATACAAAATTATAATGAGAGGTCCGTGAAAATAGAGATATTTTGCATAGATTAATCGATGTAAAGTAATATTTTTATCGTCTCAAGAAATTTCTTTTCGCTGTTATGATGAAAAAGCGGATTCTTCTAATCAGGGAAACTGAACAAATTGAAATTTTCCAACTTAAATAGTTTGCAATGTTTCGATTTAGTAAATCCTGATAATTTTTCAATATTTTCAAAATTATTCCCGAATGATTTAATGGACAGTTTAATAAAACAATATCGGATGTTTGATAGAGCGTTACTGCGGAATGAACTATGTGTGCTGTACTCCGATCAACAACTTTTAGGCAGTTCAACCTCGCTTCAAGAAATGCTTAGTTTTATTTGGAATAATAAATTAATAAATTATCTACCTCAAACATACAAACTTTTATCTTTAGTGTCAACAATTCCCGTAACATCAGCTTCTGTAGAACGGTCATTTTCAGCATTTAAGCGTATAAAAACTTTTGCTAGAAATACGATAGCTCAAGATCGCCTGTCAAATATATCTTTTATTTCTATAGAAAAACGATATTTGTCAGAATTAAAAAAAACAATTCATTTTATGACGAAGTTATTGATTATTTTGCTGGATCACAAAATCGCAGATTGTCATTGATATATAAAAATATTTAAGTTGTAATACTTAATTTATTTGCCAAATATATTTTTATTTTTAATAAATATATATACCTATATATTATATATACCTATTATATGCGTTGTAAATATTAGATAATAATTTCTTGAACTTTTTTCTCTTCTATTCATTGTTGATTTTAAAAAATAATTTTATTTTATGTTTTTTTTAAAGTAAGGGATTTATAAATTAGTTGCGTGGGATAGTAGGGCTACCGGCGAACAACTCACTTAAAAAAAATGTAACGCGCCTATGGCACTACCTCAAGGGTGGGTGAGAAAATGTACCAATGTCATTATAAAACGATAGTTTGAGGTTTTTCGCTTCAAGTCTTCTCTACTGAAAGCATCACGAGCCGCCACTGTTCATGATACAAAACTAAAATAAAGCAACTGGTTTTGTTAGGAAGAATCATCTGCAAATGTACTGTACCTATCAAAATAGTCATTTAAAGCTAGATAATAATTTGTAATTATTGTTTTTATCTTTCAGTTATGTGTGCAGTGCCACAAATTACATTAAAACAGACACCAGAAAGAATAAGCGAAAAATATTGCACAGATATTTTCTTGGAAATAATTCTAAACATGGAATGATGGATAATATTATAAAGAAGTCTCTAACTCACATTCTATAAGACATCTGTCGTAGGTTTTAAAATTTCTAAACGAATAAAATTAAGAAAAATAAACTAATTTCATAATTCTATGTACAGTATGAAAACATCTCGTTAGAATGTCTTTAAAATGTTGAAAGCTAACTGTTGTTACAATATACACAACATAACGTAATAAGGTAGGTATTGAACGATGAAACGGCAAGATTTGTTTCTAATCGTACATGCATGAACATCCCTCAGATTGAACGTTGCTCTGTAAAAGAAATTAGAATACAGAACAAGTGTTTAATATAAAATCAGATGTAATAATGTAGATACTTAATGTAATTTTATTTTATTGTTAATAAATTAAAGTCTGTATTTGTTGTTTTTTATTCTACCCAAATTATTAAACAGAAATGTTTCAGAAATAATATAATATTAATTAATACTTAAAGATGAAGGATCAAGTTATTCAATTTAGTTACTAATTAAAAAATAAGCCACAATGTAGGCACGTATTACTTTTTAATTAAAATTATGCTGGTTACAAATGAATCATAGCTAGGTATAATAAAATATAAAAAATCACTCGTTTAGTCTTTTTTTAAAATTTTGTTCTTTTGTAAAATATGTACTCTCCAGTGTGAGTTAGGGGACTTCTTTATATTATTCATCATTCCATGTATAAAATTAATTCTAACAAAATATATGTGGGATATTTTTCGTTCATTCTGTTTGGTGTCCTATTTTACGAATCGTTTTGTTTCAATGTAATTTGTGGCACTACACACATACCTGAAAGATAAAAACAATAATTACAAATTACTGTCTAGCTTTAAATGACTATGCGATTCTTGATTAATTAACAATAAAATAAATTTACATTATTACATCTGATTTTATATTAAACACGTATATTTTCTTCTTCAATGTCAGAAAAATTATTGTGACAACACACATTCAAAAGTTTACTTAAAGATATCTCAATATCACTCGTGACGTACTAAATGCTGAAACCAAACGTAAGAAATAACACATTGACATGATTTAGAACTAGACTTAATTAAACAAAATTGTTTTTGCACTTTTTGTCCCTTTTTTTAATGTTACCATATTACCCAATGATAAGTGTCAGTATTACCCATAGATATGGGTAATATGGCTACAGCGCACAATTCGATATGACAACGAGTATTCTACGGCATATACCCATATGTGTAAGCTCTAAGGTGTCACCTCCACATTGCACCTGGGTCGATTGGTTGTTAGACTGTGACCCTTTAAAATTTATGTTGCCATATTCATTTTTTCAAAATAATGGTAAATGTCATCAAGAAAATTGGTGGCGACAATATTCGGGTTTTTAAAGAAGTTATGGCTGCATCATTTGATATGGTAAATAAAAAAGACTTGGACGTTTGGTTTCAACATTTAGTTACCGTAACGCATTCGCAGTACGTCACTAGTGATGTTGAGATCTCTAAGTAAACTTTTGAAGGTGTGTTGTCACAGTAATTTTTCTGACATTGAAGAAGACGTGTTTTAGACGAAATATTTGAGCAAACACAAGCTGAATCAAAGTTATACAGTATGCGCCAAAAGTATGGAATAAATTCAATAATAATAAAACAATTATTTTTTGGGAAAAATCCTCGAACAGGTCGATTTTTAATTTAAAAAATGCATATTTTAGCGTAAAATGCGATTTTCAAATGTCATTTGTTTTCGAGTAATGACGTCATCGATTTTTTTTAAATGGCAACACCATATTTTTTTCCTTGGTTCTGAAAGATCGTGTAATTCTCTATCAGACAGTACTAAAATTTTGCCCTCTTACATAGAAAAGTTTTCGAGTAAATGACGATTGAATGTTAGAAAACGTAAATCAATTAAAATAAAGCAAAAACGTTATCAAGTTTAGTTTTTCGAATTCCATGATGACCTTGTTCCAGCCCTTGCAGTAATTTTTCCTAACGATAATGACCCTGACATTCCTGACGATACCATATGGTTTCAGCAAGACGGTGCACCTCTGCACTATGCGCGCCCTGTACGAGATTTTTTGGACAACTGTTTTCCAGGGAGGTGGATCGGCAGACGCGGACCGATAGAATGGCCTGCAATATCTCTAGATCTTACACCTCTTGACTATTTTTTATGGGGATACTTGAAGTCAAAGGTGTACATAATATAAACCACGTAATTTAGAAGAACTTCAAAATCGCATTCGGAACGAAATACGCAGAGCTACCCCAGAAATCATTCACAACGTGCAAGAAGAATTTCTTCACAGACTTGCGCATTGTCAAGAAGTTGGTGGATGGCAATTCGAACATTTAATGTAAGTATAAAATTTAATCAATTGTATTTTATTTTACATACCTCAGAATTGTTACTTTTTTATGGAAAAAAATTTACGTTTTCTAACATTCAGTCATTTACTCGAAAACTTTCCTATGTAAGAGGGCAAAATTTTAGTACTGTCTGATAGAGAATTAAACGATCTTTCAGAATCAAGGAAAAAATATGGTGTTGCCATTTAAAAAAAATCGATGACGTCATTACTCGAAAACAAATGACATTTGAAAATCGCATTTTACGTTAAAATATGTATTTTTTAAATTAAAAATCGACCTGTTCGAGGATTTTTCCCAAAAAATAATTGTTTTGTTTTTATTGAATTTATTCCATACTTTTGGCGCATACTGTATATATCAACAACCCATTTTATTAGAGATTTTACTATATTTATGAAGAACAGATCTGTAAAATTGATAACATAAAAAGTACTTCAGAAAAACGGAATGTTTATTACCAACCTCAACTGGATGTGATTTTAAAAAAATATCAGCCCGTATTACCGTTATGGTCATCAGTTTTACCCATCCACGGAAAATCCGGCGAAAGAAGCAGCAATTCTAATGATGAAGGTTGGTTTTCAATAGTAAAAAAAATCATTATGTGTGGAACGTCTAATCAAAAAAGTAGTAGAGTAGTAAGACAGTTAAGAAAACGAACACTGTCATTGCGCAAAGAAATACTGTTTGAAATACCAAAATCTAATCTAGCGAGTAAGGGAAAAAGAAATCGGTTAAAGAACAAGGCCGACCATGATATGCTGGTTAAAGAAACATGGAGTTAAAAAGTAAAAAATATGGGTACTACCAATTTTCAAGGAATTATTCTACACAATACCATCAAATCTTTAGATACCAATGCTAACAACCAACTGGCGGTCCCGCAATATGATGACAACGTTTCATCAACCGGTTTAGAACAACCGCGGATGGTTCGTAACAAGAAAGTAGACATGCAAATGGTGAAACTGGAATATTTAGAATTTTTGGAAAAAATTAATTTAAATGAGAATGAACAAAGTCAATCTACGCCATAAAATGGCAAAATCCATATATGAATTTTATATGTTTTACTTATTGCCGGAAATAGTAAATCCGAGATATCCAAGTTGGGGCATCGAGATCGTTTTGTGAAATAACTCACTCACGCAGTAAACTGGAGCAACCACTACTTGATAATGGCTTGGTGAACAACGTTGCGTATTATGATAAATGTGAAGATTGCAATAACTACGTTACTTGCAACTACGAATCTGCGTTCTGGTCAGAATTAAAATATGAAGATTTTAATAGTTTTAGGGGGAAAAAATGGTTGACAGATTTTGCTCTAATTTACTGTTTACATTGCGATTTAAAGACGTATGGCCACAAAAGGTATTTTTTGTTTACTGTAGATCAAGCCTATGCGGCAATATATCTAACACATGAGTTAGAGCCTGAATTTTTTTTATGCAATGCCAACAATAATTCCGGATACCGTATTGGTATCAAGAGATAGAAATCACTGGTGCCTCGGCATTGTTGATTTTAGTATTCAACCCATAATTTACTTAGATCAACGAGGTGAAAATCGAAGAGATACCGACAAATTTAAAACTTCGATAATAACATTTATAGAAAAATATATATAATATAAAAGAATTCATCTAACCTTTAATATAAACTGTACGGTTATAAACATCCCGCATTTTCTACAAAACGATACTTACAACTGCGGTGTATACGTAACATACTTCTTAAGTCAGTACGTTACAAATACGTCAGTAACAGTTCCGAAAGATATGAAAACATACAGAGCGGAATAACAAAAAATGCTTCTAATTTGTTCAGATGATATGAAAGAAAAGTGCGTCAAATGTGGTATGATTGTACAAAATGAATACTATTATAAATGTAATTTTTACAACCGGATGTTTCACAAAACATGTCATGTAAATTTTATAAATAGCTGCAAGTTATGCGACATTATGCATAAAAAAATAATAAATTAGACATCTGAAATAAAGAATAGAAAGGTAATTACATAAATAGAAGATCTAAATGAACATACACTATATTTCCCTGAAAATAAATTTTTCATCACACTACACGCCAAATTTAACTTAACACATATAATACATCAGACATCATTTTTCATATCTGTTCTTCATTCTGGGGCGGCAGCCGCCCTTAATACGTGCCGAAGATGTGTAAAGCAGTATAGGTTGTTATAAGTAGCACGCAATAAGTATAATCACCCTGAATAATTTAACAGATATCATCAAAAATATTTTTCATGTTTTTTCTTTCACTCCGGAGAGGCTGCCCCCCTTAGTACGGGCCGGAGATGTGTGGTGGTGTATATATATATAGTAATAAGTTGGACTTAATAAATGTAATCACTCTGAAAATTTAACAAACCTTCAAAATCATATTTCATGTATATTTCTCGTTCTGGGGCGGCTGCTGCCCTTAGTACGGGTCGGAGATATGTGCTGGTGTATAGATAGTAATAAGCAGAGCTGAATAAATTTAATCACGGTGAAAAATTTAACAGACACCTTCAAAATCATTTTTCATGTCTATTTTTCGTTCTGGGACGGCTGCTGCCCTTAGTACCAGACATGTGTGGTGGTGTATAGACAGTAATAAGTAGGGCTTAATAAATATCATCATGGTGAAAAATTTAACAGACACCTTCAAAAAATAATTTTTCATGTCTATTTTCCATTCTGGGGCGGCTGCTGCCCTTAGTACGGGCCGGAGATGTGTGGTGGTGTATAGATAGTAAGTGGGGCTTAATAAATATAATCACGGTGAAAAATTTAACAGACACCTTCAAAATCGTTCTTTATGTCTATTTTTCGTTCTGGGGCAGCTACTGCCCTTAGTACGGGCCGGAGATATGTGGTGGTGTATATTTAGCAATAAGTAGCGCTTAGTAAATATAATCACGGTCAAAAAAATTTAACAGACACCTTCAAATTCGTTCTTTATGTCTATTTTTCGTTCTGGTGCGGCTGCTGCCCTTAGTACGGGCCGGAGGTATGTGGTGGTGTATAGATAGCAATAAGTAGCGCTTAATAAATATAATCACGATGAAAAATTTAACAGACATCATCAGAATCATCCTTCATGTCTATATTTCGTTCTGGGGCTGCTCTTAATACGGGCCGGATATGTGTTGGCGTATATGCTGTATTAAGTAGTACCTAGTAAGTATAATAACTCTGAAAAATTTAACAGACATCATCAAATCATTTTAATTTAAATATATATGATTTTGATAGGGCGGCTGCCGCCCTTTATTTTTGTCTACAAATATATGAAAGAGTATATTATTAGACCATTTGGATATACATATAGACGTTGATAATTTAGCGGGTTGTGCGGATTAAATAAATATCATACTTTGAAAAACCGTTACTGACAAATCGTTGCTGTTTTCACACCCGTAAATCAGTGTCGTATTGGTCCATCTGGGACCGGGCTTATAATTACCAATAAGAACTAGATACAGTTATCCAATTTTATTATTATACTAACAGTGGCGTTCCCAGGCTTGTTTCTTCTGGTAGGCCACAGACTGGCATAGTATATTGAACCCTTATTTTATGATAAAAATTTTCAAAAATTGACATATTAGGTACAGTATTCAATTAAACATATTTAAGTTTATATTTAAATATTAAATATAAATATATTTACGTACAATACTCACGTGAAAATTTCGTATTTCGAGATGTAGGCCTAACTTTTTTTTTAGTGGAATACACTATATATTTTTACGCCATTGGAAAAACTGAACTATTCAAAAATATGTTATACATGGCATTTCTCAAAAAATCCAAATATTATTTATTACATAAATCAAGAAATACAGATAAACATTTTTTTTCTAAATTGATACCATTTGTAATACATTTGGTTAACTCACATATTGCATTTTCTGTTGATAAATTTTCTCTAAAAGCAAACTGATTTTCAGACAATATATTATATTTATTTAAGTGATCAACTATTCTAGATTTTACACAATATTCAAATAATTTCGAAAAAACATTTATTACAGATATAGGTCTATAACTTTTGGACAATTGCTTGTCCCCCAACTTAAAAACTGGTGTAACTAGTGATTCTTTAAATTTCTTAGGTATCTCTTCATTTATTATTATCAGATTATATATAAAGGTTTTAACAAATATGTATGATTTTTTTTACAAAAAGAGTAGATATTCCATCATTTCCACTTGCCGAATTATTTTTTAACTTACTTATATTCAAAATTAGTTTTAACTGATTGTTGTATCTGTGGGAGGGTAACGTTTTCATCTGATATATTGTATATCATTTGCAATATCTATAAAAAAAATTGTTAAATAAGTTTGATTTATCAGTCATTTGTTAATAGTTTACCATTTCAATTTTTCAGAATAAATTTCTCTACAGGACTATTTGTCGCTTCATTAATAATTTTTCATATTTTTTTATAATTATTATTTGAATTTAATACTTTATTCTTAAAATAGTTTTTAGTTTATCTTATAATATTTCTTAACCTATGTCTATATTGTTTATACTCTGTATCTAATTCAACAGTGAACCTTTGTAATATTTTTTTTAGTTGATTTCTATATCGTATTGAGTGTAAAATTCCGTCTGTAATCCAGGGTTTAAGTTTAAACTTTTTATTTCATATCTTTTTGTGAGAAGTATTTAATCTGATATTATCTTGTAATTTATTAATGAAATGCCTTGTTCATTTATGTAAGAAACAAAATCAGACTGTCCTAATATACATAAGTTAGAATTTACATCTTTATCATCTGTATCAAGTAAATTTATGTTAACAGTGCCGAAATGTATATATATGTATATAAATGTATATATATATATATATATATATATATATATATATATATATATATATATATATATATATATATATACATTGCTTTAAAAGAACAGTTTAAGAAAAAATTACAGAAATAGTTTACATATATTGATAAATGAGGCAGGCTACCCGAAAGTACTTTCAAAAAGTTATAAATAAAAGTAAAAGTAATTCAAAAATGTTATGGAAAACTATAAATAACGTAAGTTCCAAAAAATCAAAGGATAAAGAAATTACAGAAATAAGACATAATAGCGGTATTATTCTTACTAATGAAAGTGATATTTCGGATACATTTGTTTTTTTACAGACATTGGTAATAACATGGCCAAAAACATTAATAATAAGAACAAAAATATAGGACATGAAAAATTATTAAAAAATTCTATCTTTATTTCGGAGACCGACGAAGATGAAGTAAAGAAAGTAATATTAAGTTTAAAATCACATAGGGCACCAGGTATTGATTGTATAAAATCGGACACTTTAAAAGAAATTGTAAGTTATATTGTGAAACCAATTTGTGTAATAACAAACAAAATAATAAATATTGGAGTCTTTCCTTGTGCATTAAAAATGGCTATAATTAAGTCTTTGTTCAAGGGTGGCGATAGAGCAGTGTGCAAATTATCGACCAATTTCATTATTATCATCACTAGCGAAAGTCGTACAAAAGATATTAAAAAAAGGATTGTCAGTTACTTGGATAAGTATAATATATTAAGCGACTTTCAATATGGATTCAGACAAGCCAAATCTACTGAGGATGCAATAACAAACTTAACAGCTAATATATATCACCATATGGAAATGAGTAATCCAACTTTGTGCGTAATTGTACATTTGGCCAGAGCATTTGACACGGTTAGCCATTCTGGTCTTGTCAAAACCCTTGAACAAATTGGTTTTAGAGGAGTAGCCTTAGCATTAATGCGAAGCTATCTATCAGAGAGGAAACAGAGGGTCATGGTAAATAAAAGCTTAAGTAAATCTAGAATAGTTCAGTGTGGCATATCACAAGGTACAGTACTAGGACCATTACTGTTTAATATATATTTGAATAATTTATTCTATCAAAAATTTGAAGGATAAATATTTAACTTCGCTGATGATACGGCTGTTCTGTATACCGATAATACTTGGGAATCATTATTAACAAAAGCAGAAAATGACTTTAAAAATGTTAAAAATTGGTTGGATGCTAAAGCTTTAACAATAAATTTCTCAAAGACTAAATACATTCCTTTTTCAATCAATAAAGTTGCTGAAACTAGACCACTAAGTATTACAGAAAATTTTAAAATTGAACCTGTAACTAAAATCGAATATCTGGGAATAATTGTTGATGCCCATTTTAAATGGGATTCGCATATTAACGTACTTGTGGCAAAAATTAGAACGTTGCTTCACAAGTTTAAATATTTTGCACGAATTTTAAGTTTAAAACAATTAAAAGTTCTGTATTATGCGTTTGTGGAATCACTATTGAGATATGGTATTCTGGGATGGGGGGGCGCCTTTAATTGTTACATAAAAAGGCTAGAGGTTATACAGAAATGGATTCTCAAAATTATACACAAAAAAGATATTACTTACCCCACATAATCGCTATATCGTATAGCAAAAACATTAGAAATTCGTCAATTATACTGTTCTGCCATTTTATTGCATGAAAAACTGAAAAAAATAAAAATATAATTAGTCATTGTCAGGAAACCAGATATAAAAATTATGCTATAAGAATACCCAGAGCAACAAAAACCACTACTCAGCGATGTTTTACTTACCTTGGACCTAGTACATATAATGAAATTCTACATTAGAAATATTAACTCGGTTAATTTATTCAAAAAAAGAGTAAAAATATAGTTATTAAATTCAGACAGATTGTATATTAATCAACATTGATTTGAAAAATACTTACCCCATCAAATAGTTGATAAGTACCTACCTAAATATAATGTTATATGACTACCGATCTACCGAAACATAGTTATGTGTATTATATAAATGTATTATCATTATTAGTATTAATTTAGTATTTAGTATTGTATTATATATAATTATAAACGTGTGTAAATGATTATTCATTAAAAAATCAAACATTCAAAGAGAAAAACCACGGACAATGTATTATTATGGCAAATAAATAAATAATTATTATATATTATTATATATATATAGACCACTTTTGATGGGACACCACACAGAAAATTTAGGAGTGACGTGAAAAGTCAGTCGAATTGGTATTTTTTATACAGATTTAGTTCAGGCCTTCAATGGCTAGCTAGCATTCATGCGACATCACATTCATACAGTTCATGGAGTGATATGAAACCAACTATGTCAGTTTTTATATATTTTTAGGCATTAATAATATTGTGTGAAACTAACTACTCAATGGACAAAAACCCCAACCTGCGTTGAATTACACCCACAATATCTACCCATATATTCCTTATTATTAACTTTTGTAACATTTTTTACTGTATTAGAAAGGTATTTTAAGCTAATATAAATGATAATCTAATATCAATAATAATAACGCAACGCAGGTTGGGGTTTCACACAATATTATTAATACCTAAAAATATATAAAAACTTTTACATAAAAGGTGAACATTATTCAACTAGGTATTGTCATATTTAATTCATTGACAGGATGTCACTTTTTGTCATTGTCGATATTTAACTTCAAATAATTTTAATTTTTATAATAATTTTTATAGTTAGATATTTAATTCAATTTAAAGGAGGCCACCTGAAGAAGCAATCCTAAAAATGCAGAAATAGGTCAGATCTCATCTATTGTGGCTGAATTGTCGTGTTCCCACTGCCAAAAAGTGAAGTTAGATATTTATAGAGTGTTTGTTTCATTAAAGCAGGTTAGTAAATTAGATTAATTTCTTTAGATAATTATTGAATAGAGCTTTGTCTGTGGAATTGTTCATTAGCATACCTAGATGTTTGGTATCAGAGAACATACATATGACTTCATTGACAGGAATTGTAGGATATTTGATTTATATTAGCTTTAAAATACCTTTCTAATACAGTAAACAGCTATGTCAGACTAGAGATTTGGCAACCGCGCTGAATGTGGGTTTGGAATTGTAAATAAATATTTGATACTTGCTTTTAAATGTCACTAGAAAGGTGACCTTTCATAAGCCCTCTGACCACGCTGCGTAGTGCCTTTTACTTAATTGCCATTACTGCGCGCGGCTCTACGCCTGTGAATAATAAAATGTAAGCGTGATTTTGCCCGAACTCTCTATGGTGGGGAAGGTACGGCGTTCTATAATTTAGAAGAGTGGTTGGCATATTTTGGTAATATTTAGTGTTTTCTCGAGTCTGGTTAATTTTTGTTCAACATCCTGTATTTTAAATATTGGATCAGGTGGTCTTTATGTGATGCTTAAAGTTCAATCGAACAATTTTTTTTAATTTCATGAATTTAAATGGTTTTTAGAGAATGGTTCGTTATTTTTAAACACTCTGTATTTGTTCCGTTAGTTAGTGTCTTTGATGGAAGTTTCATAAAAAAATAATAATAATTTCCTTAATTTTGTGTTTTTTTTAACGGTGACATTTTTTTCAACACTTAGTCGGAATTAGGAAACAATTGTTTTTTCCATAACTGGTAGATTTATTAAACATTATATGAAAAGAAAAAAATAATTTTAAAATAGAGAATATCTGCGGCATAGTATAAGATGTATAGCCGACTACAAAAATCATTACATTTTTAATCTTTTAAATAAATTCCAGTTATACTGTTGTATTTTTTAGCCAATGGTTATAGTTTTTGTTATTGTTAATTATTATGCTTTAACACGGAATTGATTATAAATTATTTTACCAATATTGAATAAATTATTGTTCAAAAAATTTTTTTTCTGCTTAGATCCTCAAAAATTCATTAAATATTACGTTTAAATCGGTCTGCTAATAGGTTATAAAGAATTTAATTCTTTATAACCTATTACCGATTACGTGCGGCCGGTATTACACGATGGCCCAAAGTGAGTGGATGATTAGGTTATTTCAGAAACAACTTTAACTTAAATTTTGAAATTTGGGGCACAATTTGGCCTAATGAAGATAGGAAACAGAAAAAAAAATTTACTCGACTTTAAAAGTCAGTAACAGTCTGAAAAGAGGGTTCAAGTTTTAAGTAATGATTTAAAAATATTTTTTTTACCGTAACTATGCAATTATCTTCTCTTAAAATTAATGCCATGATGACTGAATATCCCTCTATATTTTTTCTGTTGTATTTAGGCATCTTTTGTATTTAATAGATCTAAATTACTACACCACGTGTTCAATTTTTCCAGTTACGTTTTATTAATTTCAATATCTAGGTCTCGATCTAGGTGAAAACTTCATTATTTCAAATGGAACACTTTGTATTTTTTAGTCAAAATTAAATTATTTTCTCCACGATACAGATTTTTTAGGGTTCTAAATTAATTATTTTTTGAGATTTTTGCAACTTTTTTAACGAAATTAACGGCGCCAGTGTTAATCACAGAAATAGGTAATAAATTCCACTGGGAGAACACTCAATTTGATAGAAAAAATTGTAAAACTGTAATCTTGAAATTGTATGGATCTTATCAATTACGTATTTTTTGTTTATAATTCTTCACTAAATATTTTACTACAAATAACATTTATTTTTAATTAAGTACTTTTATATTCAGTTCAAATAATTACGAAATATAAAGTATAAACAATTTTTATCTTGGTTGAAAGTGGTATTTTCTATTACCTATGTGTCGCTCGGTAATAGAATCGAAATCGGTTGATAATACGGAAAATCGTCAAACATGGGCAGTGAAACGTACACTGTTGCGAAAGTATGCAAATACATAATTTTCTTACTTTTATAATTTGGAAATTAATATTTCATTAATTAATGTATATCAGGAAGGGCAAATGTATTGTGCTTTAATTGAAGATGGTGGTCTATAAGAGGCTGTTATTCCATAAGTTATATTTTGATTGTCACATGTTACTCTAATTAATTTTGTTTGAGTAAACTCTATAATACGGACATAACAATTTAAAGTATTTATAGCATAAACAACCACACCATTTTGATTAAAGTTCATTCATTCATTGAAATGAAAGTTAAATCCTCCAATATACAGGATGATTCATTAAGAATGGGCAATCTCTGAACTGGAGATACTACACACCAAAATATGGCGATTGAGCCAAATATGCCTTATCCGAATGTTGCTGGTTTAAAAAATACAGGGTGTTCAATGCTATAATTTTATTTTGAAATATCTCAATAACTTTGAAACCTGTCGGAGTATTAAAAAAAAATTGGCACAACTATGTTTTTTGACACGGCAAATAAGAATTTTTAACTAATTTTGACGTCACTAGTAGAGGGCGCCACTTATGGTACAGCACGTTTCTTTTAAATGGCAGAACTTTTTTGCTGTTTAGTGTAGCCATCCGTCTATTGAAACAATCGATTCTCCTACCTGTTGTATCTAAAAAAGGTACATTGTTGAAGTCGTTAGGAGTAACAGTTTTCGAAATAATCCTATTTGAAATATTCAGTGCACCGATTGAAAACTGTTATCGTTTCAGGTAAAGTGCCTTTTTTACTGAAAATACAGCAAAATTTTACTTGAAAAAGTTGTTCAGAACGGTAAATTATGGGGACGTTTCAAGAAGATCGGCGAGGTTTGATTTTGAAACCATTTTTCAACAAAGCAGAAAGATTTTATTATTCGGTCGAGTTGACGTTCACCCGATTAGTTGTGTTTCAGTGTGCTCCTAATAGCATGTCAAAATACTTTTAAATTTCAACGTTAAAAAACTTTTAAAAGTTGTTAACCGTTTGCTTACTATGTCGTAAGTGACATCGTTGTTTACTTATACGTGTGTTTATTCGCCGTTTGCAGTAATCATCTACACCTATCACAAGTGTGTTTACTGTTTTTGTATTAACTCGGACGGACTATTGCAAACTGGTCTGAGTTGGAAATCTTGATATATTATGGTGGATAGTATGGAGGATTCTAGTGTGCAAAGATATTCCTATTATATGTGTGAGGTGCAGGCAGCCTATAAAAGCTGGGCTTAAATGTACCAGATGTGGAATACTAACTCATAAGGCATGTGTTAAGTTGCTGAAAAATGCTCAAGTTCTGGACTCAGGGAAAATAATATGTTGCTCTGACTCTCATAAAGTGTCAGAGGGTACTGACTGACTAAGAAAATAATGCTAACAATGAATTAATTAAAAATTCTCTAGATCATTATATGATGAAAGTCAAATATTTGGAAGAAATTAATAAGCAGAAGGACAATGTTATAATGAATCAGGGCATTGCCATATCTGCCATTACTGATCAAATTGCAATGTTGAAGCAACAGTTGTGTAATTATAATTCAAGCAACACCATTTCACAAGCTAAACATCAACCCAAACTGGCACATTCTAAATCGGTTGTTAATGCTGGTGCTCCGTCACGTAATTTTGCACAAGTATCTGCCCCTATGGATAGTTCTGCTGCAGCAGCTCCGATAACTGTGCAGGATGTATCTAACGCTATTCATAATATTGAAGCCCGCCGTATTTGCAATGATGCTGTCAACTTGTTGAGTGACAGTAAATTGGATACACCCAGACGAGTAAGAAATAGTAGAAGTGTATTAGTTGGTAGGTGTCTTCAGTGAAGTATAAATATTTCCATGCCACAAACTTTGATGTTAATGTTGATGAAGGTGAGCTCTGCAATTATCTGAAGACATTTGCCCCTAATGTTGCAGTACATAGATTGGTGTCCCGTAATCCCACGAGGTATTCATCTTTTAAAATTAGCGTCTCACAGGATGAAGCTGAGAAGATCCAAGTAGCTCACATATGGCCTGTTAATGTTGTTTTGAATCGTTTTTTCCCCCAACCCGATTTCGAAACGATCGATAATCAAAGTAAACGCCATTTAAATTCGTACAAATCAGTATGTTCTGTGATACATATTAACGTTCAGAGTCTCCCAAATAAAATCAATCAGTTAAATCTATTTTTTGAAGATAATAATTTTGACGTTCTTTGTATTTCTGAACATTGGCTTAATAATGCAAATTTAGAGAAGACTAAATTGAATAATTTTAACCTCATATCGACTTATTGTAGAACAGGTTCTGCTCACGGTGGTGCAGCCATTTTTGCTACAAATAAATTTAATCTTAAATCGATAGATGTTACCAGTTTTTGTGTTCCGCAACATGCTGAATTTTGTGGAGCAGAAGTTAAATCTCTGAATTCTGTTATTATTTCTGCTTACAGATGTTCAACCCATGGTGACTATAGTATATTTAAAGATAAAATTACAAATCTGTTTGATTATTTATCTGCTCATTATAAGAATATCGTTGTACTGGGGAATATTAATTTGGACTTACAAAGTAACACAGAACATGCTTGTGATATCCGTAATATTCTTGTTATGTACGGGTTGCAATACTGTATTACTGCGCCTGCCAGGGTTACGGCAACTACTAGTTCATGCCTTGATAATATTATATGTAACTTGTCTTCCCATTATTTTACTGTTGGAGTCAATGATCCTCTCATATCTGATCACTGCGCTGTATATATCCATTTTAATACTCTTTGTGACAACGCATCTCCACAGGGCTGTTATACCAAAAGAGATTATAGTAAATATAATATGGATAAGTGCGTTGCTAGCATTGGCTCGGTTGACTGGTCTCAGCTTGTCGATGGTAATTCAAACTTGAATGTAGAACAGTTGTCTGAGTCTATATTAAATATGTTATGTACTCAGCGTGATATTTGCTTTAATTTTAAATCTATCAAACCTAGAAAATCTGGGGTTAAATGGTTTAATGAAAGGCTTTGCAAGCTGAGGTCTGAATTACGCATATCAAGCAACAATTTTATTAATTCTCAATCTCAGCATGATTGGGTTGCAGAAGATAAGAACAAAATTATATGGAGTTTAGTCAAACGCGAGATATCTATAGTAATTCGATTCGAACCCCATTATCTCCTCAAGATTTTAATGTTTTCTTTAACACAATTTCTGATGTTATTTCACTTTCAATTGAAACATCACATATTCATCCGGAGTATTTCCTGAGTAAGATACAAAGTCCGTCTACTTCAGTTTTGATGCCAGCCATAGTCGGATCTGATATTAGGCAAGCTATATTAAAGTTGAAAAATTCAGCATGTACAGGCTTTTATGATCTAAATAGCTTTATTATGAAAGCATCTTGTGAAATTTTGGTTGAACCTCTAGCAACCTTATATAATAAATGTATAACGGATTGTACATGGCCCACTAATTTAAAAATTTCAAAAATACTGCCTATACATAAGAAAGGCTACGTGGATGACTTGGACAATTATAGGCATATTGCAATTGTCCCGATTATTTCAAAAATCTTTGAAATTATAGTTAAAGACTTTCTTCTGTCTTACTTAAAAAATAAGCCTCATCCTCATCGCAATATGGTTTTCGGAAAAATTTTTCCACCGTCAAGGCTTTGCTGGCAGTCACTGATTTCATAGTTGAAGGATTTGACGAGGGTTTCACAACTAATGCTACAGTATATGATCTTACTAAGGCGTTCAATTGTGTTAACATATTACTGATAGAGTTAGAACATTATGGAATTCGGGGTACTTTTGGAATTAATTACTTCGTATTTAGCAGATAGGAAGCAATATGTGCATTTCAATGGCGCCATTTCTACTGCCTATAACCTGTGGTATTCCACAGGGATCTGTTCTGGGTCCACTTCTGTTCCTAATTTACATTAATGACCTACCGTCTTCATTTATTTGCTGATTACCACTCTTACCAGAGGAAAAGTGTCAATAAGAGATGAGGCCCTTAGGTCGAACTAAAACATGGTTTAATAGTAATAATTTAAAACTTAACGAATCCAAAACTCATAATTTGTTATTTTCCACTGATAAGTGGATTGGGAAAATGGAGCCAATTAGATTACTCGGCGTCACTCTTGACACTAGTTTGTGCTGGTCTGATCATATTGAATCTATTTGTGCTAAGTTATCATCCCAAATATATGCGATGCGTCAGATGAGACTCTTTTTATATATTTTTAGGTATTAATAATATTGTGTGAAACTAACTACTCAGTGGACAAAAGCCTCAACCTGCGTTGAATTACACCCACAATATCTACCCATATATTCCTTATTATTAGCTTTTGTAACATTTTTTTACTGTTTTAGAAAGGTATTTTAAGCTAATATAAATCATATCTCTTATGAAGTCATATGTATGTTCTCTGATACCAAACATCTTGGTATGCTAATGAACAATTCTACAGACAAAGCTCTATTCAATAATTATCTAAAGAAAATAATCTAATTTACTCACTCTATAAATATCTAATTTCACTTTTTGGCAGTGGGAACACGACAAATTCAACCACAATAGATGAGATCTGACCTATTTCTGCATTTTTAGGATTGCTTCTTCAGGTGGCCTCCTTTAAGTTGAATCAAATATCTAACTATAAAAATTATTATAAAAATTATAATTATGTGAAGTTAAATATCGACAATGACAAAAAGTGACATCCTGTCAATGAAATAAATATGACAATACCTACTTGAAAAATGTTCACCTTTTATGTAAAAGTTTTTATATATTTTTAGGTATTAATAATATTGTGTGAAACTAACTACTCAGTGGACAAAAGCCCCAACCTGCGTTGAATTACACCCACAATATCTACCCGTATATTCCTTATTATTAACTTTTGTAACATTTTTTTACTGTTCTAGAAAGGTATTTTAAGCTAATTACAATTCCTATCAATGAAGTTATATGTATGTTCTCTGATACCAAACATCTAGGTATGCTAATGAACAATTCCACAGACAAAGCTCTATTCAATATTTATCTAAAGAAAATAATCTAATTTACTCACTCTATAAATATCTAACTTCAGTTAATAATAAGGAATATATGGGTAGATATTCTGGGTGTAATTCAACGCAGGTTGGGGCTTTTGTCCACTAAGTAGTTAGTTTCACACAATATTATTAATACCTAAAAATATATATAAACTTTTACATAAAAGGTGAACATTTTTCAAGTAGGTATTGTCATATTTAATTCATTGACAGGATGTCACTTTTTGTCATTGTCGATATTTAACTTCAAATAATTTTAAGTTTTATAATAATTTTTATAGTTAGATATTTGATTCAACTTAAAGGAGACTACCACCAGAATTTGTCATGTTCCCACTGCCAAAAAGTGAAGTTAGATATTTATAGAGTGAGTAAATTAAATTATTTTCTTTAGATAATTATTGAATAGAACTTTGTGTGTAGAATTGTTCATTAGCATACCTAGATGTTTGATATCAGAGAACATACATATGACTTCATTGATTGGAATTGTAGGAGATTTGATTTATATTAACTTAAAATACCTTTCTAAAATAGTAAACAGATGAGACCCTGTTTCGATAACACTGCCATGAGGATGGTGTACTTTGCTTTGATACATAGTATCTTATTGTATGCTATTGCTTTGTGGGGAAATCGTCCAAATACTTCAGTTTTCTATCTCCAAAAAGCAGCCTTGAGGATCATTGACTCAGCTCCATATGGTACATCTTGTAGACTTTTGTTCAGGAAGTATGGGATCCTCCCCATGCCAAGTGTTTATATATTTGAAACATTGCTACTCATACACAGAAATGTGAACAATATATCCACTATCCATCCATCCATCCATCCATCCATCCATCCATCCATCCATCCATCCATCCATCCATCCATCCATCCATCCATCCATCCATCCATCCATCCATCCATCCATCCATCCATCCATCCATCCATCCATCCATCCATCCATCCATCCATCCATCCATCCATCCATCCATCCATCCATCCATCCATCCATCCATCCATCCATCCATCCATCCATCCATCCATCCATCCATCCATCCATCCATCCATCCATCCATCCATCCATCCATCCATCCATCCATCCATCCATCCATCCATCCATCCATCCATCCATCCATCCATCCATCCATCCATCCATCCATCCATCCATCCATCCATCCATCCATCCATCCATCCATCCATCCATCCATCCATCCATCCATCCATCCATCCATCCATCCATCCATCCATCCATCCATCCATCCATCCATCCATCCATCCATCCATCCATCCATCCATCCATCCATCCATCCATCCATCCATCCATCCATCCATCCATCCATCCATCCATCCATCCATCCATCCATCCATCCATCCATCCATCCATCCATCCATCCATCCATCCATCCATCCATCCATCCATCCATCCATCCATCCATCCATCCATCCATCCATCCATCCATCCATCCATCCATCCATCCATCCATCCATCCATCCATCCATCCATCCATCCATCCATCCATCCATCCATCCATCCATCCATCCATCCATCCATCCATCCATCCATCCATCCATCCATCCATCCATCCATCCATCCATCCATCCATCCATCCATCCATCCATCCATCCATCCATCCATCCATCCATCCATCCATCCATCCATCCATCCATCCATCCATCCATCCATCCATCCATCCATCCATCCATCCATCCATCCATCCATCCATCCATCCATCCATCCATCCATCCATCCATCCATCCATCCATCCATCCATCCATCCATCCATCCATCCATCCATCCATCCATCCATCCATCCATCCATCCATCCATCCATCCATCCATCCATCCATCCATCCATCCATCCATCCATCCATCCATCCATCCATCCATCCATCCATCCATCCATCCATCCATCCATCCATCCATCCATCCATCCATCCATCCATCCATCCATCCATCCATCCATCCATCCATCCATCCATCCATCCATCCATCCATCCATCCATCCATCCATCCATCCATCCATCCATCCATCCATCCATCCATCCATCCATCCATCCATCCATCCATCCATCCATCCATCCATCCATCCATCCATCCATCCATCCATCCATCCATCCATCCATCCATCCATCCATCCATCCATCCATCCATCCATCCATCCATCCATCCATCCATCCATCCATCCATCCATCCATCCATCCATCCATCCATCCATCCATCCATCCATCCATCCATCCATCCATCCATCCATCCATCCATCCATCCATCCATCCATCCATCCATCCATCCATCCATCCATATAAAAAACAAAATGAAAATTAAGATTATCTATAAGTTGGACCTCAAATAACGATCCAAGCGATTTTTGAAACTGTTCACAGTGGGAGCACTAATCACTTCTTCAGGTAAATTATTCCATGCGTTGAACACACGACACGACCAAAAATGCTGCGTACAAGTAGTACCAAAGTGTTCGTGTGACAGTTTAAGTAAATGACCTCTAAGTTTTGCATCTCTACTGAGAAGAAAAAAGTTTAAGTTTGTACCGAATACGTTGTTAAGAGCACGATAAGTCATAATTAAGTCACTTCTCACTCGTCTTCTGTTAAGTGTTGGTAACTTCATAATCTTTAGTCTCTCTTAATATACCAAATCGCGAAGATTGTGTGATATTCTAGATGCTCGAAGATGTATACGTTCAATTATGTTTATATCTTTTGCAAAGTACGGAAACCAAACTGGGGCTGCAAATTAAAAAATTGGACGGATATATGTAGAAAACAGTTTATTCATTGTGGATGGTGAAGGGGAGTGAAATGAGTTGTTAATCGAATATAACATTTTATTAGTCTTTTTCATCACAGAAGAAATGTGCGGCTCCCATTTTAAATCTTAAGATATGATAACACCTAAGTCACTCTGGGTAGATACGGACTCTAACTGATGATTCTCAATAGAGTAACTAATTCTAGGATTATTTCTACCAAGATGAAGAATGCAGCACTTATCTATATTTAATTTGAAGAGCCAAGTGGAGCGCCATTTTTGCAATGTATCTAGATCATGTTGAATTTCAATTTGCGAAGTGAACGGATTTCCATATAATTTAGTGTCATCTGCATAGAATGAAACTTTGAACTTGCACTCCACTTGTAACAGGAACTGAAACAGAGAAGGAGCTACCCACTCTGACACAGAAGGTCCTATTATTGATGTAATCCTTAATCCATCTGAGTAAGTTTTCTCTAATCCCAACATGCTCCAACATTATGAGTAAACGTTGTAATAGGACTTTGTCAAAGGCTCTCAAACATGTCAATAAGTTGGTAAGAACCGATTTTTCATATATATATATATATATATATATATATATATATATATATATATATATATATATATATATATATATATATATATATATATATATATATATATATATATATATATATATATATAGGTACCCACGTTGGGCACCAATAAATATGTATAGGCACCCACGTTGGGCACCAATAAATATTTATAGGTACACACGTTGTACGCCAAATGAATATGTGTTAGTACAGGCGAAATTTATTATTTCTGTGATGATGTGAATTTATAATTTATTATTTTGTAAATTGATATGTGAATAATAAAATTTTGTTGAGCGCCAATAAATATTATAAAAAAATTCTCCCTATGATTTTTTCTTGTATGTTTTTTTTGTCATGAATAAAATTATCCTTATACTTACTCTATTTTCTATTCTCCGGCTAATCACTCTCACCTCAGTTAGCAAGTTCAAAAGCAAAACTTGAGGTCCGATATTTTTACTTTTTTTTTCTTTTTTTTTTAATAATTTATTTCCTTCAGACAAAGTAGTTCTATGTATAGGAATTGTCAAGACTTATATGCTAAATTAACCTACTACAATAAAAAGAAATCACTTAAAGTAAAAAACACTTATCGATTAAAAATAATTTTAACTGTCGCTTATTAAATTGTTTGCACTCTTAATATCCTCGGATAAATGGTTATAGATTTTCAAACCTAACAAATCGGTGAGTTGGTGGCCACACTATATTTAAAAAATGGAATATGAAAGTTTCCATTATATCTTGTATTTAGATTGTGAACATTGAAATTGGTACGAAAACGTGATTTATTTTTATAAATAAATACCGCTAATTCTAAAATGAGGATACTTGTTAATGATAAAATTTTCAATTCTTTCATAATTGGCCTACACGAAGTAGTGCTTGAGGCACGTGCAATACACCTTAAAATTCGTTTTTGAGCTTAATTAATTTAGATTTTTTTTAAAGAAAAGTTGAATTTACTATATTTTTCTATTTTATTTCTCTTGTAACTATTTGTTTAATTGAAATGGTTCTATTTTATCTATTGAAATTTAAATAATGAGAATTTATCTGGTGGAATTTATATGTATTGCAATTTCTAACTAACAACTCTAATACAAAATGACATTTAACGAATTTGCCTGCAGTAGGATACGTTTCACAAAGAATATCCAAAGATTTACATATATATAACGTTCCTTGGTACAGGTAAATTGTTATGTTTTCTTATACTAATTAATAAATTATCTAACGTTACTTTTTATACTTTGTAGATCCTGGATGTCTTGCGTTCCTGATGTTTTCCTCGATGGTTTCTAAAAATGATTTCCAGCGTTGAATAACCTTCCCTTCGTCGTTTTCTTTAATTTTCCACTGTTGATGGAACTGCAATGCTGATCTGTAAGCTCGTACTGATTTCGAAGCACTACACTGGTTTTATTTTACTCCTTTGGCACACTTTGCCTATTGAGGTTAGGTTGTTATTTTATTTTTATAAAAACTTATTTTATTTCGGTGCACTTTCTCAATTTAACACTATGGCTTTACTTGCCTTCCTGCAATTTATACTTTTACTATTAGACTTATACTTTTGACTTTTTCAAAATTTACCAATTATTTGTTGTGTAAACGAGTTATTCAATTGTTTTGATTTGACAGGAGACGTTACTTGTTTGGTTTTACAAATTGAACAGAGCTCACGTCAGATCTGGGTCTGACTATTTATAGTTTTTCTCAAAACAATTGAAAGTTTGACATGTTATCCTAGCAACAGAATTTTTAGTTTTAATTTTTGAAAATTGTGTCCTTATACTAAAATAAAACTTAAATCTAACACTGTAGTCTTTTTTCTCATGTCTTTTTGATTATTTTGATATGCCTAAGTGGTAATATCGTTTATTTTTTTAACTATCTGTCCGTTTCACACATTTTTGTTTTTAATTCTAAATAGTTCACTTTTTATGTCCTAAAACTACACTAAAATTGTTCTTTTGACACTTATATAAGTCTCTGCTATATTCTTATTACTATTTACATAGGTTTTTAGTTTAAATCCTTACATTTAAATTCCAACGCCAAACATTTTTTTAACATTTTATATTTTTCAGATATTTAACTTACAAATTGAACCAATCTATTCAAAAGGATAAACTATAACTTAAATGAGTCCTGAGCATATTTACAAGAGTATTACCTTTTTTGGAAAATGAAATTTGAAAAATGTTTTCGAGCTGTCAAATTCAGAAAATTATTTCAACAATTTGTCCCACAAATTACTACTAAACTTGAAATTGTAGATGTGAGAAAACTCAGCCTAAAGTCTAATTATAAGAAACAAATTTACTTTACACAAATATCCTTTTTTATATACAAGTAAGTAATTTCCATTATGTTACGTTAAAAATTTTGATATATCAGATTTTCATTTATGTTTTGCATGTTTATATATTGAAATTTCATAATAAATTAGCTTTGTACATCTCTATTGTACTGTCTTAAGCCTTTCTGTGTAGAGAATTTCTTTATGTGAAAATATTTTTGACATTTGTCATCGTACCGTTACGATGTAAGTTTCATGTAGGTTTTACTTCTATGTACCATTTTTATTATGGTTTGGGTGGCTTGTAAGTACATTCCAGAACAATATATATATATATATATATATATACGAGAAATAGCTAGCAGAGGGCCTAATATGGATCCTTGTGGTACTCCACTCGTAACAGGAACTGAAACAGAGAAAGAGCTACACATTCTGACACAGAAGGTTCTATTATTGCTGTAATCCTTAATCCATCTGAGTAAGTTTCCTCTAATCCCAACATGCTCCAACATTATGAGTAAACGTTGTAGTAGAACTTTGTCAAAGTCTCTTGCAAAGACTAAATATATAACATCAATGGGATTGCCACTATCAATTTGTCTTGTCCAGTTATTCAAACATGTCAATAAGTTGGTAAGAACCGATTTTTCATGACAGAGCTTTCCAGAAGAAATGAGCGCATTTCCATTAATTTAAGAGGAACTGAGAGTAGGCTAATGGGCCGGTAGTTAGCAGAACAGAATTTATCACCTTTTTTAAAAACTGGTGTAAAGACTGAAAAATACCAATCCCTGTTCCAAGTAGATTAATAATTAATCATAATTTTTCTTAAGACTCCTTATATTAAAATATAAAACATTTTAAAATCTTTTAGCTTTGATTTTATTCAATCCCTCACAAATATTTGAGAATGCTTCAGTTTTAATCTCCTCTTCTTCCTCATTATCAACCTCAAATATATCTATTTTATAAACAACAAATAAACTGAAATATAAAATAAAATGAAATACACAATCAAGATATACCAAAATGAAAGAATATAATATAACACTAAAATAGTAAGACAGCTCCCAGAAAAATACATGATAACACTTTCATAAAGTAAAATCTAAAACTAATAATTTCTTAAAAGTAATTCATTTTTTAAAATATCTAAAATATCTTTCATTTGATTAATTTTAATAGTTTCCCATCATAGTTTGCAAAAATGAATCCATCACGAGACCAAAGACTTTTCTATCCCAGTTTGCCTTGTGCTTCTTTTAATAAAATCCTCCTGAACCTTACTAAATCTTCAGACACAGCTTTTGACCTTTAAATAGTTCAACATTTTGCAGAAATGTGCGCTTTACATCATGATCCTTGAATTTTATTATAACGGGCCTCGGCTTTTTTGACCATAAAGTAACATTATCAATTCTATAACATGCTGCGACCTCTTTTTTTACATTTAAATTAATTTTCTTTATTACCGTTTTAAATATAAAACTTTTTAATTCTTTCGGGTTTTGTTCATTTTCAGAAATTCCATAAATACAGACATTGTTTACTTTCCATATTTGTTCCAAATTGATAACATGTCCTTCTAAAAGTGGCTTCCCACGGCCCGTGTTACTACGGGCCAGATAACGCGCCGCGGACGAGCACGGATCGGGTGCGATAAGCCTGAGCTCTTCCCACGGCCCGTACGGGCCCGTATGAGATTGGAGCTACGGTTCAGTTTAAAATGTCTCGTGATGAGAGAATGGCGGTTTATGCTGCAGTTTTTGTTTTGTTTAGTGGCACATATTTACCCAATAAGAAAAATAAGAAAAGGCGCTGGTGGATGTCATCATTAAATAAAAATCGATTAAGGTAAATTTTTATTTACTACATCTGAAGTAGTTAAGATATTAATGAATTGAACAGACATATTAAAGCATTTTTTTAATTTCAGATATTGCGCATTGGACTGATTTTATTAATGAACATAGCAAGAATTTTGAAAATGTCTGTAGAATGTCAGCTGAAGATTATGAATACCTTCTAAATAAAATTGGACCTTACATTTCCAAAACATATACAAATATGAGAAAATGTATTCCAATTCAAGAATGTTTTGGTAATGCTCTCAGATATCTTGCATCTGGTGACAGCTTTACAAGCCTTTCATATCTTTTTAAAGTATCTATTCAAATAGTTTCTAGATGTGCCAATGATGTTTGCAAAGCTCTGATACATGAATTACAGGAGGAGATAAAAGTAAGTATAATATTTAAATGTTTTTATTTATTTATAAGTATTTTAATGAAATTTATGTTTTACTGAAAATAGTCTGATCTTCATAATCGAGTATTCCTTTAAACGAATTTTGTGCTTCAAAATCTTGCGTTTCCGAATTTTGAGTAGATGACTGTTGTGAAGGGTTGGAAATTTGTGTCATGGTTTGTGAAGAAGGAGATGTTTGTAGAGAATAAGATAGTTGCGGGGAAAAAGATGCTTCAGAATAATGATGTGGTTGAAATCTTGGTGGCTGTTGTGTAAAATTATTTAAATTTTGCATGGTTGCAGATGACAGTTGTGAAGGCACAGATGGTTGCAGAGAAAAAAATGGCTGTAGGAGAGGTGCGAGAGTGGATGAGAATATGGTTGAAAATTGGATGATAATTGTGAAGTTATGCTCGGAGCTACCTGCGAAAAACAATGGGGATGCTGAGTAGGAAATATTGGGGGATGATAAAAGGAAGTTTGAGGGGATTCATTTATATTTTCTTTTTGCTTTAGATGCAGAATATATTTGTCAATTTCAAGCATTGCAATTTCTCGCTTGTTTTGTTGTAAACCTCTTAATTTTTTACATAATAAATTACAATATAATGAACATTCGTCATCTTCAGGTTTTTCGATCATTCGTTTCATATATTTATAAGCTTCCTCCATTTGTTTTTCTATTACATTGACTTTACCTTTGCATGACTTAGAACGTTTAGGGACATTTGTTGGAGCTTTAAATGACACAATGTTTTCGCTTGCCTCATCACCTTCATCCGTTACATCTTTCTCGTCATCAGTCACGAATTCTTCATTTTCGTCTAAATTCTGAAATTATAAAAAAAAAATTAATCCTATTTTGTAAAAGAAATTTCAGTTATGCAACAGTACATATCTAGAGTTGAAGAACAGTTATATCCAAATATTATATTATTTTTCCTGTTATTTGGGACTTCACCGCCACTCATTCAACTATCTAACAGCTATAGCCATACTGCCCTAAGATTAGTACTGCATGTGACAGAGAATAAGAAATGGGAAATGGAATATTACAGTGGACCAGACTAGCTATAAGCATCAACAAAAAAAATATATGAAAACGGTAGGTATTTTATTAAATTGCGGTCATTTAGCGCAACAAAGTAAAACATTACAAAATAACTATATTACATAAAAGAATATTACGGGGTGAAACGGGATTACGATATTGTGAAAATCTAAAAAATTCGAGAAATCTAGAGAGGTTGCTACATTCTGATATTTTGTTAAAAAATAATAATAAGTAGGTATTAGAAACAACATATATTACGGAAACGAAAATATTCCGGAGAATAAGGGAGTTGCAGGGGTGTAAAAAAATGAGGAAAATCTAAAGTTTGATACAGTTTGATATTATGCCAAAAAAATAATAAGTATTAGAAATAACACGGAAACGAAAATATTCCGGGGAGTAAGGGGGTTGTGGGGGTATAAAGGAATAAGAGAATGCTTGTTAGTATTTTTGGGCAAAATATCAAACGGTATAAAATTCCTTTGATTTCCCGAATTTTATAATTTTTTACACCCCCGTAACCTCCTTACTCCCCGGAATATTTTCGTTTAATATATGTTGTTTCGAATGATTGTTAGTATTTTTTAGCAAAATATGAGACTGCACTCTCTAGTTCCCATATTTTCTAATTCTTTTACACCCCTGCAACTGCTTTACTCCCCGGAATATTTTTTTCCGCAATATTAATTTCGAATGCTTTTTGTCATTATTTGTAACAAAATAATCTAATATTAATATTATTTTATGTAATATAGTTGTTTTCTAATGTTTTACAATGTTTGCGCTAAATGACCGCAATTTACGGCTTAACGTTTTTTTTTTTTTTAGTTGTTTATAGCTGGTCCGGTCCACTGTAATATTTTTGTTTCTGATTCCAATTCTGTCTTCAACCGCATTAATATTGTTGCTATTTAATTATATTAATATTAAAGGGAACTGCTTACCGGCGCAGGAGGCTATATCCCTTAATGTATTCCTTAAGGGCGCCGTTTTCTTGAAATATTGTTTTCTACAAATAAATAATTTTAGACATTTAAGAACTGAATCTCATCAGCGAATGTTCAAAGGTACCGAAGTAAAATCAATATATAACGTCAGAAAGTAATCTATCCAGCAAACTTAAAGGTACTGAAATCTTTCAAAATACGTGTTTTTTTTTAATTCAACTATAGATGTAAAAATTGTTATAACATAATTACATAGTTCTGCATATAAGATTGTTCACTTTTGTTTGTAAGTATGTGAAAATAATTGTTAAAATGTTATGGGGTTAGAATAGCAAAATAATGTGTGCCATACAAATGCATTTAAAAAAAACACTATTTCAAGAATACAGCGCCCTTAAACCTTTTTTTTTATATAGTTGCAGGAGTGGTGGTCTCAAATAATAGAAACAAAAATAACGAATGCCACAAATAACAATTAGACAATATTATATTATTATTTTAATTTTTATTTTCAAAATTGTATTATTTTCTAGTTGCCTCAAACTTCATCAGAATGGTTTAAGATAGAAAAAGACAAAGACACGTGGAATTTTTCTCATTGCCTTGGAGCGCTGGACGGCAAACATATATTAATACAAAACCCTTTTCACAGTGGTTCAGAGTTTATCAATTACCATGGCACTTTTAGCATTGTACTTTTAGCTTTAGTTAATGCAGACTACAATTTTATTTTTGTCGATTGTAGTTGTGAGAGAAGAATAAGTGATGGTGGCGTATATAGAAATACAGAGTTGTATAAAAAAAATTGTGGCAATGAATTAGATTTCCCACCAGCAGATTGCTGAAAGAAATACCAGTTCCATATGTTTTTGTAGCAGACAGTGCATTTGCTTTAAGTGAAAATATAATGTAACCATATGCTGGAAATCACAACAAGGGATCCAAAGAGCGCGTATTTAATTATCGCCTTTCACGAGCAAGACGAATTGTTGAGAACGTTTTCGGAATTCTTTCCGCAGTTTTTAGAGTATTAAGAACTCCGATGCTGTTGCAGCCAGATAAAGCAAGTGACATTGTAATGACATGTGCATTATTGCATAACTTTTTAAGAAAGTCAAAAAAATCTCGATCAATATATAATCCCGTTGGTACGTTCGACAATGATAAAAGTGATACCATTATTCAACCAGGCTCGTGACGTATTGATCAAAATGGAGCTACTTCACTCCAACCACTGAAAAACGTACCAAGAAGATCATCTCTTTCTGCCAAAGCAGTGCGAGACAATTTTGCTGATTTTTTTACGACAAATGGTGCTGTTTCGTGGCAAAATAATTATTAATAAATATAACTAATTACAAAAAAATATATAAAAGAAAAAGTAATGTAAGATATGTATCTGCTAATAAAATATAAATAAATACCTAGACATACTTACGTTAGAATTTTTTGTTTTTCTGGATTCATAGATATCGTCCAAAAAAGTTGACATGGTACAATAAAAGGGCCAGTCTGGTTTGAAAATATCGACACCACTGCCTGTTGTCATTGATCTTTTAACTCGACTTCTTAATTTTCGGTACGTTGACATTAGGTTGTCCATTTTCTTCTTTATTTCTTTTAGTGGTATGCTACCATCTTTTAATGCACGTTGAATTCTAGTTTTTATGTTGTGGATTTTTTGAATCCCATAGTGCAGATTCACCCTCAAATGTACTTAGAAATTCAAAAATTACCTCATTATTCCACTCCATTATTATGTACTCGTACTTATTATTATTATTAATAATAGAGATGAACCTCATAAACTGATTCAAATAAAGTAATGAAGAAAGTAGCAATTGCGTACCTGCAAATGACAGACGACAACAGACGACCACAGGCGGCAACGCGCGCCGCGCCTTTGATGTTACCGACTTAATTCGGATAGAACAGACCGATGTAGATCAGCCCGCGCCACGACCGATCAGAGGCATCCCACGGCCCGTTGGTCCGTGCTTGCACGTCGCGACCCGTGCTAAAAGCCACCAGGGTAGAACAGGCCGATGCAGAAAAAATATTTTTCGTATGGCAACAATATCAGCATTCGTTCTGCAACAAATTACCCGAAGTTGGCTCTCATATTTTAAGTGTCAGTTGTGTGTCAAATCTAATCAACTACTGAAATTAGTCTCTCGGTTTATTCTTCTTGCTCAATTACTTAGTTACTTTAGATCTTACTTTATTTGTTGTCGTTATTGTTGCGTTCCTGTTCCTCATTTTTCATTATTTTGTCATGGATATGTATACATATTTCGAACACGTAGATATGCTTTTGGTTTATGGATTTTGTCAAGGTAACGGTCGCAAAAGTGTTAGGGTCTACATGGACAGATTCCCTCATCGACGAGTGCAAAATCATCAAACTTTTGCCAACATCGAAAGGCGACTTCGCGAATTTGGTTCATTCCACCAAATGAATGCGGCTCAAGGGCATTAACGTACCACGAAAACTATACCGAGTGTTCCCTGTAAGACTTTCAGTGGTTATATCTCAGAAACCATCACAGCCAGCGCGATGAAATTTGGTATACAGATATTAGATGGCACGTAGAATCTGATAATAACATCAATTCTCATACAGGGTGTTCCATTTTTCAGGAAATCGATTATTATTTTTGATTTTTTGGTAGTCAATCCCGCTAAAAGTTATATTTAAATTGAAATATACTTAATTATGAACACATTCTGAAAAACAAACATTCAAAAATTTTAAAATTTAACATAAAAAACGCCTCCAAAAAGTGTCCAAATTTCATTGTTTTGTCATGTAAAATGTGTCTAGTCTTGAGCCAGATTTACACAGAAGAAACTATCGTCATCGGTAAACGTCAAAACTATCAATTGTTATTGAATTTTCAAATATTAATGCCATAAAATATTTTATTGTACATAAATAACGGTAAATAATGTATTGAATGCAATTGACGTATGCACATTGGTGTTATTGAGATTTGTCGATGCAAATTTAGACTTGAGTTGAAGCTTTTTGGAGCATTGAGGTCGCGCCGGCGTAGTCTTCCGTTACAGCCCCGTTCAGTGAATATTGTGTAAAATATCTGTGGATATTTTTAAATTGTTCCATTATAATGTAATAAAACTTCAGTAAATTGTTTTTTATGTTACTACAGTACTACTACACATAATATTTAGGGACCCGTATTTTTTATCACAAAATAAATTACAAAAGTGTGTAAGTACCTAAAGAATATTCCTTTTTTCCACCTGCTGTAATAATTATTGATTACTTATTTAGCAACAAATAAATTCGAACAAAACTACTTCTAAAATTGTTTTGATTATAATGTGAACGTGTTTGTCCTTGAATTGAGTCAGAGCTGAACCACAACTGAACTTGCCTCACAAAAGAAATATCACTAAAGCATAACCTAGAAATAATTAATGTTTGTTTATTGTGTTCACATATTTCAGCACTTTATTTATGTTTCTGATGGATAAAGTATGTTTAAGAAAGAATCTACATCTGTAAAATAGTAAACAATGTACTACAATTTCTGTATTTTATATGATACAGAACTGAAATAAAGCAACTGGTTTTTTTCTAGGAAGAATCACCTGAATATTTACTAGACCGAGAAATTACCTATCACATAGTCATTTAAAGCTAGATAGTAATTTGAATTTAATTCATAACATCGGACATCAAAAAGAATAAACGAAAAATATCACACAGTAATTTTCTTAGAATTAATTATAAATATGGAATAATGGTTATAAAGAAGCCCCTAACTCACTTTGAAGATGATTCTATAAGACATTAAATTCAGTTGTTGTCTGTCGTGGGATTTAAAATTTCTAAACAAATAAAATTAAGAAAAACTAATTTCATAATTCTATGTACACTACGAAAACATCTTGTTAGAATATCTTAAAAATGATGAAAGCTAACTGTTGTTATAATTATACACAACGTAAGATAATAAGGTATCGAACAATGAAATGGCAAGATTCGTTTCTAATGTAATGCTCTGTAAATTAGAATATAGAACAACTGTTTAACATAAAATTGATTAAATGTATGTAAGTACTTAGATACTTTTAATTTATTGTAATTTTATTTTATTGTTAATAAATTAAAATGTGTATTTGTCTTTTTTTATTCTACCTGAATTATTAAACAAAAATGCTTAAGAAATACTTAAAGATGAAGGGTCAAGTTAATCAGTTTAGCCACTAATAAAAAAAATAAACTACTGCAGGTACGTATTACTTTTTAATTGAAATTATACTGATTACACCTGAATAACTAAAATAAAATACAAAAAATCATTCATTTAGTGTTGAGTAACATTTTTGAAAATGTGTTCCTCGTAGAATACTTTTCAAAGTGATTTTTTTATTTTATCTCCATTCCATGTTTAAAATTATACCTACCTTATTTAAGAACTGAATATTAACAGTTCTCACTGATATTTATGTTTTAGACATGTTAATTTTGTTATAGAATTATTAAACATAAGGAATATTTGCTGTAGTGTATAATAATACAAACAATAACAATTTAATAAAGTAAGGTATAGTTAGGTATATTCTTATTTATGGCAAAACGTAAAGTCTAATGTGTTCTAGCAAAATTTTCCTCGTCTCTCATCTATTTGTCGCACGAATATAAACTAATCTTGGCATCTGGCTTCTTCAGTATCTTATCGAATCTATTAATCAATGATTAACGTAATTGTCTATGTTCCTACCTAGAGGTGAGACGAAACATTTTCTTAGATTTCTTTTAATTTCTGCACAAGGTGAAATCTTTCCTCTCAGTTTCCATTAATCGTTATACTTAGTACTATCAAGCTTTTTACTGTATGAATGTAATTTGTAGCACACCTAGGTATATGGCTCGAAATTTTACTCACATTTGATAGATGTGGAGTAGTTTTTATAACAGATATATTTTTGTAATACTGGAACTGAAGCTTTCGCTCAAGGAATCCATTAGATTTTTATTTATGATTTTTTCTAGGCTTTAAAACATTTTTACCACTTGTTGAAGAGGCATTATTAATTATTTTCATTATTTGGAACTCTAGGTTAAGTTTACATATCGTTCGGGTCTCGAGACTCTCGGGCTTTGCGCTCTGGAGCGATATTTACAGTAAAGCAGCGATTCAAACACATGTGACGTGTTCATAAATTTAGTTTTCTGCTCGTAAGGATTGTCCTTTATCGCTTTTATTATTTCCGAGAATAGTCGTATTATACAATTAAAGAAACAATGTTTCACATATTTTCAAAGTATTCATGCTGGATAAAGCTCAGCGAACGCGAGCAGCTAATAACCTCTAAATTCTATTTTTTTTAACAAAACTAGCATTATTGCAAATACATACGTGGATTCAATGTACCTCGTGGTGTTACGTATTTATAATAAAATCCCTACAAACTTCCTCATACTTGCTTTGACAGTTTCTGCCACGTTTTGACGTCTATCCATGCGGTTGTTGTGTGTGTAAATTGGACTCGAGGCTATACACATTTTGCATGACAAAACAATGAAATTTGGGGACTTTTCATAGGCGTTTTTTTATGATAAAATTCATTTTTTTCTGGACTTTTTTTTATCAGAATATGTTCATAATTAAAAATATTTCAATTTAAATTCAAATTTTACCGAGGTTGACTACCAAAAAATCGAACTTAAATCAATTATCTGCAAAACTGAGCACCCTGTATAAAAACTAATGCCATCATCGAATTCTACACACCATCTAGTCCAGTATACCAAATTTCGTCGTCAGCTGCAATAGTAGCTGAGATATTCACACTGAAAGTCTTAGAGGGAACACCCGTTAGAGGTAGAGGAACAAATCCTAGATAAGATAGAAGAGAACCCAAAAATTAGTACAAAACGCATTGGACATGAAATAGGGATACCAAAAACCATAGTTCGTGATGTTTTGAAGGAGCAGTTACTACATCTGTACCACATTCAATCGGTACATAAATTGCTACCCATTGACAATGAAAAACGTTTAGCATTTTGTAATTTTATACAAGATCAAAGAGCCCATGATATCAACTTCAGCAAAAACATTTTATTTACAGATGAAGCATGTTTCCCTAGGTCAGGAATTATTAATAATCATAAGTCCCACGTTTATGCTGATGAAAATCCACACTGTACTGAAATAATACATTTTCAATATGAATTCAAAGTAATGTGGGCGGGAATTATCGACAATTTTATTATTGGCCCGGTTGTGCTTCCACATCGATTAAATGGGGGGCAACTATTTAAATTTACAATTTACAATTTACATTACAGCAAGTATTACCTAATTTATTGGACGATTTACCGTTACCACTTAATTTACAATCTTTTACTAAATTTAATTTGTTAAAAGACTATATAGTCTCTGAAAGTATTGATATTCTCGCAGTGTCTGAAACGTGGACTAATGCTAATGTAAATACTGATTATCTTAATATTCCTAACTATAAATTTTTGAGAGTCGATCGGCAAGGCAGGGGTGGCGGTGTGGGTTTTTTATTAGATTTTCTTTTAGCTATAATGCCTTACTCTCTGATATTAGTGATTTTCTTGAACAAATGTGGATCTCGATTAACTTTTCAGGTAAGCGTACCATCTTTGGTGTTTTTTATAGACCGCCTAAATCAAGATTACTATTTACTTTAGATTCACTACATAGTTCTTTATCTTTCTTATTACCTCAAGCTGAAAACTTAATTTTTGCTGGAGATCTTAATCTCAATCTTTTGGATCCTAATAGTTACGGTATAAATCATTTTTATAATTTTTTAGACACAGTTAATTAACGAACCTACAAGAGTAACTTCCTCCTCAGCCTCATTGTTAGATGTATTGGTTACGTCAGATCGAAATATTATAAAGTCTGTGAGTGTTCAAGATGTTTCTGGTGTTTCGGACCATTTTTTAGTGTCATGTCTTATAACTTCCATTAACGTGCCCCATGGCTTACAGATACTCTAAAAGATATGATTAAGCTACGTGATTTTTGAAATACAAGAATTCTCGTTCTAACAATGACTGGATTTACTATAAAGACCTTAGAAACTATGTAACTGCTGCAATTCGGAATGAAAAAAAAGCATTCCTTAATTATACATTACGAAATAAGTCCAATAAATATTTATGGAACTCATTAAGATCTTTAAACATTATTAGAAATCCTCAAATTCACGATCTTCCAGAAAACTTGAAAGATCCAAATACTATAAACAATTATTTTAATGATATTTTACCTCCTACGCCTACTTTAAAATAAATTTCATTGCTTGATAAGTACACAAACAATTCTTTCAATTCTAATTGTACGTTTTCTTTTAAGTTGGTCTCCTCACAGGATATTTTGAAACATATTAACTTGATAAAAAGTCACGCCATTGGCTCTGATATGATATCGCTTACTATGATTGATTTAATTTGTGATTTTTTATTAGAACATATTACGTACATAATCAATACATCTATACAAACATCTACATTTCCTAATGCTTGAAAGTCAGCTATCGTCATTCCTTTACCAAAAAATAGTAATGTAACAGAGATGAGTCATCTTAGTATTCTCCCTACTTTGTCTAAAATTTTTGAATTAGTTTTGAAAAATCAGGTTTCAGAATATTTATTTGACAATAATATTATTCCTTCATATCAGTCTGGATTCAGAGCATAACATAGCACAACAACAGCATTATTACATGTTACCGACGAACTTGTGAACTGATGGGGGTAGGGTATCTTGTCTCATTTTACTAGACTATAGTAAAGCGTTTGATACTGTGGATCGCAATATTCTTATCAATAAATTAAAATTTTACGGTTTTGACAATCGATCTGCCTCATTAATTAATAGTTTTATGCTTGATCGTAATCAAAGGGTAATTACAAATTCCGAGGTGTCGGACGCTTTGCCTGTGAAATTCGGAGTTCCTCAAGGTTCTATTCTTAGCCCTTTATTATTTTCAATATATATTTCAGATTTTGGTAAAGTTTTAAATTCATGCAACATTCATCATTATGCGGATGATTCTCAAGTATATTTTAGTTTTCACGGGGAGGATATGAGGATTGCTAATGAAGTTATTAACAATGATTTAAATTGTTTGTTAAATATTTCAGTTGCACATAAATTAAAGTTAAATCCTAATAAATCGAACATTATTATTTTTGGTCCTAAATTTAAACGAAATTTAGCAAAAGAATCATATTAAATTAGGTAATGAATCTATAAAATTTACTAGTGAATGCAAAAATTTGGGTCTATGGTTTGATGAAAATTTAAGATTTTGTAAACATGTAAATTATTTATGTCAAACATCATACTCTATTTTAAAACAGCTTTATCCACATAGAAACATTATGAACTCTGAATTAAAACTTAATCTATGTTACTCTTTAATTATTTCAAAAATTTCATATTGTGATTCTGTTTATGGTCCGGCTCTTTTAGAGTCTGATGCGTCACGTCTACAAAGAATACAAAATTGCTGTTTTAGATTTGCATTTGGTTTTAAAAAGTTTGATAGTGGTCTAACCAGACAGATTCATAGATCTAATAACCTTAAGCTTGATAAACTACGTAGATTACATTTACTTTGTAACACACACAAAATTTTGAATACTCACGCTCCATTGTACTTATTTAATAAATTAAATAGTCTGCATAGGAACACATCTAATTTTGATACTCGTCATATTCACTTACTTGAAATTCCTCGTCACACTACTGCCTTGTTCACCAGATGTTTTTCTTACGTTGCACCAAAGCAATACAACAATTTGCCAGTAAAATTTAAAGATTTTTCAATTATTAATTTTAAAAAAGAAATTGAAAAGGCTATTGTTATCTTTGTGATAATCTCGTTGACGGCTCTCTTCATTCTTCATTCTTTCATGTTTTTTTTTTTTATTATTATTATATAGCTATATTGTTTCGGCATGGTAGTTACTAGTTATTATTATATCTCTTATTAAAAACATTACCTATATGTACTTTGCACATGATTATGTTTCTTGTTATTTGGGCTTGGTTTTCTAATTAGGGTTAAATTGAAAAGCAGTTAAACTGACACTTCGCCCTATTATTTTGTTTATTTTACACCTTTTGTACTATAATTGAAAATAAAGGCAATTTATTATTATTATTATTATTATTATTATTATTATTATTATTATTATTATTATTATTATTATTATTATTATTATTATTATTATTATTATTATTATTATTATTATTATTATTATTATTATTATTATTATTATTATTATTATTATTATTATTATTATTATTATTATTATTATTATTATTATTATTATTATTATTATTATTATTATTATTATTATTATTATTATTATTATTATTATTATTATTATTATTATTATTATTATTATTATTATTATTATTATTATTATTATTATTATTATTATTATTATTATTATTATTATTATTATTATTATTATTATTATTATTATTATTATTATTATTATTATTATTATTATTATTATTATTATTATTATTATTATTATTATTATTATTATTATTATTATTATTATTATTATTATTATTATTATTATTATTATTATTATTATTATTATTATTATTATTATTATTATTATTATTATTATTATTATTATTATTATTATTATTATTATTATTATTATTATTATTATTATTATTATTATTATTATTATTATTATTATTATTATTATTATTATTATTATTATTATTATTATTATTATTATTATTATTATTATTATTATTATTATTATTATTATTATTATTATTATTATTATTATTATTATTATTATTATTATTATTATTATTATTATTATTATTATTATTATTATTATTATTATTATTATTATTATTATTATTATTATTATTATTATTATTATTATTATTATTATTATTATTATTATTATTATTATTATTATTATTATTATTATTATTATTATTATTATTATTATTATTATTATTATTATTATTATTATTATTATTATTATTATTATTATTATTATTATTATTATTATTATTATTATTATTATTATTATTATTATTATTATTATTATTATTATTATTATTATTATTATTATTATTATTATTATTATTATTATTATTATTATTATTATTATTATTATTATTATTATTATTATTATTATTATTATTATTATTATTATTATTATTATTATTATTATTATTATTATTATTATTATTATTATTATTATTATTATTATTATTATTATTATTATTATTATTATTATTATTATTATTATTATTATTATTATTATTATTATTATTATTATTATTATTATTATTATTATTATTATTATTATTATTATTATTATTATTATTATTATTATTATTATTATTATTATTATTATTATTATTATTATTATTATTATTATTATTATTATTATTATTATTATTATTATTATTATTATTATTATTATTATTATTATTATTATTATTATTATTATTATTATTATTATTATTATTATTATTATTATTATTATTATTATTATTATTATTATTATTATTATTATTATTATTATTATTATTATTATTATTATTATTATTATTATTATTATTATTATTATTATTATTATTATTATTATTATTATTATTATTATTATTATTATTATTATTATTATTATTATTATTATTATTATTATTATTATTATTATTATTATTATTATTATTATTATTATTATTATTATTATTATTATTATTATTATTATTATTATTATTATTATTATTATTATTATTATTATTATTATTATTATTATTATTATTATTATTATTATTATTATTATTATTATTATTATTATTATTATTATTATTATTATTATTATTATTATTATTATTATTATTATTATTATTATTATTATTATTATTATTATTATTATTATTATTATTATTATTATTATTATTATTATTATTATTATTATTATTATTATTATTATTATTATTATTATTATTATTATTATTATTATTATTATTATTATTATTATTATTATTATTATTATTATTATTATTATTATTATTATTATTATTATTATTATTATTATTATTATTATTATTATTATTATTATTATTATTATTATTATTATTATTATTATTATTATTATTATTATTATTATTATTATTATTATTATTATTATTATTATTATTATTATTATTATTATTATTATTATTATTATTATTATTATTATTATTATTATTATTATTATTATTATTATTATTATTATTATTATTATTATTATTATTATTATTATTATTATTATTATTATTATTATTATTATTATTATTATTATTATTATTATTATTATTATTATTATTATTATTATTATTATTATTATTATTATTATTATTATTATTATTATTATTATTATTATTATTATTATTATTATTATTATTATTATTATTATTATTATTATTATTATTATTATTATTATTATTATTATTATTATTATTATTATTATTATTATTATTATTATTATTATTATTATTATTATTATTATTATTATTATTATTATTATTATTATTATTATTATTATTATTATTATTATTATTATTATTATTATTATTATTATTATTATTATTATTATTATTATTATTATTATTATTATTATTATTATTATTATTATTATTATTATTATTATTATTATTATTATTATTATTATTATTATTATTATTATTATTATTATTATTATTATTATTATTATTATTATTATTATTATTATTATTATTATTATTATTATTATTATTATTATTATTATTATTATTATTATTATTATTATTATTATTATTATTATTATTATTATTATTATTATTATTGGATTATTCGAGTTGACTCGCGGCCTGTTACACGTATGTTCACTGTGCTCTTCAAATTTCGTTGTAAACTGGTGGAAAATGATCAATTTTTAATTGTTTTAATTAGTAATGTATTGAACTGCCGTATTCTAATAGTTTACAGTGTTTTAATTAGTGCTTTAGTCCGAATTAGACTGCATTTGGCTATCTATTCGCTTTTTATTTTGTGTGTTTATCGTTTTTTATTCCTAGACAAACGGCCGTCGGTCAATTGGACTGTATTTTATTTTATATAGACACTTTAATTTAATTTAATATAATCTATTTTTGAAAATATTTAACATGTCTACCAGTGCTTCGACTTCCTTGGTTAACAAGTGTAAAAGATGCAGAAACACAGTTCAGACTGGCCTAAGATGTATTGTATGTGGAGTTACTTCTCACAAAAGTTGTTTAAATGCGTTGAAAACCGTTAAATTTCTAGACGAAACAAGTGTGAATTGTTGTACGGCCGACGTTGCTCCCAATCAGGACTCTAATATTCCTACAGTGAACGAAACTAAAGTTGCTAGCAGTTGCGACGAAATAAAAATAAAATATTTGGAGGAACTTATTCGACAAAAAGACATCATTATAGCAACTCAGTCTGTTGCTATTGAGTCCTTACGGGATCAAGTATCTTATCTGAAACGCGAACCGAGTGTGCAGAATAAGACTGTTGAAGATGGAAGTATTCAAATCCAGTCAAGTAGCAATTTTGCATCGGTGACTGCAAATACAAAAAAACGTAAACCCAGTAATGGTTCCAAGTTGGCTCCTTCGCATGTCACAACATCGGCTGTATCGCATGCTGTTCATCTAGCACAGACGTCAGCTGCTTGTAAAAATTTGATTCATTTAAATGACGATATACAGGATGATGCTAAATCCGTTGTTCCAAATCACCAACATCCTTCTAAAGATTTGAGAAGGTCTAGAAACATTTTGACAGGCGATGCTAATTGCCCACCTATTAATTTTCCCTCACTGAAAGCCGCTAAAATGTCCAATTTAAAGCACTTTCATACGACAAACTGGGACCCTGATGCCGACGAGCAGTCACTGGTTCAGTTTTTGCGAGAATTGGTACCTGAGGCTCAGGTAACGAGGCTTGACTCCCGAAACCCGACGGTTTATTCTTCCTTTAAAGTTTCGGTGCCTAATGATAAAGCACACATTATTACGAAATCTGGGATATGGCCTCCGGGTATTCGAGTGAACCAGTTTTTTCTGTCGAGGAAATCTACCTCTCAGCCCTGTGGAACTCAACAGAACTCCTCCTGATTCATCTGCCTCTCTGGATAGACAAGAAGTCATAACGACTCATAATACTAATTTGACTGGCTGTAAAGGTAAACTGACAATTCTTCATTTAAACACCCAAAGCTTGACAAACAAATTAGATCAACTGCGCCATCTTTTATCAGTAAACAATTTTAATATAGTATGTTTTTCTGAACACTGGTTAGATATGCATTCCATTGGTTGTATTAAGTTTACAGATTACTCACTTGCATCGTACTTTTGTAGAAATACACCACATGGTGGTGTTGCAATTTTTGCACATAATAATGTTAAGTATAAAGCCGTAGATTTAAATAAGTTTTCAATTCCGGTGCACGCTGAGTTTTGCGGCATGGAAATTTTAACTTGTCATGCTGTCCTTGTCTGTGTGTACAGATCATCCAGTTCTGGAGATTTTGAGGTTTTTAAAACTTGTCTTACTTCTTTAATTAATTATTTACATTGCAAATATAAGCATATTGTTATTATGGGTGATTTGAATGTGGAACTAACAAGTGATACCTTAACTGTAAGACAATTTTTGGATGTTTTGTATACTTATGGTTTAAGTTTTAAAATTACTGATCCTACCAGAGTTACTCCAACTTCAGCTTCATGTTTGGATAATATTATTACAAGTATTGATGATTGTATGTTAGAAGTAGGTAACTTTGATCCTGATATATCTGATCACCATGCCCAATTTATCTCTTTGCTAAGTTATCAACATGATAATGTAAGTAACACTAATTATAACCGAAGGTGTATTACTGCAAAGGGACTGAATTTGCTTTTCAATACTTTTTCAAAAATATCTTGGAATGATTTGGGTTTGGATAGATTAGATAGTAATGATATTACATTAATCCTTATAAATTCCATCTCGACAAACATAGATGTTTGTTTTCCATTACATAAAGGTAGGGACAACATCAATCATGGAATTAGATGGTACACTAATACATTACGTAATATGAGGAATAATGTATTTGCTTTAAAGAGGCTTGCTTTAAATACTGCTTTGGAAAATGACTGGCAGACATATAAAGCTGCCCGTAGATCGTATCAACGCTCAATTGCCAAAGAAAAAAAGGATGTTTATTCTAGAGTTATTAGTAGTTCTTCCAATAAACCTAAAACATGTTGGAATATTATTAATACTGAGAGGGTCAATAAATCAAGAACTATTAGTTCGTCTATACCATCAGAAGACTTTAATCTGTATTTCGCCAATATTCCCAGCATAATTATAAATTCACTTGGTCAATCACAGAATGATGCAAATTATTATATAAATAAAGCTCCTAGACCAGAATTTTCATTTTTTATGTCAACCATCCTTGAAGCTGATGTTCGACAAGCAATTCTGTCTTTAAAGGATTCACCTACGTTCGATTACTATAATATTAATAGTAAAATTTTGAAATCCATTATTACACACATAGTTTATCCACTTACAGTTTTGTTTAACAGGTGTTTATTGGAAGGACATTGGCCTGATGCGTTCAAGATCACTAAAATTATTCCAATGTATAAAAGGGGAGATTCAGACTGTACCGATAACTATAGACCTATCTCTATAGTACCTGCACTGTCTAAGGTCTTTGAGGTTATTGTCAAAGACAAATTAATATTTTATTTAGAATCTAAACATTTGCTGAATAATGTTCAATATGGCTTTCGGAAATCAAAATCTACATTGGGTGCAATTGCAGACATTTTGAGTACTGTTGTTGATGGTCTGGTTGAAGGTCACTCTACAGATGCAATTATGTGCGACTTGACCAAAGCATTTGATTCTGTATCAATTGATATTCTCATCTCTAAATTAGAATATTATGGCATAAGATCATTAGAACTTAATCTATTTACATCTTACCTCAGGGGTAGAAGGCAGTACGTTAGTTGTGGCGGGGTTGACTCTAATTTATTACCGACAACACATGGTGTACCTCAGGGTTCTATTCTGGGCCCTGTATTGTTTCTCATATACATAAATGATCTTCCACGTGCGATCGATGGACACTGTGTTCTATTCGCTGATGACACTACTATTTTGTCGACACAAGCTCTTAGTCAGACTAAAGACTGGTTTTTGGCAAACCATCTTAAGCTAAATGAATCAAAAACTCAGTCGATTTGTTTTACATCGGATAAGTGGGCGGCTAAAATACCGCCAGTCAAACTATTAGGACTAATGCTGGATTCGCACTTGGATTGGAAATGTCATATTGAATATTTAAGTGCAAAGTTGTCTACCCAAATATTTGTATTGCGGCAATTACGATATTGCATAAACCAGACCGTGCTGAAGTCTGTTTATTATTCATTGGTGAACAGCCATATCAGCTATGGTATAGTATTTTGGGGTAACTCTGTTAATGCAGGCAGAATTTTCAGTTTGCAGAAAGCCGCTATCCGAATACTTAGTAATGTTCCACCCGGTACTCATTGTCGACAACTGTTTAAACATCTGAACATTCTGCCGTTGCCATGTATGTACATTTTAGAAACATTGCTTCTTATCCATCGTGATTTAAGTAATTTTAGTACTCATGGTGAGATTCATGGTTATAATACAAGACATACTGAAGATCTTGTACTACCTTTCTGCAGAATTTCGGTAGTTCAAAAAAACAAATTAGACTTACGACTTTATAATGTTCTGACCACTCGTTTTAACAATTGCAATGTAAAAATGATGAATGCAAACTCATTCAAAGTTTTTGTCAAACGCTATCTAATGGAGCACTGTTTCTATAATGTAGATGAATTTATAAATATTTGACAATGAACTTATCTATGTATGTTTATGTATTTATGTTATTTGCTCTGACATCACATATACCAATGTATATAACGTTGTCAATAAAACGTATGAGTATGAGTATTATTATTATTATTATTATTATTATTATTATTATTATTATTATTATTATTATTATTATTATTATTATTATTATTATTATTATTATTATTATTATTATTATTATTATTATTATTATTATTATTATTATTATTATTATTATTATTATTATTATTATTATTATTATTATTATTATTATTATTATTATTATTATTATTATTATTATTATTATTATTATTATTATTATTATTATTATTATTATTATTATTATTATTATTATTATTATTATTATTATTATTATTATTATTATTATTATTATTATTATTATTATTATTATTATTATTATTATTATTATTATTATTATTATTATTATTATTATTATTATTATTATTATTATTATTATTATTATTATTATTATTATTATTATTATTATTATTATTATTATTATTATTATTATTATTATTATTATTATTATTATTATTATTATTATTATTATTATTATTATTATTATTATTATTATTATTATTATTATTATTATTATTATTATTATTATTATTATTATTATTATTATTATTATTATTATTATTATTATTATTATTATTATTATTATTATTATTATTATTATTATTATTATTATTATTATTATTATTATTATTATTATTATTATTATTATTATTATTATTATTATTATTATTATTATTATTATTATTATTATTATTATTATTATTATTATTATTATTATTATTATTATTATTATTATTATTATTATTATTATTATTATTATTATTATTATTATTATTATTATTATTATTATTATTATTATTATTATTATTATTATTATTATTATTATTATTATTATTATTATTATTATTATTATTATTATTATTATTATTATTATTATTATTATTATTATTATTATTATTATTATTATTATTATTATTATTATTATTATTATTATTATTATTATTATTATTATTATTATTATTATTATTATTATTATTATTATTATTATTATTATTATTATTATTATTATTATTATTATTATTATTATTATTATTATTATTATTATTATTATTATTATTATTATTATTATTATTATTATTATTATTATTATTATTATTATTATTATTATTATTATTATTATTATTATTATTATTATTATTATTATTATTATTATTATTATTATTATTATTATTATTATTATTATTATTATTATTATTATTATTATTATTATTATTATTATTATTATTATTATTATTATTATTATTATTATTATTATTATTATTATTATTATTATTATTATTATTATTATTATTATTATTATTATTATTATTATTATTATTATTATTATTATTATTATTATTATTATTATTATTATTATTATTATTATTATTATTATTATTATTATTATTATTATTATTATTATTATTATTATTATTATTATTATTATTATTATTATTATTATTATTATTATTATTATTATTATTATTATTATTATTATTATTATTATTATTATTATTATTATTATTATTATTATTATTATTATTATTATTATTATTATTATTATTATTATTATTATTATTATTATTATTATTATTATTATTATTATTATTATTATTATTATTATTATTATTATTATTATTATTATTATTATTATTATTATTATTATTATTATTATTATTATTATTATTATTATTATTATTATTATTATTATTATTATTATTATTATTATTATTATTATTATTATTATTATTATTATTATTATTATTATTATTATTATTATTATTATTATTATTATTATTATTATTATTATTATTATTATTATTATTATTATTATTATTATTATTATTATTATTATTAATTATTATTATTACTTCGTCGTAACATGTGGTTTATGCACGATGGTACACCCCCCCATTTTACATTACCCGTTCGTCAGTATTTACATCATCTATATCGTAACAGGTGGAGGAGGAAATGATGCTCCAATAAAATGGCCACCTCGAGCACCAGACTTAACCCCTTGCGATTATTTTTTGTGGGGTGCAGTAAAAACCAAAGTATATGCCTATGCAGTTAATAATGAAGAGGAATTGTTTAGGCGAATCCAAGACGCAGTTAACATTTTACGAGTAATCCAGAATCATGGGGAGACTCCACTGCAACTTCGTAAAACGGATTACTTCTTGCGTACGAGAAAACGGTGGTCACTTTGAGCATTTATTGTAAAGAGATCATAACTCTTTTTTATTTGTTATATTAATATGTTATTATCTTGTATTTGTTAAATAAAATATAAATAAGAGTTTTGGAATTTTCGTTATTTATTTGTTGCAGAACGAATGCTGATATGGTTGATATAGGAAAAATATTTTTTCTGCCTAAATTACTCATCTATTCAAAATTCTGAAAGTATAAAAAAGTTTCTAGATAAAATCAGCTACTAATAGAAAAAAAACCGAGAATAATTGTACAGGGGGTTAAAAAAGTATGTGCTTATATTTGCATGATACATGATTTTTCTTATATTTCTAATGACTGCAAAAGATTTTAAATAATGTCAAAAAGTGTCGGTTAGGCTTATAACTGCGTAGCCCAAAAATTGTTAAAATCGATCAAGTCCTTTTCGAGATATTGGAAATAAACAAAAATTTTTCGCGAACTTTGGCGCTCTCTAGCGGTTAAACGAAGCAATTTTGGAAATAAGTAAATTCGGCTAAAACGGCTTATTTTGAACCCAGGAGTCTGTGGACTTCCGTTGTACACGTCTTTTCCGGACACCCTGTATATAAAAAATGTTATCAACGAGAAAATTTCGAAATCAAGCAAATAATCAATGTAGGCCTAAGACATTGAAATTTTGATTCTAAGAAACTTTTCTTAAAAATATTTCGTAATATTTCATAGAGAAAAAAAAGTTTTCTCTAAATATCCATTACTTTACTTTACGGAATTATAATGATTCATAGCACATTTTGTTCCACAAACAAGCAGTGTCTCTTATAAAAGTCGTTTCAACTCTTGAATACTATTTCTCTACCATGTAGTATGACCAAGTCAATGGTTTAAAACTTATATGATAAACTACTAAAAAGACATACCTAGCCTTTCTCATTGATTATTTTATTATATACAATAATGAGGGACCGGTTGTTACCTGAAAAATACAATGGTTAAGGGGCAGACACCTGAAATACCTTATAAGGAAATAGACCATATGCAAAGAAGTCAGCAGGTATCTTGAATAACATCTGCATATATGAGGGTTTTATGAATGGCCATGTGAGAACATTTGGGTCAGGTAACGAACAGATTGTGAAAAATGATAAATTATATTTGTGTATAGTCCACGACCTTATTTAAATATAATTCAAACTACCAAATACCCTTTGATGATATTTGCATGTGGAATTTCAATAAAGAAGTGGTATATACCTGAATTATATTCAGCCGTTTCTACCGTTATATTTAAATAATGGTTCATCAATTGCTATTTTAGATTACACTCAATTAAATATTCTTTCATGAATATAATTGGAAATAATTACTATTTTCAACAATATAATTCGGTCGAAATACATAATGGACTCATTTAAGAAATTCGCCATTCTGCAAATTATCAACAGTTTATCATAAAATTCATTTATGTTCCTAATATATGAATAAATACAGAACGGAAGAAATCTGAGATGAGAGTGATTATTATATTTTATTGAATTGAATTTCATGAAGTATTTTAGTTTTTTGCTTTATCAAATAAATTACATTTTTTCAAAAATGGGTTAACAATGATTAATAAAATAATTTCGTGTAAATAATTATTTTCATTACAATTTCAAAAATTATCAGAGAAAAAACCTATAGCTTTATGATAAAATACGAATGAAAGTAGCCACTGGCAAAAAAGTGAATTATTTAGGGTGTACTTTTTGTGTTTCCGTATTTCGAATTACTCAGTTACTGTTTCCAATAGCGATATGTGTAAGCAAATACTGACACACCAAGTTTAATTCATATGGAATAAAGCGTCTAAAGAAAAAACAACTAAAATTTGTTTCCATATTTGATGTAATGCGTTAATTAAATTATGATATTTTGACCTTAAGAATATGTGGTACTTCCATGTTTAGTCGCGTCAAATTAGCATGAAAAATGTGAAAATAGACAACTTTTTGCGGAGAAGTCCGATTGAGATGCGGTTTTCTGCAAAATGTTCAGGGAATTTTTTATAACAAAAGGTACATCTAACCTCTGTACGCTCCCAAATTTTTAATTGTTTATTTAACAAATGACCTATTTTTGTTGAACATATGGCAAATGTCACACACGATTCAACGAAAATGTCTGAAAAATGTTCTCTCGAGGGTTTTCGAGGTCCCTCTTTATCACTTTGGTGTTAGCTTTATTATTTATTGCTAAATTGTTGTAACTGGGCTAATTAACAAATTAAAAACTCCACCCCCGAAATCACTAGAGAACCGGAATTTTTTCCAGGATTTCTGGCTTATTAAGGCAAACCATCGGCACAAGATTTTTGCAAATATAATTGTTTATTGTTCGATTGTTGCAACCTCGCTAATTAACAAATTAATAACTCTACTCCCGGAATCGTTAGAGAACCAGATTTTTTTGCAATAACTCTGGGATCATGGGGAGAACCATCGGCACAAGGTTGTTGCACGTCATTGTTTATTTTCCAATCGTTGCAGCCTGGGTAATTAACAAATTAATAACTGTCATCCGGCAAAGGTCAGAACACTGGTGTTCTGGTTCTCTAACGATTCCGGGAGTAGAGTTATTAATTTGTTAATTAGCGAGGTTGCAACAATCGAACAATAAACAATTATATTTGCAAAAATCTTGTGCCGATTGTGTGCCTTAATAAGCCAGAAATCCTGGAAAAAATTCCGGTTCTCTAGTGATTTCGGGAGTGGAGTTTTTAATTTGTTAATTAGCCCAGTTACAACAATTTAGCAATAAATAATAAAGCTAACATCAAAGTGATAAAGAGGGACCTCGAAAACCCCCGAGAGAACATTTTTCAGACATTTTCGTTGAATCGTGTGTGACATTTGCCATATGTTCAACAAAAATGGGTCATTTGTTAAATAAACAATTAAAAATTTGCGAGCGTACAGAGGTTAGATGTACCTTTTGGTATAAAAAATTCGCTGAACATTTTGCAGAAAACCGCATCTCAAGCGGACCTCTCCGCAAAAAGTTACAAGTGAAATGCTAATTTGACGCGACTAGTTCAGTGAATATCGAAACTTCCTACAGTGAACAAATAGCGCCAAATTGCCTGATAGTGTTATAAAAATGGAGCTAAAATGCCTGTTAACATTATATATTTATTTATTGTAAGAGACAAACAATTTATTTATTGTAAGAAAGAAATATACAGGGTGAACCTTAAATAAGTACAAATATTTTAACCGCATGTGTAATTAGTAATATATAGTAAAGAATGGACCAAACTTCAGATGTAGATAGTTTGGATAAAAATAAGCTGAATTAACTCAACTTACTTTAATCTAAAAGTTAATACTAAAGGAGCTACAGGGTGTCAAAATTGAAAAAATAAATCACATTTTCTTTATTATTTTTCGATTGCATCGACCGTATTTTATGAAATTTGGTATAGGGGGGTTTCTTGGGACTAGAAGTTTGAATATGTCGACGGATTTGGTGTATCTGCTAGAGGGCGCCACCAACGATGGTTTGGATCCCTTTAAATCGCTACGATTTTTTTGTGCTACACTGTATCTCATTTTGAACTGAAAAAATTGTCTTCCCTATATTTTCTAATTAAACAAGGTACACCTTGTTGATGTCGCTAGAAGCAATGGTTTATGAGAAAAACGCATCTAAATCTCATGATGCATGCAATTTATCTGAAGTAATGGGCCATACTGTAACAGCATAATACTGCGACCAAACTAAGTCCAGTAGAACACATAATTCATAGTTTTTTTTACAAAAAAATCAGAAATAAAAAAGTGAAATTTTAAATAAATTTCGTAATTTTTCTGTAGAAAACTTGTTGAGGACCACTGACTAGATCTCCACTTTCATACTTTTATGAGTCATAGTACTGCGGATTGAACGTGTGATTCACAGTGTTGCCAGTGTTACACAAATGTATTTGCTTCAAGAAACTTTTAAAGCCTGTCCTAATGGACGCAAAAGTTGCGAATATTTGATCGAATTATTTGATGGTGGGAAAAAAATCAACTTTTAGCGAATTTCGTCAACTATAACATTTTATATTATTTGTATTATCAAACTGCCATTAACTGTAATGACAGATTATCGGAAGCTCAAGTCAAACTTGCTAACCCCACATAATGATGAAAATAGCAATAATATTATTGTTTTGCGAAATTTGCTGAAAGTTGACACTTTCACATTTTTAAATAAAAGACGTGTGAATTTTCACGAATTTCGCGTCCATGAAGACAAGGCTTAACCGAATTTTTAGCCATGTCAAAGACTGTTTATAAAAAATGTTTATGGCCACCTCCTCCCCTCATTGCCATTCCTATACCTCACCAATAAAGTACGTGTATGTACAAACATGAAACTGAAAACATAAAACAGATTATCTCCGCACAGTTATCCAGAATTTGATCTATAATCATTTTTACTACACTCCTGAACTGATTTCTCACAACATTAATATCACTGAACTCATCACTGCAGTGTCACTATCACTGCACTCCACTGTCATTGCACTGTCATGGTCACTGTCACTGCACTTCACTAAGAATGTACATCACTATCACTGCCCTGTCAGTATCACCGATATCATAGCAGATGTTCGAAATGACCACCATTGCTTTCTAAGCATTCTCTTGCTCTTCTTCTCATTGACTCATGTACATTTTGAAAAATTGTAATATTATCTATACGAACTCGCAGTTGCTCCAGTGTTAACAGGTTCTGAATAAACTAGTTGTTTTATATGTCCCCATAAATAGAAGTCATATGGTTTCAAATCTGGTGATCTTGGTGGCCTATAATTATTATTCAACCAGTCTGATACAATTCGAGCACTGTGAGTTAGAGCACCGTCAAGTTGAATCCACATTTGTTGCCTCACAATAAGAGGTACATTTTCCAACAAATCTTCTAAGTTATTATCAAGAAGATCAAGGTACATTTGACCTGTTAGTCTTCTTGGCAATACATGGGGTCCTATCAATGTATTATCTACAATTCGTGCCCAAATATTTAATAAAAATTGTTGTTGATAATGAGTTTCCTTGGTGACATATGGATTTTCATCAGCCCAAATGTGAGTATTATGGGCGTTGTAATGAAGTGTCAACTGCCTCGTATGTATTTACTTTATTATTAAAATAGTCCATTAAACCAGTTTCCCAGTATTTGAAATTATCCACGTGGAGAGCCTGTCAACGCTCGGACTCCAGCCAGCGCGAGGTAGACCGCGTGAACCGAACGCGCATCCATCACCGGGCAGATGCGGCCACCACTGCGGAAGGTATGACGTAGGGATGCGCACTCGATTTAGCGGGCGATTCCGACTCAAGCCCAATATTTTCGAATATACGAAAATTCAGTACCTGCCTTGGCCCACATCGAGCAGCTGCATTGTCTCTAGCCGTCTACTGACCGAATCTGCGAGTACTGTACTAAGTCCGACCGACCAGCGCGCAGTCGCTACCTCCGACATTAGGATTTCCAAACGCCGATTTGGATATTCAGTTCCTGTCCTGCTGTCACCGTGAGAAGTCCTGCCTGTCCGCACTAGCACCAGAAGACCTGCCAAACCGTGGAGAAGTCCAGATTGGGGACTAGTGCGCAGCCGTCAACAGGTCTTCCAACTACCGGCTAGTAAGTTCAGTTCATAGATTACACAGATTTAGATAGGAATCTCCCATTGTTACCAATGCGACGCGGACAGCGCCGTCTCCCGAGATGTAGTGGAACTATTCTGTGACTTTGCTTCAGGTCTTTGTTTTAATTTTAAATTTATTTTAAATATACAGAGCGTGTATGGACTTTAAGGGATAGTTTCCTTGAACAAAAATAAGGTGATTTAATGCTAACCTTAGTACAATTTTGCATCCTTAAGAAGTTATAAACCTAAAGACATTTTTTTTTGATAATTATACATTTTTTGTGATTTCAGATATTTTTGAAGGACGGGGACCTTTGGAAAATGACTAATTATTTTAAAATAACGTTCAATTAGTTTTAAATGCATATCACTTAAATGTACCATTTTAGGGAAAACTACATTTAAAATTAAGAGCTGCAAATGTATGAATTACTCTACAATTTCTTAATCTTACAGACTGTTAACCCGTCTTAAATACAGTGGCAATTCGAACGCATCTTTTACACAAGTATTCAATTCTGGTGCGATACAATTGACAATTCTTTACAATGCCCCTACATAACTTATTTAACAATTAAATGATTGATAGTTTATGTCCAACAAAATTATGATGGACGAGCTGTAGCAAGAAGTTATGCAAATATTCATCGTAATCGTAGACAGACTAGTCGGTTTTTAAATCTGTGCAGATTAAGTTTTTGTCCAGAGCATTTTTTTCTAAAATGGTGGATTTTAATGACATGCAACATTATCATTTCCCAAAAATCTTTATCCTTCATAAAAATTTGAGCACAACATCAGATATCTTTTCCAAAATTTGAGTCTCTCAAAAAAGTAAATAAATGATTGTAAAAATTTTAAAAAAGTACTTTCTCACGTCTATACCTTCTTAAAGAAACAAAATTGGACTAAGTTAATTTAAACCACTGTATTTTAGTCCGAGGAAACTAGCCTTAAAGTATGGCCTACACCCTGCATTAATCAAGAAGTAGAAAATTTAAAAATCATGAAAATAAAAAAAATAACTTGTCGACTAATAATATTAGTCAACAGTATTATATATTTAAAATGAAATCTCATTTAGATTCACATATTTGGCAATTAAAATACAATTGGTACTAGTCAACTTTTTTATTTGCTTATTATTAACATACAAATAATATATTTTTTTTACCCAATAGGCTACAGGGATATATAGGACAAAATAATAAATAATGCAAAATCAATTAATAACAAAATCATACAGGATAAAATGGACAAGAGGGAAAGAGGAAACATTTTTATTAATTTTTTAGAGAATAAAACAATAAAATAAATTTTATTTTTTCTTCAACCTTTTGTCTGAATATTGTTTAGCGTGAACATATATTTTGTCATTCAAACGTTCTTTACTCGTTTTTTTAGAGAGTACCTCATTGAGCCCTGAAGCCCAATTAAAACAAACTAAAAATTAAAATTTTTCAATTATTGCCTTCTTTAACTGCGGCATATGTTCACATGGAAATTTAAAATTAAATAGAATAACTTCGTTTAAATACATTTGTAAGTAATAAATACATTTATTTCTGTCACAAATCTCTGGCAATGTTTTTAAGGTAATATAGATATTTGTTATGACCTCTAAAAATTGAGGAATACATTTTTTTAATTTATTAGGAATATTTTTTATATACTCTTTTTCCAGTATTAAGTCATTCCATTCTGATGTAATATCCTGACAAATAATATTATTTTTACAAATTTCACATTCCTTAATAATTTTTAAAGGTTTTGAAATGAAACCCGCGACATATCCGAAACTAATTTTATCAACGTATGTCCAAGGTTTCATTTCAACATGTACATTTTTCAAAATCGTTAATGCCTCATCATTTATGGTTTCCTCAGAAACACCTTGGGTTACAAAATATTTTACATTTTGAATTAAATTAACATTATCATCTCTCTCGCAGTTTGCTCCAATGGAGTGTTTAGATATTAAATTACTAACAAATAAAGTTTTAAAATAATTTTTAAATAATGAGGCATCAGGATTTATATTGCGACCCCCATGTTGCCGCAACTGCCCAAAGAAGTTTTCAACTGGGTCTTGATTAATTTCGCGGGGGCAAAAGTAATTTATATCAAAATTTTTCAAATGCCGTACGTTAAACCACTCAATGTTATTCTCCAATTTTTTAGAGATGGTGGATATGTTTTACATCCATTTGCATCTATAAAAATCATATTGGCCTAGTTTGACTCCAATACTGGATGTGGCCTGAAGTATTTGATACAGCACACTTGAATTTTTTTCCTCCACTCTCATACCGGGTAGCGCCATTCACACTATCAAAGAGTGTATCGAAAAATTTCAATAATTTGGCTGTCTGTCCAGATTCTGGGTCTTGAGCGATTCCTAAAAAATATATATTCTAAAATTTACAAATTATAAAAAGTTTAAATCCAAATAGTATTATATTATTAGTATATTAGAAATTTTATGTTTATCATGTTAAATAACTCAAATTAATATGTACCTTTCCTGCACATCAGTGCCATTACTGAAGCCATTGAATGGCTTAAAACTTGGGCTGCAACAGAGACTTTCATTTTTTTTTATTTTATTGCGATATATATGACTGTCCGTTATTTTCGAAAGGGTTCTAAGTTCTCTCGGGCCATTATCGTCCTCATAAGTTTGCACAATATGTTCCCATTTTGCACATATTGTGTCACCATCCTTCTTCCATATTAGGTTTTTTGTTAAAAGGTTATTCCTTATGCCCTTTAATAAATGTGGAGGATCATATATATGTACTACAGTTTCTCCATTAACAGTATACACTTTCAGATCTGCTATTTCACTGCTCTCACTTGCAGGGTAGGTCTTGCAGAGGTAATTTACTGCAGCCACATTTGTGCAACCTTGGTCGCTAACAGTAGCTACAATTTTTAGTCCAGCTTTTTGACACTCCTTTATTATTGCTTTAAGTAGTCTTGCTAGGTCCACGGTTTTTGTTGTGCCTTGACAAAATGTATATACAAGTGGTTTTTTCCATTTTTTTGTTATACCCTTGACAAAAAAGACAGCAGCGTGATCTGCAATTTTTGTTGTTTTGTTGTCACCATTGTCTTCAAATCCATCAAATTCCATTAAATTTTTATTCGCCACAATTTGGGGCTCAATACTCATTTCATCAAAAATTAATATAGAATGCCTATCTCTCGAAGATAAATTGTCCACACTAATTTTTAAATTATCAAATACTGGTTCATTAATACCAGCTTTCATTGGTATTCTATTTAATAATGCCATGTTTGTCTTTCTTGACGGAAGTGAAAATATTGTAGACAATAAATTATAACCTTTAGGGCTTTGTTTATGTAGAATGATTCCTAGGATTTTATCATCTAAATTAAAACGTCTTCCTTTCGCTTTTGTGCTTTTCAACCTAATTTGAGTTTTTATAAAATTTACAACTGTAGGGTCTAGACTAGACGTTGCATTTTCTATAACTTCCTCCTGTGATAGATGGGTTTTTAACTGTTTCGTTTCGAGCTTTTGGCGTTAGCTCAGAAACTTTACTCACCCCTAACTCATGTAGAAAGTGTGTACCTGAAAAAAAAATACGTGTATGAATATATTATATTGTGTTAACTTCAGACTTCAGATTACTCGTTTCAGAGTTTTTTGTAGACGTAGGGGGGGAGGCGGTGGATAGACGGAAGTTATAAATTTATTTACCTATGCTGCTTAGGGATATTAATAAATAAATATGTGCTTACCTTCTTGAACATAGCTGCTTTGTGCAACTTCTAACGTAGGTTTACTTGAGGTTGGAGTAGTAGGATATATTACTTCCTCATTACTTTCCTTGCTAGTTGTGACGTACTTTCGAGGTTCGGTCGCAGATGCCGAACTAGTACAACCACTTTAATCAGTCCGGGTTCACTCGGTGGAGAAGTTATGTCCAAGGTTCAGGAATATTACAAGACTCGGTAATGAAAATAAAATATTTATTTCATAAAATAAAATGTCACCCTGTAAACAAATAATACTAATAATAATTTCCCCAACACAATAAAATAGGTCCTGAAATAATAATACAAAATAGTAAATTAACAAAGAGGGCGGTAAGGAATGTACGGTGCAGACGCTGAGTGTCGCGGAAAGAGCCTGCTAAACACCCAGTGTCGAAGACCACGGAGACGACGTCGAGTACCGCGGAATAATACCTGCTAAACGCTCGGAGTCGACGGAAGACGGAATACGGGCAAGACCTCGAGCGCCGCGGAGATTACCTGCTAAACGCTCGGAGTCGGCGGAATACGGGCAAGACCTGGAGCGCCGCGGAGATTACCTGCTAAACGCTCAGGATACCCAGAGGAAGGTAGGGTGCCGCGGAAGTTACCTGCTAAACACCCTGGGGTAGAGGAGGGTTGAGTGCCGCGGAAAGAGCCTGCTAAGCACTGCCGGTAAAGGCAATTTCGCCGGCTTTTATACAGAACGGCGGGTAGTGTCGTGTGCAAAAATCGCGATACGCTAAGCAATTTCAGGTACCGCGTGCGCCAAACAATTAAAGTACAGTGTGAGCAAAATAAAATAAAATAGGTTTGTTACATTCCCCCCTCTCTTCGTAAAAAAAAATAAACATTATTTTTTTTCTAGCCTAACATAACTTAACATTAACTAACAGTATAAACTATTAACGGAAAATATATACAGAAAAATTATCACATCATGCTAGTCTGGTAATTCCTAACACTTGCCGTGGAACAGCCAGCCATTTCGCCCCTTCCGGGGTGATCAGACGCAGCCGATATCGCTGGTGTCCAGGAATGCCTGGCGGTCTTAGTCTCCACCTCGGAATACGAACAGGCAGTGTTCCTTGAGGTGGCGTCGGTGGCTTTGCTGGCGAAGGTATCCACCACCCAGGAGTGACTGGTAGTGGTGTGGCCGGTAGCGGACTCACTAGGGGTGGTGGTGGTGTCACCGGGCTAGGCGTGTCGGGTAGTGGGGATGCATACAACTGCAACACCTCCGGACTGTGGCCAAACAGTTCCAACAAGCGAATATTGGTTGGCGTCTTTGGCTCCATGTCTGTAACAAAAGATAACTTAATGCGCTGGTTTAAGATCTTTGATGTGGATTCGTCTAAATTTACGCCCCGTCTGCTCATTCTTTAGATCGAATACCACCGGTGACCATACTTTGGTGATCAAGTATGGACCAGCATATTTCGGTGCTAATTTAGCGGCAAATCCTCGTACAGCGGAGGATAAAACATGCTCTCTCTTCATGACTCGGTCACCTAAGTGGCAGGTCCATTCTCTTCGACGTAAGTCGTAGTGCTTTTTCTGTGAACTAAAAGCTCGTCCCAAATTAATTCATACGAGTTCGAATACGTCTCTCAGCTGGTTCAAACGATGGGAACGTTCTCTTATACTGGCTTCATTTTCATTCACAGGTTCCTCGGTTTGGACTTCTCGGAAAATACTCTTTGGCACCTCTAATTCTCGTCCGAAATTGAGGTACGCCGGTGAGAATCCGGTGGACTCATGACCTGCAGTATTGATGGCTAACATAAAATCAGGCAAATATCGGTCCCATTTTCTTTGGTCATTTTCACAAAACTGTGCAATCATAGTCTCTATGACTTTATTTGCTCTTTCGACAGGATTCGTTTGCGGCGTATACGGCGGAGAAAATAGTTGGCGGATTCCAAAGTCGGTTAAGAACTTACTCATTTCACGGTTTTTATATTGTACCCCGTTATCTGAAATTAACACCCTCGGACATCCAAATCGAGCGATAATCCTTTCGTGCAAGGTTCTGCTTACTGCAGCGGAGGTAGCTTTTCGTAACGGCTGGAATTCTATCCATTTAGTGAACTGGTCCTGAAAAACTACAATATATCGGTTTCCAGATGTAGAACGGGGTAAAGGGCCAATTAGATCGGTACTAACAGTGTGCCAAGGTCCTCCTTGAGGACGTGGTTGCATTTTCCCTGGTGGTTGTAACTGTGAATATTTATATTGCTGACATATCGGACATCGTCGGACATAGTTAGCAATTTCTCGGAACATCCCAGGCCAATAGTAATGTCTTGCTATTCGAGCAATAGTCTTGGCAATGCCTAAATGTCCAGCGGTCGGTTGATCATGGCCTTCTTGCAAAATCTCACATCGTCTTGGTGTAGGAATACACAGTTTCCAAGGATCAGCCAGTTCAGGTTCTGTGAAATCATATCTGTCGAAGAAGTGTCTGTATAGTTTGCCCTCTTTTATACAGTAATCGGAATTTTTGTCAGGATCTTGTTCAACCTCTTGAAATTTTCTTGTATACCAGGGGCATAAGATAATATCTTCTATGACATGAATTTCGGTATTCCTAATTTCGGGAATTGGATGTCTGGATAAAGCATCAGCCACTCGATTAAGTACTCCGGGTTTGTATCTGATCTCAAAATCGAACTGCTGAAGAGTTATTATCCATCGAGCTAAACGACCGGTCGGATGTTGTAAATTCTGTAGCCATTTTAAGGACTGGTGATCGGTCTCGACTATAAACTGATAGCCCTCCAAATATTGTCTCATTTTCTGAATTCCCCAAAATATAGCCAGGCACTCTTTCTCGGTAGTGGAGTAGTTTTTCTCCGGTGGGGTTAAGGTTCGGCTGGCATAACAAATGATGTGGTCTTGTCCTTCCAAATTTTGTATTAGAGCGGCCCCTAAGCCTTGATCGGATGCATCAGTTTGCAGTACAAAGAGTTTTGTAAAATCGGGACAAGCTAGGACTGGTGCTTCAGTGAGTTTGACTTTTACGGAATTAAAAGCCTCTTCTTGCTTGTCGGTCCAGTTCCATTTTATTCCCTTTTTGAGAAGCTTCGTCAACGGGGCGGTAATGGCGGAGAATCCCAGTACAAATTTCCGATACCAGGAGGCAACTCCTAAAAACCTTCTCAAACCTCGCACATTGGTAGGAGTTGGAATTTCTTTTATAGCGGCTACTTTTTCGGGGTCGGTTGTGATACCATTTTCACCGACTAAATGTCCTAAGTACTTAAGAGTTCTTTGAAAAAATTTACATTTTTCTGGGTTCGGTTTAAGTCTGGCTTCTTTTAGCCTACGGAAAACTTCTTTAAGATTGGCCATATGTTCTTGATAGTCTTTTCCTAAGACTATAATGTCGTCCAGATATGCGAACGCTTTTGCATGCATGTCGGGTCCCAAGACCTTATCCAATAGCCTTTGGAAGGTAGCTGGAGCGGAATGTAGGCCAAAAGGCATTACCACAAATTCGAATAATCCCTTATTCGGAACGGTGAAAGCAGTTAACGGTCGGCTTTCCGGTGATAAGGGAATTTGCCAGTATCCCTGTTTTAGATCAATACTGGAGAATAAATTCGCCTCTTTTAGTCTACTCAATATGTCATTGATCATGGGCAGCGGATATGCATCTTTTATAGAAACTTCGTTTAACTTACGAAAATCTATACAGAAGCGGCGTTTGCCATTTTTTTTTTCGGCCAAAACAATTGGGGAGCTCCACGGACTAGAAGACGGTTGTATAATCCTATCGGCAAGCATTGTTTCTATCTCATCATCAATAATTTTCTGCATTGCAGGATTTCTAGGACGGTATCTCTGCTTTATAGGAGTCGAATCCTTTAACCGAATAACATGCTCAGCCATGTTCGTGTAGCCATCGATCTCTCTAAATGTTGTAAATTCTTTTTCTATGAAATCGGCAACTTCTTTTTGCTGAAGTTCGGTTAAACATGAAGATGGAGGGGTAATCGGTTCTATGGTTAGCGTAGGATATACCCTATCTATCTTAGGGTTTATAGTAATCTGTTTTGTTCCTATATCGATGGTGCAATTATATTCGGTTAGAAAATCCATTCCCAATACACAGTCTACGGTCAGTGACGGCATGAGCAGAAAATTAGCGGCTACATTCGTTGACAGCAGTTGTCCTTGAATGTTATATTCCTCGGTAATGTTGACCAAAGTTCCATTGGCTAATTCTGCTTGCATTTCTTGTTTCGCTGTAGTCGGTACATTTCCCATCTGTTTGCAATATTCTGCAACCACGGGACTAATGTAGGATCTTACTGACCCTGTATCTACTAAAGCAGTAAAAGATCGGTGATAAAGGTCAATGTTTAATCGGATGCGGTTATTGGACCAGTTACTTGTATTAGTACTAGTCAACGGTATGTAATCCGGCGGTGATTCGGAGGCCTCTACTGTCGGGCGCTGGTTTGGCCTCGCTGAGTTCCAGTCCCGACGGCGTTTTCCTGTGTTGGTTGGCTCTGATTGACACACCGGCAGTGTCTAGTCTGTACTCCTTCTCGTCCACATCGAGAACAGAATAAACGGAACGGTCCTCGGCATGTAAATCTCGTATGTCCTGTAGCTCCACATCTCCAACAAATAATGTTCGCATTCTGTCTAGGTGTTGTTTGCGAATGGCTATTTGTCTGGTGGTTAGGGCGAGAATTTGGTTTGACAGTTCTACTGGATTGTGAATCTGCAATACCAGCATTTCGGATTGGTTCGGCCACTTTTCTTGGTTTATTCTCTTTTTCTCGATCTTTTTGCAGTTGTTCGTACTCGTAGGTTTGTTGTACTAAATCGGAAATTGTTTTTACTTGGGTTCTTCGGATGTATTGCCGGTATTCGGCCCGCAACCACTTATATATGCAAGTGACTTCTCGTTCCGCAGAAAATCCCCCATGTCGTCTTATCATGGTCTGCATTTCTAAAATAAAATTGCGGGCAGTTTCGTGTCTATCTTGATATTTAGAACTTATCATTTCTTCTAAATTGTTAAGGTATTCGGCCGGATAAAAGAAGGTTTTAAAATCTTCCACAAAGTCATCACAAGTCCCCCAGTTATGTTTGTAATTCATATACCACTGGTATGCTTTTCCCTGAAGCAACCCTGGTAAAGTTTTTAGCAACTGTGCATCGGTAATCTCATATTCGTGCTGCATCTGCTCTAGTCTTTCTAGAAATGATATTGGATCTGTCTTGCCATCAAATACAATGTTCAGTTTCCGTATTTGATTTAACAGTTCGAAACCTGATGTTCTTTGTGTTTCGGGAACCGATCTGGTTGGTACGGAAACTGCAGGTCGCTCTGCGGGTACTCCCTGACGTAGGAACCTAACTAAGCGTCGTCGCATCTCGTCTACTGTGCCACTGGTTCCTAACTTGAAACGCTCAAGCTCGGCTGTCAATGCTTCTTTATTTAGTTTGTACACCCATCCGACCCTAGCATCAATGACTTCAAGGCCAGCGGCGGCTTCTTCAGAGTCAGAAGCCATTTTGAACTAAAACTTGCAGGACGGATTTCAAAGTTCCTCTACTTTCTAATCCTCACTTCAGATTTCGAGAATTATTCTCGGCAAACATTTTTGACTCAAAATCTCGGTCGATAACAGTCGGATCAGGTCGGCAATAGTCGGAAACGCTTCCTCGGGTCGAATTATGTTGAAAACGATACCCCACTTGACTTCGGGTGTCTTCGGAAATGTTCGGTTAAATTCGGTTTCGAGAAAATGGCGGATTCGCGGTCTAGATGTCCACAGTAATCTTTCTGGTGGGTTAAAACGATGATAATACGGTCCTTTCTCTTTTATCTCTCTTCTCACAGTTTTGGGTACTACGGTCTCGGTTCCAGTCTTGGTTTTTTTTTCCTCCCTGCTCTTCCGGTCCCTGCTCGGGCGCCAAAATTATGTGACGTACTTTCGAGGTTCGGTTGCAGATGCCGAACTAGTACAACCATTTTAATCAGTCCGGATTCACTCGGTGGAGAAGTTATGTCCAAGGTTCAGGAATATTACAAGACTCGGTAATGAAAATAAAATATTTATTTCATAAAATAAAATGTCACCCTGTAAACAAATAATACTAATAATAATTTCTCCAACACAATAAAATAGGTCCTGAAATAATAATACAAAATAGTAAATTAACAAAGAGGGCGGTAAGGAATGTACGGTGCAGACGCTGAGTGTCGCGGAAAGAGCCTGCTAAACACCCAGTGTCGAAGACCACGGAGACGACGTCGAGTACCGCGGAATAATACCTGCTAAACGCTCGGAGTCGACGGAATACGGAATACGGGCAAGACCTCGAGCGCCGCGGAGATTACCTGCTAAACGCTCGGAGTCGGCGGGATACGGGCAAGACCTGGAGCGCCGCGGAGATTACCTGCTAAACGCTCAGGATACCCAGAGGAAGGTAGGGTGCCGCGGAAGTTACCTGCTAAACACCCTGGGGTAGAGGAGGGTTGAGTGCCGCGGAAAGAGCCTGCTAAGCACTGCCGGTAAAGGCAATTTCGCCGGCTTTTATACAGAACGGCGGGTAGTGTCGTGTGCAAAAATCGCGATACGCTAAGCAATTTCAGGTACCGCGTGCGCCAAACAATTAAAGTACAGTGTGAGCAAAATAAAATAAAATAGGTTCGTTACATAGTTGATGGTGGAATCTCTGAAATTAAATGATAGTATTATTTAATAAATAAGAAATTAATTAAGTTTTTTTAACGGATGTTCTAATAAATTTAATAGAAAAATTACTTATACAATATTATTGCATAATTTTGCTTGATGTGAAGAATTTCTATATATCTGAATTCAATGTTATTTGTTTCACTGTATTCAACATAAACTAAAATAACTAAGTCAACAAATTTTACCTGGACTTTCTGGAATGGGTCTTCTCTCAGGTAGAAATAATGTAGGTGCAGCACTTGGCTTCAAGTACATATTTGTACTAAAACATGTGTGTTATACACCCTTAAGGAATCTATTACTTTTATATCATTTCTCTCAATTGCCTCCAACCAATCATTAAATTTCGATAGAAACTTTGTGGGATTTGGCAAACGATGTCTTGTGGAACTTTTGTCCTCACAGTTAGGAACCACACATTTAAATGGCATCTAAACAAATAACGAGAAAATAAATAAGTTTATTAAAAATACCTAGCTCAAGATTTAAATCAAACAAATTTTACAGTTTTAATTATTGAGACGAATACTTTTTTATTTAAATAGATAATGCAAAAGGTTGAACATAACTTATTGCATATAATTGTACATAAGTAACACAGCATTATTTATTTAATAAAATAAATAAACGTATTTCAACTGAAGCCCAACTTTATTATTTTTTATTTACCTTACTATTGTTTAATCACCACGCTACTATACACTTTAAATAGTCAAAAAAAAGTTCTCAAATATCATTCACAACACAAAAATCGCATTCAGGAACACCAGGCTAGAATAAAAACACGGGGGCACAATTATAAACACAGCAAACGACACGGGTAAATAAAATACGGAGAACTACCGGCTGTCGACCATTACACCATGTGGTTTTGTTGACACGTGAATCTTACAGTCACAGATTCTGTGCACAGATCATTGGACGAAAATAAGTGAATCTCATTGGCTACACCACGCGATACCAGCGACTCTACACGAGATGTAGTGGAACTAACCATGTCCCACGGCGCCCTTGAGAGTTTCCAGGGTCTGGTTCAGTTGCCGTTCAGCCGAGCAGTCCTGTCCGCAGACCAGAAGAGCAGCCGTACCAGCAAGCAGCGGTAGTAAGTCGGGCGCACCGCCAGTGCGCATGTCTTCGAATTCCACCAGATGAACTGGTAAGAGAGCGGAATCCGAGAGTTAGTTCCGTCCTGCCGTTCCTAGAATGAAGACGTGTCCGACCACGAGCACTGGAAGTAAGTAGTTGTAAGTAACACTTGCCTACTTTTACTCTATCTGTCTTACGCACACGATTGCCTTGAACACGTGTGTCGATCCTAACTGCGTTCAGAGGAAGAGAGCAACGCTTTAGTCTGAAACGTAGGCCGTCTCCATCTGTCTTGCGGCGTGGTGACGCACACGGTTGCCTTAATCACGTGTGTCCATCCTGACTGACTTGTCTTGTCATATTTCTTTCAGCGCAACAGTTAGCCGTCCTGTCAGCCTGTTCAAGGGATCATCATCTGTCTTTAACTTGCTATTAATTGTTCTCTTTCAGGAGCGATTGTAGCCAAGTGTATTAATAGTAGTAATTGCTTTTGCTTATTGCTTGTTTGCTTCCTGCCTCGTGGTATTTATTCCGTAGCTTACCACCGCTTGTTTACTACCGACTGGCTAATTCAGTAGTTTTTAGTTTTAAGTTAGTATTGTAACAGTAGGTTTGGTGTTTAATATATAGATAGTGATATATATATTGTGACTTTTTATTCCATCCGTGAAGTCTGTTTCCCTAGACCCGCTGGACATACCGTATCTTCACTGTAGCTACCTGAGTAGTGGTGTTTCTACACTTTAAAATAGAAACTGGCGCCCGAGGAAACCGACCGCCACAGCTCAGGCGTCATAGTGACACCGCATCGCACCGCCGCCGAAGCGACGTAGGTGCGTCAGTCACAGCGTTAAACATCCCCTCGCGTAAATTCAGAATCCATTCACAAAATTCTCTTCGCCTCGTCTGGTAGTAAGGCTTGCACCTTTCGTACATGATACGGATGAAGTTCTTGCATGTGCAAAGTTCTTAGTACCGTTGTCTGGGATATATGAAATTATTTAGATAATCTTCTAGATGATGTGGCCGGATTCTCCTCTACTGCATTTAAAATTTGTGGCTCAACGTTTCTCACTCTTCTTGTTCGTGGACGACCCCGATCATGGGTTTGAGGTTTAAAAGGTCCATGGTCCTGTAATCCTTGAACAATATTAACAAATGTACGTTCATTTGGTATATTTCCTCTAAATTTGCATATAATCTTTTTGCAGCAACTGCATTTTAGTTGCTTAAAAAATATGCTTTTAGCATGTCAACCTTTTCACTGTTTGAATAATGCGTCATATTCTACTTAATTACACTGTATTTCACCAAAAATATTAATTAAATACACGAAACACTTAAAGTAAAAACACTGCCCGAGAAAATACTAAGAAGATTTACATACGTTTTATACATTAGTGCCGCAACTGTGAAAACAGGTGCGTTAAGCATAGCATATATTTTAAGTTTAAAAAATAAACACTAGCTTAGTCGGTCTCAGAAAATGCAAAAGTATCTCATAATAATTTTAAATACATTTAAATAAATTTTGTGCACATTTTAAATGTTTTTAATTCAAATAAAATTATCTCATGTTGATTGCGGTTATATTTAATTAAGAAAGTATACAAATAGGCAACTCTATACATGTGTCCTGTGTTCACAATAAAAAATATAATTATTGTTGGGATATGTTTAATAGTGGTCAATCAGTTTTTACAATAATACAATACAAGTTGTTTTTACATGAACTGGTTTAATATAAGCCGTGTTCAGAAAGGAACTGCTGCACTACATCATTCCTTAAATTATACAACTAATTTTTAATTTGAAGTCTATTAGGTTTCTTAACAGTACAATTACTTAATCTATCTATTACGCTACTATCTACAATAATCACATTTTCATCTTTCTTATTACTACTACTTATACAAATATTTTCCTCAATTTGTTCAATTCCAAACATATGATCTATGATTTGATCATTGATTTGAGTGACGTTTCCAGAGCTTTTGCAGTTCTGGCACTAATACCAAGTATGTTCTAGGCCCTAACATTACGTAAAATATTAACGGTTGTACAAGATTTAGTGTTAGTTGGTTAGTCACAAATGCTGCTACCATTTACTACAGGCATCAACTATAATTAGCATAAACTTACTATGAAATAGTTCAAGTTAATTGATATGTAAAGTTTCCCAAGCAATCTTAGGAAATTTTGATAGTATTAATTGAGCTTTTGGTGGGCTATTTTTGTGAGCATGACAATTTTTACAAGTAGTAGTAATATTTTCAATATCATTATTTAACTGAGGCCACCACACATACGATCTGGCTACTATGTTCATCTTTACAGTACCTCGATGCATACTATGAAAGTTCAGAAAGTACATTTGGTTGAGAGTTTGTTGGAATCACAACTCTATAACCTAACATTAAAATGTTTTCTATAGAGAAATTATTTTTGTACAAAACAAAATATTTCAAAGCATAATAACTCTTTTTGGCCATCCATCATTTACAAATTTTATTACTGCAATCTGTTAGCAATCATCTGTGCAATGCTCCGTGTAGGGTTAATAATAGTCATCAAAGGTTTATGATTTCAAAAATAATAGCTAAAGTTTCTCTAATATTGTACTGAATATTTCTGTTGTGTTTTATTAAATGTCTGAGACGCATAGGCAATCGGCCTTTCTGAGTTATCAGTTAACACGTGAAATTATAGCCCTGAGGTAAATTAGGCTAGGTAAATTAAAATAATTAAACTATTTGGTATAAATTTGTTATAATATTTAACCAAACCTAGAAAAGCTTTGAGTTAAGTGTTTGATTAATCTGTATAGGAGCATTACTAATCGCTAATATAATCCAAATCTATCAATTTTCTGGTCTAAATAAACTACTGATTCTTTAAAATATTCTGTTTTACTTAATGAAGTAGTTAAAAGTTTAACTGATACAAGTTGTATCAGACAATCTGCATACATTTTTTTCTACATTAAAACCATGTTCATCTCTACTGGTTTCCGTAATAAGTATATCTAAAAATACTAATACCTTCCTTAATCCTTGTAATGTTTGACCAATGATTTTTAAAATTTAGGAAGAATACACGATGAACCATAAGGAAGTATGGTGTCCTTAAACAGACCTTTGCGTGTACTTATTATAGTTAGTTTACATGAATCGCTATCTAATAAAATTTGTAGAGAGGTTGAGTTTGGTGATTTCCAACCCACCTTGTAACTGACTAAATAGATCTTCTATTTTAGCAAACAAGAATCAGCTCCCTCTAATCTGTCTAATTCCATCTCTGCTTGAACATTAATTACGTAAGGAAACCGCTGTGCTTTAAAAAATCTCTCAATATCTCTACGAAACACCTAATTTAGTCGAAAATTCATTTTTATATATATATTAACTTTCCCAATATTTTCTTTACTTCACATTCATACTATTTATCGCGGTTTATCTGCAAATCATTTATATTTATACATAATTCTACATCATCATCAACTTCTTCATTATCATCATTTTCATTTTTATATAAATCATTATTATTTTACACCATTTTATTTTTCAATTCACATACTCTCCTACATACATCATTCATTCTCTCCACATTCGTTATTAGAGATTCTTGTTTTATTAATTCACAATTATTTTTAAAGTTAATAATTACTTTATTTTTTTCCAATTCATCATTCCCAAAACTATATCATTTTCACAGGTACAACCAGTAATTCTAAATTTAAACAAATATTTTCGATTTCGATAGGGATATTAATCAATTTATTTACCTCCTACATTTTCTTACTGTTAAATTTTTGTTTCTTTCCAGATCAGGCGTTAGTTTTATGGACTCCCGAGGATGCTCATAGTTATCAACTTGGAAGTCATTGTCGTGTATGTGTTTTATTTTATGTTTTAATGTTTGTAGGAGAAATACAGGGTGTATATTTTTGTAATGTTCATCGTATTTAATTGTAGCATCATTGTTTGTACATGTGTAAATTCTTGTTTGAGTTAATTCTGCTTGTTTTTATTGTAATTTCCTTGTACATTTCCCCTTCTTCTTACTTTCCTATCCATATCTTCTAATTTTCCTTTATTTTCTTATATTTTCTTTTCTAATCTGTGATCAGTTTCTTCATTTTTCTCTTGTATCGTTTTCTCCATCTTATCGAAATTCTCCCATACCTGTACTATTCTGTTCTTGCATTGGCTTTCTTTCGTCTTCTGCCTTTCTTCAAATTCTACTGTCTTCTGTCAAATTATGTTTATTTTCTTTACCTTCTCTTCAAATTCCATCTGTTCTTTCTTCAATTCTTGTTCGACTTCTTCAAACTTCTTATCTATCGTAATTTTTATGTTTTCAATATTTTCTGTTATAATTTACCTTAATTCCTTTTTATCTAGTTTACTTTGTTCTTCTTGCTTTCTATCTTTTTTTTCTATCTCGCTCCATGTCCTGTAACATCTTTAATAAATCTGCTAATTCTGATTTTGGTTCTGTGCTTTGACTTACTTCTGACTCTGTTCTATTTTCTTGCATCTCCTCTCCATTGCGCTCATCTTCTCTCATAATACTCGTTTTCCACTTCTTAAATCCATGTTGCTCGTTCTTATTTTTCTTCTTCTTCTAAACTTCTTCTAGATCGAGCCCCACGTTGCTTGCGTCATATAATTTGTTAACTGTCAAACGTTTGTGAAAGTGTTTGTTATGTGCCCTACGTTTATGTTTCGGATAGCTCAGAATCAATTAAATATATTATCACTTACCTTATTTTCTAGCGCCAGTCCGAAGCATAACACTTTATATTTAATGTAATAAAAAGTTCTTAAGTTGTTTTATGTTGCTTCAGACATTATTTTAAACAAAAATAAAACAAGCTAATCAATATTGTATTAGCATGAGAAACCCTTTGCTCAGGGGCGGTTTAGTGAAGAAGTTCTGATTTCAAGGTAAGAAAAATTGTATATTACTTTGCTTTCTTTAATAATGACACTCAAAATTATTTTTATTTTTTTATACAGGATGTAATTTTGAAGGGGGGTCTGGTTTGGAGGAGGGGGTACCCGTGACCTTTACAAACACATCATAAGTTTGTTTTTTAAATTCTGTCACAAAAATTGTTTTATTTTTGTTTTTTCTCGCAATTTTCATAGTACGCCACTGGGCAAACAAACGCTGAGCATATCTAGTTGCAGCGTCACCAGCATTATTGCCATATTTAATTATTGAAGTGGAAGATGTGAAAAGAAGTTCTATTAGAAAGCAAAAGGCCCACACCACTCGTGAGGCCCTGCTTATTAACACATACATTTGTTTGTAATGGGTGTTCGCTTTATTATTTCATATATACAAAAAATATAAAATGTATTCTTTTACGGATAACACACCATAAAATAGAAACAAGTCAACTAACAGAAAACTCAATAAAAAATAAATATTTACATACTTAATACTTTTTACTTACTTAGAGTCTTCTTCTACGGCATTTAAAATATTTGGTTCAAGATTATTACTTTCCGAGCTTGTTTTTACTCAACATTAGATATTGGCCTACATAACTCCCATAATCTCATAAATGTTGAACTAATCTTACAGATATTTTCTTATGCGGTACGAGTAGGTAGGGGGCCACTTGAGACCAGCCCCTCCACTTTCCTTTTAGGCCTCGTCCCTCGCGCCTCTCGACCAATCAGATTGCAGCATTATGGCGGGAAATTCAAAACTGATTTGAAGTAGCGACCTAATCTAAGTTCAAACTGGCGGGATATTTAAAATTAGGCAGGAAATTCAAACTAAGAAAAAACGATCTAACTTAACAGAAAAAACATGCGCAGTAGGGGCCTAACCTATTAGAAAAACATGCGCAGTAACGACCTAACCTATAAGAAAAAACATGCGCAGTAGCGACTTAACCTATTAGAAAAGACATGCGCAGTAACGACCTAACCTAACAGAAAAAACATGCGCAGTAGCGATCTAACCTAACAGTAGGGACCTAATCTAACAGAAAAAACATGCGCAGTAGCGACCTAACCTAAATTCAAATCTGTTTTGCGCAAGTTCCAAATCTCGGTAAATTCAAATTTGCGCATGCTCTATTGTATTAGAAAATTCCGCATTATTTATGAACAATAGAGCATTTACATGTAGGCGGCGCTGCGATCAATGTTAGGTATTAAATCTAACCTCACAAATATTTGTTATTTAATTTTTGTTGTGTTTCAATTTGTGTAAAAAAATAGCCGTATAACTGTTGTACCGCAGTGTTCATATGTTGCTAATAAAAATAAAGATTTCATGTTTCGTAAGTTCCCCAATAATGCTGAAAAAAATGGTTAATAGTAATTGCATCCAGTAAGAAACCAACCCAGTACACACAAATCTGCTCAAAACATTTTACATAAGATTGTTATACTATTACTAGTATGGGTAAGTACAAGCATTCATGATCTATTTTCGGTGTATATTTTTCATTATTTGATAAGGTTTCATTCTTATTTTTAGGACAATGGAAAATTCTCAAAAAACAGCTGTTTCAATATTACCTGTACACGAAAATACGATACAATATTGGTATTGTAAAAATAATGAACGCATGAAACAGTACTCTTGAAAAGGCGAAAACAGGATGAAAATGTAGGCAAAGTTCCAGATGGAAACAAAGTAGAAATGTGACACGAGTTCATAGACTTCTAAACTGAGAAATGTGATAATACGATTCCTCAAATTGAAAATTACTTGAATGATAATAACGCCGGTAATCCTGAGAGTATAGCAAGTGCATCTAGTAGTAACAAGTTATTTTACGATATGGCGATTCAAAATGTTATTAGTTATAAAAGGGCACAACTAATATCACTCAAATTTTTTAATGAAAACCATTTAAAACACCTATCAGGATTTTCAACTTTTTCTGTATTGTACTTGTACTGTAATAAATATACCAAATAAAAACTGCATATGTTTATTATTTATTTATGTCACATGTACATTATTTAAAACACTGATATTTTTTATATATTCGTATTTTTCAGAAACTGGGTATTTAATGTACTTTTATTTACTAGGCATATTACATGCAACATTTTTGCAATCTGAGGGACAACTAACCATTTTTATATCGATTCGTAATATATAAAATTTCAATTCTTTAAAAACAAAGAGGTTTAAATTAAGAATTACCAGGAAATTATTTAGGCACTCCAACGTTAAAAATTTCTGTGTTAAATAACGTTTTATTACTTCTCTTTTCAAATTGGTAACGTAAAATTCAGATAAACAAAGTTATGTGCGGTTAACAAATAAAATTTAATATATCTTTTCAAGTGATTTTTTTCCTGTTGTCTTTGTGTGTTTACAAACATTTTATTGATTTATTATAAGTTATATTTTGATAATACGTATGCAAATTAGATTTACAATCACTATTTGACTTACACAAATTCAAATCAAAAATTATCGAATCATAAACTAGACCATAGAACATTAATATTAATACCTAACTTTGAAGCTAGCGCCCCTAGCGGAATTTAATGACACTGAGTTAATGTAAATGCTCTATTTATTTATATGAAAACAAAACTTTACTCTGTACGCGATTTGAACCCAGGACCTCTCGCATGCAAAGCAGGCACGTTACCACGAGACCGCTATGGCTATTATAAACAGCTTACAGTAACTGCGTAATATATGAATCAGAGAGCGCTTAAAGGCAAACTGAAAAGTGACAGGAGTTACGGAATATTCAAACTAAGGAAAAAGGATCTAACCTAACAGAAAAAACATGCGCAGTAGCGACCTAACCTATCAGAAAAACATGCGCAGCACGTTACAGAAAAAAAAAACATGTACAGTAGACTAAAGATCTGGAGCGGCTTGGAGTGGTCACACACACACATACAGTTTTTTGTTAGTAACTCGAAACCGTTACAAGAAAACTGTTTGATTGGTGACCTATCACGTGACTAGTGCCCTTCAGGCTTTTAGCAGTTTAGAGCATTTACTACTGTTTGAAATATTATAGTTATAATATTAAATAGAAATATTTAAGATTTTACAGGTGATATTAAATATGGTATGGAAAAAAAACTGGTAGCGCTGGGAATCGAACTCCGGAGTGCGAAGCTTGTACGTTAGCGCTAGACCATCGTATCGTATAGTTGATAAGTAATATATGGGGTTGTGCTGGAAATAGTGGCGGTAAATTCAAATTGGTAGGATGTGGGTCTCAGCGGTAGTTCGAAACGCGGATGAGATGGCGTTGCAAGTGGAGCGCGCTACTTCGTTAGAGTGAATTATTAAAACTCATATAGTTATTATAAATACAACCAGTAGTACAATGGGAAATCCTACTACAGTGAAAATTTTAATGTAAGACGACGCAGTATAGTGCAAATAGTATTTCTAATTTCTACCAACAGCAAAAATTCTACTATACTGGAAATTTTAATGTAATAAAATTTATAATTTCTACCATCATCAAAAACGCTACTATAGTGAAGACTTTAATGTAATAATATTTCTAATGTCTACCATCATCAAAAATGCTACTATAGTGAAAATTTTAATGTAATAATATTTTTAATTTCTACCATCATCAAAAATGCTACTATAGTGAATATTTTAATGTAATAAAATTTCTACCATCATCAAACAGTGGAAATTTTAACAACAGTATAGTTTTTTTGTAACCGTTATGAATTTGATGTAGATAAACGCCCTGTATAATATTTTACCGATAAAAACAAAACTATTTGGGGTACTCTCAATACACATTATTTTAATGTAAAAAGGTATGGCGTCGCTTGAGACTGGGAAAATTTCTTGGACCGTGAGAAAATTTCTTGGACCGTGGGAAAATTTGTAATTTGACACCTTTGTTTTGAAATTTGACACCTGAATTAAAATTAGGTAATTACTGTCACGTGCCACAGTAGGGCCCCACCCCTCCCTAACCTATCAGAAAGATCATGCGCAGTAGGTTACACACACAATTTTTTTTGCTAACAAGTAAAATTTGAAAACTGATTTGATTGGTTCCTAATCGAGACCTATCACGTGACGTTGTTATTTAAATGAAAAAAACTTTACTCTGTGTGCGATTTGAACCCGGGACCCCTCGCATGCAAAGCAGACGCGTTACCACGAGGTCATAGACCTGGTTTAAAATTAGGCGGGAAATTCAAATTGGTAGAAGTGGCAGTAAATTTAATCTGGTGAGATTTAAAATTAGGCGGGAAAATCAAACTGGAGGTATATTTAAAATTAGTCTAAGTGGCGGGAAATTCAAATTGGTAGAATATTTAAAATTAGGCGGTAAATTCAAACTGGTGAGATTTAAAATTAGGTGGGGAAATTCAAACTGATTTAAGATTAGGCGGGAAATTCAAACTGGTGAGATTTAAAATTAGGCGGTAAATACAAACTGGTTTAAAATTAGGTGGGGAATTCAAATTGGTTGAAGTGGCGGTAAATTCAAACTGGTGAGATTTAAAAATAGACGGGAAATTCTGATAAAAGCGAATAACTATGACATAAACGTGACATAAATGTGACATAAACGCGACATCGTGACATAAATGTGACATAAACGCGACATTATAACATAAATGTGACATAAACGTGACATAAATGGGACATAAACGCGACATAAATGTGACATAAACGCGACATAAACGTGACATAAATGTGGCAAACGTGATATCAATGTGACATAAACGTGTCATCGTGACATACATGTGACATAAACGTGACATAAATGTGACATAAACGTGACATAAACGTGACATCAGAAAAAAAGGACAACAGCGACAGAATAAAAAACAAAAATGACAGAAAAAAGGACAACTACAGAAAAAAGGACAACACTGACAGAAAAAAGGACAACAGCTACAGAAATAAGGACAATAGCGACAGAAAAAAGGACAACAGCTACAGAAAAAAGGACAACAATGTATAATTCTGGATCTATACAGAAAGAAAAATCATGTCATATTATTAATCAATTAATAAAATTAGAAATATTTACGTTTTCTCAAATTGTTATTGATGTATTATTATTATTCTAACACAATTTGAAATTTTTAAATAAGGGCCTCTTTATTTACATGTGTATACCTTATTTTTAATTACAATTACTGTAAATTATAAAAACATCAGTTGCCACTGATGTATAAGAATACATATTATTGTTATTTAATACTTTTTATTATTTAGGTATAATATTCTAATAATTTCCGTAAAATTTAAATTTGGAAACGCTTTCTGAATTGGGCGCTAAAATCAACTCGCCTGTGGCGCGACCTACGAGCTAATAGCTAAACTTACTCTTTCTACTGTACATGCCCAGTTTGAAAGAAGCTGGCTTTTGGAGCCGGCTTCTTTTCGGGGACTACATTTAAACACTACTTGACGAGCCTTCTGTTGCGTTAGCTATATATTCTGTGCTACCAGCTACCTGTATTTTACTGCCAGCTACCTGTTTTTTACTGACAGCTAACTGTTTTTACTGGATGGGACCTGTTTCATGTGACATAACCGTGACATAAATGTAACATAAACGTGACATCGTGACATAAATTTGACATAAACGTGACATAGATGTGATATAAACGTGACAACGATGACAGAAAAAAGGACAACAGCGGCAGAAAAAAAGACGAAGATGACAGAAAAAAGGACAACTACAGAAAAAAGGACAACATCGACAGAAAAAAGGACAACAGCTACAGAAATAAGAACAATAGCGACAGAAAAAAGGACAACAGCTACAGAAAAAAGGACAACAATGACTGAAAAAAAACAACGATGACAGAAAAAGGACAACAGCGACAGAAAAAAGGACAACGATGACAGAAAAAAGGACAACAGCGACAGAAAAAAGGACAACGATGACAGAAAAAAGGGCAACAGCTACAAAAAAAGGGACAACAGTGACAGAAAAAAAGGACAATAGCGACAGAAATAAGGACAACGATGAAAGAAAAAAGAACAACAGCGACAGAAAAAAGGATAACGCTGACAGAAAAATGACAACAGCGACAGAAAAAAAGGACAACAGCGACAGGAAAAAAAACAACCATGACAGGAAAATGGACAACGATGACAAAAATAGATAACAAAAAGAATAACAAAAGGATACATACTACAAGTATAAGTCATTATATCACCGCAAGTAAACATGTATGTGTGCGATGTATGCTCCAAGGAGTTTGTAAATAGAAGTGGACTTCGCCACGCTAACAAACATAAATCTAAAACATTTACCTGTGGAAAGAAATTTACGAGACGGGACAACTTATTAACTCACAGGAAAAATAAGCATCATCAGATAAATAATAACCGCTCGTCGAGATGAAAGACTAAACAGAAAATATGTATACAGACCTATCGGCTATAAAGAAACAGACATGAGTCGTGAGAGCTATGAAAATGAATGTGCTGATGAAGCCATTAACACAGATTATCCGTTAGGAATAGATGATAGTATCCATTGTCAGAATAAAGAAAATGGTGAAGATTCTAATATACTGGTAAACGAGCTACGATACTATATTGAAGAATGCGGTTTCAGCATATAACATCGTCTATGTAGGAATATTATTACCATGTTACAAAATATGGGAATAATTTAGTAACTTAATATACATATAATAAAGTGGGCTACACTAAAGATCCTGAGAGAAGACTTCAGCATTTTAATCAATCCAGAACCATCTTATACAACAAACAAGCCACATAGAATTATTAGATATATAGAGGGTTATATAAAGCAGCGTATCTTCCAACGAAAAATGCTTCACATAAATTATAATAAAACAGAACATTGTAAATTCATTGAAATTAAAAGAGGATTTCCACATTTCTGCAGTTCTTCAAGGCACATGACTAGTAGGATGTTTTCAAATTAAACTAGGGGGTCTTCATCGCTACATAATATCATTCTTTATAATTGTAGCTAAAGTATCTGTTTCCTCAACGTTAGGCAGCCCTTGCACCTGGTTACACATGAATTTGGCTGCTTCGTTTATCCCCACAATTGATAGCAATCGTAGCAGTAAGATATAAAATCATAGTATCCAATATTTTGTCTGTCACGTCTGTATGTGGAGGCGACTCTGTAGGCTTTTTTCCCACATTTTTCACAATTTTCATTGAGGTTAGGAGTGCATTCTAAGCAGTTGCAGCGTCTCCCCCAATCGCATTCTTTGGACATGTTTTTGAAATCGCTAAGTCACCTAAACCTGCGTTTATCTTACCAACAGAAATTGATGTCTTGATTTTACTGATAAATTATATTTCAGTAGATCATATAGTCTTAGTTTGCAAATTTTACCGCTATGTACTATAAAATGATGCACCCTTATTACAATTATGTCAATTCTCATTTTATTGTTGTCTGACAATAATCTTAACTCAAAACATTTTCTTTTATTAGTTTAACATACATTGATAACACAAAATCTGTCTACTGAAATGGATATTGTATTACTGTGCAACCAGTGATGTTTACAACCAGTTTATTAAACATTGCATAATTGAGACTGTCTGCAGTGAAACCCACAAACAAGGTAGTCTCTTCTTTATGGTGAAAACTACTACTGAAGGAAGTGGCAATACTAGAAATTGCTTTTTAAGTGGTTACTTGAAATTGAAATTATGCCTTACCAATCTACTAATACACTATTGAAGCGTTCATTATTGCTTCTAAATACAAATTGATTGTTTTTTTGGTAGTTATATACTCATATATAATTTATATGAAATAATAAATTGTTGACTGATTTCTACATCGCTTTCCTCCTAGCCATCAGATTCTTGTTCCTATTCGCGTTCAGGAATTTTATTGGCTAAATGGCTTTGCAGTAAACGTTTAATATCACGGAGCATTCCCGTCATGTCCAAGTTAATAAAACCATTAACAACATCATCTATGGTACATTACTCGTTTAAATAATCTTCACAGAATACTAACGCCTTTCCATATTTCTCAACTAATTCTTCACAATATTCTGCTGGAAAAAAGTTTCCCATACCATAAATGGCTTCATGATCGGCATCAAACTTAAGATTTGAGATGGTCTGACATAGATTTCGAATACCACTATCCAAGTCTTTTATTTCGATCTCTTTCACATAAGCTGTCCACATTATTCTGGCTTTGTTTGGTTACACACTATAACTCAATATTATTTTTACTAGTATACACAACACTGCTTGTTTTCGACTGTTTTCAAATTTTTCCTAACATTATTTTATGGAGTAATCCCCACAACTTTAAATAGGTAGAGGGGAATTTTATTTTTTAAAAATGATATAATTATTACTAACATGATATTATATCCTACCTTCAAAATTAAGAAAAGATAACGCTAGTTATAAAATAAAGTAGTAAGTTTTTCTGACATAGAACAAATGAAGGTGTTTAGAAATGATGCAATACCGGATGTAATACATTCATTAACCTGTGACCTTCACATAGGTATCAATTTGCATTGCAGTTTTAAAATCTGTTAGAACTCAAAAAGTTGTCCAAAACAGTTCTAAGCAGGTAAAAATAGTTATAAAAGTAATAAGAAACGGGGGTCTAAAATTAAAAAATAGCTTCAAAAGCAGCAGCTTTAAAATAACATACTGTAGGAAGTACCTTCTTGAAATATTATATACAATTTAGTTCTAATGGGTGGCCTTGATACAATTTTATATCAGCAACATTAGTAGTAGTGTAATAGTAGTACGGTAACATGACACTCACAATGCAAATATATTACTATTGTTGCATCTGCAATATAAAACAAATATCTATCAAGAAAGCATATATAATTTATTTAAATAATTTTGATAAAACATTACACGTTTATTAGTTAAAAATGCCAGATATCAAAGGAGAAGAGGTGAAAGAATATGCAGGAATGGTTTATTTATTTTTTGTTAGTCCTCATACTTACATAATTTCAAAGTAATACAAATATTATTATTACGTAATAATTTAATTATTACAAACTATAAGACAAACACATGATACCCAAAACTTAATATTTTTATTCACCTCATTTGAGACTACATGATTTTTCGATGATTGAAATTTCCAGTACATCTTCTTGGATTCTTCTTGAATGACAGATGTCGAAGTGTATCACTCTTAGCATAATATGTTGATTTTGTAATAGCTCCGTCAATGCAATAGATAATTGTTTTATAATTACTTGATATTCTCCAATGAAAAGCAGTAAGTATCTGAATAATGCATATATGGATAATATTTACTGACAAAACAATCTAATATTAGCTCAAACAAGTAAATTTTAAATCCGATCTTAATTGAAGGATATCCTCAACACCATTTAACTGTTTTAGCCTTTCTTTTTTGCACATATTGATCGTATTCTCAAAACAATCACACCAAGATCAATTTTTCGATCAAGAGTGTATTAGTAGATTGGTAAGGCATAATTTCAATTTCAAATAACCACCGATGTATGTTAAACTAATAAAAGAAACTGTTTTGAGTTAAGATTACTATCAGACAACAATAAAATGAAAATTGACATAATTGTAATAAGGGTGCATCATTTTATAGTACATAGCGGTAAAATTTGCAAACTAAAACTATATGATCTACTGAAATATAATTTATCAATAAAACCAAAACATCAATTTCAGCTGGTACGATAAACGCAGGTTTAGGTGACTTAGCGATTTCAAAAACATGTCCAAAAAATGCGATTGGGGGAGAGCCTGCAACTGGTTAGAATGCACTCCTAACCTCAAAGAAGAATGTGAAAAATGTGGGAAAAAAGCCTACAGAGTCGCCTCCACATACAGACGTGACAGACAAAATATTGGATACTATGATTTTATATCTTACTGCTACGATTGCTATCAATTGTGGGGATAAACGAAGCAGCCAAATTCATGTGTAACCAGGTGCAAGGGCTGCCTAACGTTGAGGAAACAGATACTTTAGCTACAATTATAAAGAATGATATTATGTAGCGATGAAGACCCCCTAGTTTAGTTTGAAAACATCCTACTAGTCATGTGCCTTGAAGAACTGCAGAAATGTGGAAATCCTCTTTTAATTTCAATGAATTTACAATGTTCTGTTTTATTACAATTTATGTGAAGCATTTTTCGTTGGAAGATACGCTGTTTTATATAACCCTCTGTATATCTAATAATTCTATGTGGCTTGTTTGTTGTTTAAGTTGGTTCTGGATTGATTAAAATGCTGAAGTCTTCTCTCAGGATCTTTAGTGTAGCCCACTTTATTATATGTATATTAACTTACTGAATTATTCCCATATTTTGTAACTTGATAGTAATATTCCTACATAGACGATGTTCTATGCTGAAACCACATTCTTCGATGTAATATCGTAGCTCGTTTACCAGTATATTAGAATCTTCACCATTTTCTTTATTCTAACAATGGATACTATCTTCTATTCCTAACGGATAATCTGTGCTAATGGCTTCATCAGCACCTTCATCTTCATAGCTCTCACGACTCATGACTGTTTCTTTATAGTCGATAGGTCTGTATACATATTTTCTGTTTGGTTCTTTCATCTCGACGAGCGGTTTACTATTATTTATCTGATGATGCTTTTTGAGTAAATAAGTTGTCCCGTCTCGTAAATTTCTTTCCACAGGGAAATGTTTTAGATTTATGTTTGTTAGCGTGGCGACTAAGTCCACTTCTATTTACAAACTCCTTGGAGCATACATCGTACACATACATGTTTACTTGCAGTAATATAATGACTTATACTTGCAGTATGTATCCTTTTGTTATTCTTTTTGTTATCTTTTTTTGTCATCGTTGTCCTTTTTTCTGTCGCTGTCGTCCTTTTTTCTGTCATCGTTGTCATTTGTTCTGTCGCTGTTGTCCTTTTTCTGTCAGTGTTGTCCATTTTTTTGGCTGTTGTCCTTTTTCTGTCAGTGTTGTCCTTTTTTTTCGCTGTTGTCCTTTTTCTGTCAGTGTTGTCCTTTTCTCTGTCGCTGTTGTTCTTTTTTATGCTATCGTTATCCTTTTTTCTGTCGCTATTGTCCTTTTTTTCTGTCGCTGTTGTCCTTTTTTCTGTAGCTGTTGCCCTTTTTTCTGTCATCGTTGTCCTTTTTTCTGTCGCTGTTGTCTTTTTTTCTGTCGTCGTTGTCCTTTTTTCTGTCGCTGTTGTCCTTTTTCTGTCATCGTTTTTTCACGATGTCACATTTATGTCACGTTTATGTTACATTTATGTCACATTTATGTCACGGTTATGTCACATGAAACAGGTTCCAACCAGTTAAAACAGGTAGCTGGCAGTAAAAAAAATTGAATTTCTTTGAATTTCCCGCCTAATCTTAAATCAGTTTGAATTTCCCGCCTAATCTTAAATCAGTTTTAATTTACCGTCACTCTCTTTAATTTAAATTTCCCGCCACTTCTGTCACTTTTGAATTTCCCGCCTAATTTTAAATCAGTTTGAATTTACCACCTAATGTTATATATTCTACCAATTTGAATTTCCCCCTAATTTTAAATTAGTTTGAATTTTCCGTCTTTTTTTCTGTCATCGTTGTCCTTTTTTCTGTCGCTGTTGTCCTTTTCTCTGTCATCGTTGTCCTTTTTTTTGTCGCTGTTGTCCTTTTTCTGTCATCGTTGTTCTTTTTTTTCTGTATCGTTGTCCTTTTTTCTGCAGTTGTTGTCCTTTTTTCTGTCAGCGTTGTCCTTTTTTCTGTAGCTGTTGTCCTGTTCTGTCGCTATTGCCCTTTTTTCTATAGCTGTTGTCCTTCTTTCTGTCGGTGTTGTCCTTTTTTTGTAGTTGTTGTCCTTTTTTCTGTCATTTTTGTCTTTTATTCTGTCGCTGTTGTCCTTTTTTTTTGATGTCACGTTTATGTCACATTTATGTCACGTTTATGTCACATTGATGTCACGTTTACGTCATATTTATGTCACGTTTATGTCACATTTATGTCACGATGTCACGTTTATGTCACGTTTATGTCACATTGATGTCACGTTTATGACACATTTATGTCACGTTTACGTCACATTTATGTCACGTTTATGTCACGATGTCACGCTTATGGCACGTTTATGTCATAGTTATGTCACGTTTATGTTGCTTTTATGTCACATTTATGTCGCGTTTATGTCCTATTTATGTCACGTTTGTGTCACATATATGTTACGATGTCGCGTTTATGTCACATTTATGTCACGATGTCGCGTTTATGTTACGTTTTTGTCATAGTTATTCGTTTTTGTCTGAATTACCCGTCTATTTTTAAATCTCACCAGTTTGAATTTACCGCCACTTCTACGAATTTGAATTCCTAACCTAATTTTAAACCAGTTTGAATTTCACGCCTAATTTTAAATCTCACCAGTTTGAATTTCCCGCCTATTCTTAAATCACTTTGAATTTCCCCGCCTAATTTTAAATCTCACCAGTTTGAATTTACCGCCTAATTTTAAATATTCTACCAATTTGAATTTCCCGCCACTTAGACTAATTTTAAATATACCTCCAGTTTGAATTTCCCGCCTAATTTTAAATCTCACCAAATTTACCGCCACTTCTACCAATTTGAATTTCCCGCCTAATTTTGAACCAGATCATAGCGGTCTCGTGGTAACGCGTCTGCTTTGCATGCGAGAGGTCCCGGGTTCAAATCGCACACAGAGTAAAGTTTTTTTCATTTAAATAACAACGTCACGTGATAGGTCTCGATTAGAAACCAATCAAATCAGTTTTCAAATTTTACTTATTAGCAACAAAAAATTGTGTGTGTAACTTACTGCGCATGATCTGTCTGATAGGTTAGGGAGGGGTGGGGCCCTACTTTGGCACGTGACAGTAATTATCTAATTTTAATTCAGGTGTCAAATTTCAAAGCAAAGCTGTCAAATTACAAATTTTCCCACGGTCCAAGAAATGTTCCCAGTCTCAAGCGACGCCATACCTTTTTACATTAAAATAATGTGTATTGAGAGTACCCCAAATAGTTTTGTGTTTATCGGTAAAATATTATACAGGGCGTTTATCTACATCAAATTCATAACGGTTACAAAAAAACTATACTGTTGTTAAAATTTCCACTGTTTGATGATGGTAGAAATTTTATTACATTAAAATATTCACTATATTAGCATTTTTGATGATGGTAGAAATTATAAATTTTATTACATTAAAATGTTCACTATAGTAGCATTTTTGATGATGGTAGAAATTAGAAATATTATTACATTAAAATCTTCACTATAGCAGCGTTTTTGATGATGGTAAAAATTAGAAATTTTATTACATTAAAATTTCCAGTATAGTAGAATTTTTGATGATGGTAGAAATTAGAAATATTATTACATTAAAATCTTCACTATACTAGCATTTTTTGATGATGGTAGAAATTATAAATTTTATTACATTAAAATTTCCACTATAGTAGAATTTTTGCTGTTGGTAGAAATTAGAAATACTATTTGCACTATACTGCGTCGTCTTACATTAAAATTTTCACTGTAGTAGGATTTCCCATTGTACTACTGTTTGTATTTATAATAACTATATGAGTCTTAATAATTCACTCTAACGGAGTAGCGCGCTCCACTTGCAACGCCATCTCATCCGCGTTTCGAACTACCGCTGAGACCCACATCCTACCAATTTGAATTTACCGCCACTATTTCCAGCACAGCCCCATATATTACTTATCAACTATACGATACGATGGTCTAGCGCTAACGTACAAGCTTCGCACTCCGGAGTTCGATTCCCAGCGCTACCAGTTTTTTTTCCATACCATACTTAATATCACCTGTAAAATTTTAAATATTTCTATTTAATATCATAACTATAATATTTCAAACAGTAGTAAATGCTCTAAACGGCTAAAAGCCAGAAGGGCACTAGTCACGAAAAAAACCAACAACGTCACGTGATAGGTCACCAATCAAATCAGTTTTCAAATTTTAGTTATCTTGTAACGTTTTCGAGTTACTAACAAAAAACTGTACGTGTGTGTGTGTGACCACACAAGTCACTCTAGATCTTTAGTCTACTGTACATGTTTTTTTCTGATAGGTTAGGCCCCTACTGCGCATGTTTTTTCTGTTAAGTTAGATCATTTTTTCTTAGTTTGAATTTCCCGCCTAATTTTAAATATCTCGCCAGTTTGAACTTAGGTTAGGTCGCTACTGTGAAATTTCAAATCAGTTTTGAATTTCCCGCCATAATGCTGCAATCTGATTGGTCGAGAGGCGCGAGGGGGGCCTAAAAGGAAAGTGGAGGGGATGGTCTCAAGTGACCCCCTACCTACTGGTACGTGTCTATTGCGGTAATCCATCTGATATCGTTTTCTTGTAGTCGCTGTCTAATTTTAATAAAAAAACGAAGCTTTAGACATATTAGCTCTCGTATTAGCTCTCTCTTAATTTATATACATATTTTTTTCATGATACCTCACACACTTGGTAATGAAAACTGACCTTTATAAGGTTATTATACACTTGCACAGAATAACACATTCCACAAAATACCACTTACCAAATTCTAATTCGATTTCAGTAAAAAATCACGCAGATAACTTGCTTTCTCTTCTCATATCTGTATATTTTTTATATAAAATGACCTACCCTGGTTTCATGTATTGTGTGCAGTATTTATGCGACATTTTTATTTTATAAACTAGGTCAATATCACGGTTATTGAAGGGACATTGATAAAACCCTTAAAAATAGTGTCAAATCCTTTGTACTGAAAATGTTTTTTTTAACATTTTAAAACTATCAGACTAATAATTTGCTTATATTTAATTACGTACATTTTATAAAACAGCAACAATTATTTTAAAACATTAAGTTTTACTGGCAATAAGTAGATAACGTATTAAAATCCACCTACCAATACTATTATTTAATAATAATTAGTTAATAGATCAGTAAAAAATTTTAATTTTTACGTACTTTTTTACAACACTCGAAAATGGTTTTAGGATCCATACTTCATAATGACTGATGAGTCGCAATGGTAACACCGTAGACATGATTCTGCAGTGAAACTCGGACGCCGTACAGGGGCGGCGTGTATAGCAATTTGGGTTTGGGCAGTTTAAAAAATTAATTATAACTCGGCTATTTATTTGATTTAAAAAAAACTAATTTCAGATTAGCAATCTAGGGAACATGGACTATCCCCCCCCTCCAAGTCGGACCCTCCTTCAACCTATATAAATGACAGTAATAAATAGAAAGCTTTCAATTTTTCATTTTCAACTTAAAATTAACTTACGCAACCGGCACTAACTTAAATTGATAATTAACAATGTTATTATTATTAATACAATTATTAATCTTTAGGTCCCATAAACCAACCTTTAAGACACTAATTAGTCAAATTCTTTACTTTCTTTACTTTCCCAATTTTCTTAGTTTTGATTTTTCTTCTGCGCTCGCCGTTATTTGCGCACTGTCGTCTGCAAACACCTTCTAGTGTAGCTTCCTGCTAATTTTTAAATTTCGCACCTCCACATCAGCTGAACTGGCAGATTTCCTCTCGACCAACTCTCGTAATTATCAGTACACCGTTTCCATCTAGTTTTGGGACATTATTATGAAAGTTTTTACCTTTTTGTGGTGTTTTCTCTGTGATGTCCCTCCAGTTATACGTGAAATAGTGGTTATAACACCTAATTTTTTTCCTCGGTCCTGGGATATTAGATTTTACAGGAACCATGTTGATTTGGCTTGAAGGTTATGCCTCTGGACTCAGGTACACGTTTTTCTTTATATTTCTTTTTAAAAATTTTTCAACTAAAAAAATTTTTTCGTCCCCTATTCTTTTATAAAATCAACAACCTTTTTCGTTTTTGTCCTCGTTACTACGCAACGTCGACGGTATATCGATGAGAGTTTATAAATGCACTTCACACAAATTCTCTTTACTTACATAATAGATTTAACAATTTTTTTCAAATTTTTTATACACTGAGCTCGTAAAGTTTGGAATAAATTCGATAAATCGTTATTGAAGGGTTTTGACAGGAAATCCTCGGACATGCCAACTTTAGTTTATAAAATGTTTGTTTTTTGAGCTATCAACTTTTTTTTGTTTTGTTTGTTTTTTTAAATGACAACCCATATTTTTTTCCACGGATTTCGATAGAGCACATTAGAGAACGAATATGTCAAAAACGTATGACCTTCAAGATGGAAGTTTTCGAGATATTCGGTTCCAAAGTTTCAAGAATGCATTATACAAATGATGACAAAATACTAATCATTTATCAAGGAAGCGCTGGAAAAATTACAGTTTTGACAGTTGCCAGAATTTTGAAGTTTGTCCTCGCAAGTTTGTGTTTTATTTTAAGTTGATTAATCATTTTTTTACTGTTTTAGAAAGGTATTTTAAGCTAATATAAATCAAATCTTCTATAATTCCTATCAATGAAGTCATATGTATGTTCTCTGATACCAAACATCTAGGTATGCTAATGAACAATTCCACAGACAAAGCTCTATTCAATAATTATCTAAAGAAAATAATCTAATTTACTCACTCTATAAAAATCTAACTTCACTTTTTTGGCAGTGGGAACACGACAAATTCAACCACAATAGATGAGATCTGACCTATTTCTGCATTTTTAGGATTGCTTCTTCAGGTGGTCTCCTTTAAGTTGAATCAAATATCTAACTATAAAAATTATTATAAAAATTAAAATTATTAGAAGTTAAATATCGACAATGACAAAAAAGTGACATCCTGTCAATGAATTAAATATGACAATACCTACTTGAAAAATGTTCACCTTTTATCTAAAAGTTTTTATATATTTTTAGGTATTAATAATATTGTGTGAAACTAACTACTCAGTGGACAAAAGCCCCAACCTGCGTTGAATTACACCTAAAAATATATAAAAACTTTTGATTAATCATGTTTCTATCAGAATTCATTTTATTTCAAAATGGTCCGTCGTTTGAGTGAAAGGGAAAGAATCGAAATTTTGATGATGATCGGTTACGGGGACAGAGCTCACACACAAGTAGGAGTTTGCCGTTTGTTTCACAACAAATATTCAAACAGATAACCAATTACACAGTCCACGGTTAGTAAAATAGAGCAAAAGGTTTTAGAAATGGGTCATGCGAGAGATCGGCCACGGGTCGTCCACTAGTACAAGAAGATGTTAAATTGAATGTTTTACTAGAGCTTCAAGAAAATCCCCATTTACCCACCCGCAAACAACGGAATAGTTCAAAGCTCCGCCTTAAAATATTTGAAATTGTACAAATGGCATACGTATAAAGTGGTTTTGGTCCAAGAATTAAACGACGATGACTCAGACCGTAGGTTACAGTTTTGCGAAACCATGTTGCAATGTCTGATTAATGACAACAGATTCTGATGCAATATTGTTTTTTCTGATGAGGCTACCTTTTATCTCGACGGCACAGTAAACTGGCAAAACTGTAGATATTGGTCTCCTAAAAATTCACACTGGAAAATAGAAACTCGTCAGTTTCCACAAAAAGTTAACATTTGGGCAGGCCCTGTCGGTAACCGTATTTTGGATCCATTTTTCATTGAAGGCGCATTAACAGATATATTTTGAATTTTTAAGAGACGATTTAGTCCCTGCACTTGCGGTGCTTTACTTAAATGACGTAGATCCCGATCTGCCCAATAACACGATATGGTACCAACAAGACGGTGCACTGCAAAATGGGATGGATTTTGCAGTGATCGTTCGCGGCTATTTAAACTAAGTATTTGCTAACCATTGGATTGGTCGAAAGGGAACTATCGAATGGTCTCCTAGATCTCCGGAACTCACCCCCCTAGACTACTTTTTATGGGGCTATTTAAAGAGCAAAGTCTATTTCAATAGACCAAATACCATTGAAGAATTAAAAGACAGAATTCGCAATAAAATTCGAGCCATTCAACAAAATATTCTTGATAAGGTTCTGCAGGAGTTTCAGTGGCGGATGAGATATTGCCAACAAGGGAATGGAAGTCACTTTTAAAATTTCCTCTGATTTTCTTGTTTACTTTAATTATTTATCATTTGTACAGAAACCTTTTTCATTTATTAAAATTGTTTTTGATTGATTATTACTTAAAAAAATTAAACAAATTACTCCTAAAATCTCTTAAAATGTTCGATAAGCGTTTTAAAACGTGACCCGCCCGATACCTTGTACATGGTACATTCTTGAAACTTTGGAACCGAAATCTCGAAAGCTTCCACCTTGAAGGTCTTACGTTTTTGACATAGTCGTACTCAGAAAAATGTGTTTCTGAGGATTTCCTGCTCAGTGTATTTTGATATCTATCTATTTAATAATCTTATTAAATTTTATTAATTAAATGCTTATTATTTTGTCCACACTTTCAGTTTCATCCTTTCAAAAATTATTCTCATGTACATTGATTTTTTTATTATTAGAAGGTATTCTACTAAACATTTTTAAATTCACCCCTTTTTATGCAATGACTGAACGTTTTTTTGTTTATATTTCTTCTTATTAATATTTTGTGTTCATTACAATATTATTCGTATTTCAAAATCACACAAAATCTTAGAAGCGAACTGCGGCTAAGTTACCGTACATGTGTACATAGGGTTTACAAGAATTCACATAAATATTCATAAATAACTTATAATAACCACTACCTTTATTTAAGTTATGATATTATTTGAATTGAAAGTAAACGAAGTAAAGTATACAAAATTTACAAAAAAGCAAAAGAAGTTTAAGATTGTATTAGGTAATTAATTAATTTGATTTGATACCATACTTTCTTGGCTCATAAAAAAAGTTTATATGAAAAAGTATTAATATTTACCAAAATGACAAAACTTTGTATACATGCTCTATTTTATCGCTCAAAACATACGGCGTATATTAACTTTATTGTGTGAAGTACGAATTAATCTTAAAACAAAGAAAGCTAAATAATAATAAAAATCATGCAGCAACTCATGTTATGGATCAGAAACATGTAATACTGCAGCAAATCAAGCTTCGAGTGCCATCAATGTGTGTGGACACCAACGGATAGTCATACTTTAAAACTAAAACCCTAAAACAATATCATTCCGATTGCGGAACTTCCACAAAAGAAGGTATTAGGAAACCTTACCTCTCTCAGAGGATTTTACTTCTGATAGACTATATGAAACCAAGTAGGCTGATGTGATATAGCCAAGACTGTAGAAGAAAAAATAATATTTAATTAAAAATTCCAATATTTAAAGAATTGACTTACAAAATGGTGAAAATACTGACTGATAAGAAAATCCTCCCACGGAGAACAACTTCCAGAAATATTCCAAAATTCTGAAGAATCACAACGAACTAGACGATTGTATTTCGACACAAATTAGCGAGTAAATCCCAACAAATCGATATTAAATCATTATCTGTACTCACTAACAATTCATGAATCGCTACGTTATGGGTGATGTTTTCGATTGCTTACCCATAAAAATATGATGAACCTGACTTTGTTGGGCATTTAATTCTTATGTGTTTGCTGTCTAAAGAGCCCACGCAATTTGACATATTCCATAGTTCGTAGTACTTATATTTTTTTATTGGTAGGTATAGTGTAGGTAGTACTATACAATATATATATATATATATATATATATATATATATATATATATATATATATATATATATATATATATATATTTCGGTTGCATGACTGTCCACAATTTCTCAGTAGTATCACTAATAATGCTAATTATCGTTGACATTCCTCGAAATATAAAGGGAAGCGCTGTGAATTTCATACCTGTAGCTAGATACCTGAAAAGAAAATAAATACGAAATTTAATTGATTTAAGTCGTAATAATAATAATGATCAAAATTTAAAATATGAATAACACAAATGTTCTGTTGTAGGAGCTGAATGTAAAAAAATTGGAAAGTACTTCCAGGCAGCCTGACAAGATATTTCAAACAGTGCGATGGGAAAAGTGGAAGCTCGGAAAAATAAAAAAAGTAATACGTGTGGGATACAGTTCGTGCTCCCACTTACGAAGTCCAGACTCAGGAAGTTGCGAAACGCGCAGCTTACTGCGCACGCCGACGGCCCGTTTCCGAGATACGGAAAAGCAGATGCCCCGCGCAGCAGCGTCGCGGATGAAATCCCCGCGTTTGTCGTCTTTTATTTTTCCGTATTTACTACTAATATCTACCATCGAAACTTCATTTTCACTCATTAGGTACACGTAGGTACATGTACATGCTCTTGCAATAATAATGACACTTCCTCAACGCAACAGTTTTTGAACTTGTGGAAGTTCCGAGTAGAAATCTTATTAAATCTCAATTAAATGTTAAAAGTTAATAGTAGATTTCATTACAAATAGACAAAGAGTGCCATCATTTTTGCAAACGATTGTACTTTGCTTACGATCACATAAAGGCCCGCATTTATTCTAAGAAAACTGGACGAAAGTAATATTAACTGCCCGCGGCAGTCTTTAGTTATAAATAACCTAATAGTAGTAGTAGAGTAGTAGAAGTAGTAGACAAACAAACCGGCGAACTTTCGAATAAACTACATATTATAGGAACACAATATATCTTTACCCGACACAAATGTCTTTATTTAATTACTGCAAAACGTTCAACATTTAAAAAATAGACACTAAAAACGAGTAATAAAACAAAAAATCACGAACGGAGATACCACGGTAAACATTTTGGCAATACAACCGGTTGCCTAACTCTTCAAATGTGACACTTTCGCGCTGGCTGACCTATCGTCAGCGTTGTCGGCGATAAAATGGGATTCGATATAATTTCGAAGAAAAATTATTCTTTGCTTTATAAAATTTGTTGGAGGAGGGCGATTTATCTATTTATTTTTTATTTAGTTTATTTAGTTACTGCAAAACGTTTAAAATTTTAAAAATAGGCACCGAAAACGAGTCAAACAAAAAAATCACAAACGCCAACACCATGGTAGTAAACAAGATTTTAATCATTGTGACAATACAACCGGTTGCCTAACTGTTTAAATGTCACACTTGCGCGCTGTTTGATCTGCCGTCAGCGTCGTCAGCGATAAAATGGGGTTTAATATAATTTCGAAATAAAAAATGTTCTTTGCTTTATAACTAATTAAGTTTGAAAATTGTTTGAAGGGCGATTCCGTCAATTTTTATTTTTTTCTATCCCCTCGTAAAATATTTGTACTCGGTCAAAGTTCACCCTGTATATAGGACTGAAGAAACGGAATCTTCCTCTTCAATTTAGATTTCTTGAATATTTACTCTGCTCTCCTTTTGAATTTTTTATGAATTTCGAGAGGTTTTTGATGCTTCCATTTTTTCTTAAATCTGACGGGCTTGCGGCCCACCTGAGAGACAGGGGTCCCTCGGATGGGCTAAAACGAGTTTTCGACTCCTGCTTTGTCTCCAATTTGGCGTGTTTTGACTGTTTTTTTTTTGTTAAATTTCGAATTTGTTCCTATCCCCTCTTAAAACATTTGTACTAGGTTGACCCTGCATATAGGACTGAAGAAATGGAATCTTTCTCTTCAATTTAGATTTCTCGAATATCTATTCTGCTCTCCTTTCGAATTTTTTATGAATTTCGAGGGGTTTTCGATGCTTCCATTTTTTCTTAAATTTGGCGAGCTTGCAGGGCCCATCTGGGGGACAGAGGCCCCCCCCGGGTGGGCTAAAACGAGTTTTCGACGCCTGCTTTGTCTCCAATTTTGCGTGTTTTGACTGTTTTTTTTTTGTTAAATTTGGAATTTGTTCCTCTATTCCGTTAAACGATTTACCTATTTTTCGTTTCCGGTTAAATTTTTTTCTTAAATTTGACAAGTGTCGGGGGGTGGAGGTAACGGGGGATGCCCGTCTGCCGCCCCGAAACGTGTTTTCGACTGTTAGTCCGTCTGAATTTTTGCTCGTTTAGATCGCGTTTTTTGTTAATTTCGAATTTTTTGTCATATTTCGTCTAAAAAAAAATCTCGATTCGTCTGGGGGACGGAGTCCTCCGGGTGGGGTAAAGCGAACTTTCGACTGTTGTCTGTTAGTGTGCCTCAATTTTTGCATAATTCGAATTTGACGAGTTTCGGGGGGGGGGGTGAGGGATAGGGGGGTGAGGGATAAGGGGGGTGAGGGGTGAGGGGGGTGACGGGGATGCCCGTCTGCCGCTCCGAGACGAGTTTTCGACTGTTAGTCTGTCTGAATTTTTGTTCGTTTAGATCACGTTTTTTGTTAAATTTCGAATTTTTTGCTATATTTCGTCTAAAATAAAATCTCGATACGTATGGGGAACGGGGGTTCCCCGGATGGGGATCCTCTACCATCGCCAAGCGTCGAACTGTTGTACTCCCTATCATAGCGAGGCATATTTCGCCAAGCGTCGCATTATACAAGTGACAGAAGTCGCCAAGCGTCGCACTTTTGTACTCCCTATCATAGCGAGGCATATTTCGCCAAGCGTGGGATTATCAAAGTGACAGAAATCGCCATGCGTTGTACTCCCTATTATAGCGAGGCGAATTTCACCAAGCGTCGGATGATCGAAGTGACAGAAGTCGCCAAGCGTCGAATTGTTGTGTTTCCTATAATCGCGAGGCGAAAACTCATTTTTGCGAATAGGACACTGACAAATCGTAGAGGCTTGAAAACTGCAAAATTGTAGAAATAATCGGTCTATCGAATGTTACTCTAAATTCTGCTAGGACGTTTCATAACAAAGTTTTAGCTGAAAATAACACCAGAGTCAGGCGTAACTAGCGCCCTCTAGCAGCTGTTGCAGAAACGACATCAAATTCGAATTTCTCGCCACTCAAAACCCCCAGTACCTAAATTTCATACATTTTCGATGATAATTACAGTAATTATTAAATAAATATTAAAAATAAAAACAAAATTTGACACCCTGTATATCGAAGAGGAGCGACATTTTATTATTAAAGCATATTTGGTGGAACCCTAATTTTTTGACGTCTAGAATCTAACTTTGCTTTTTGGTGCATTCTTTACGGAACACCCTGTACTTGTATATTTTTAAATTTTTCAAAATGAATAACCTATGCGCAAACGGCGCTTTTAGAAAGTCAGTTACTTGTCTACATAATTACTTTTTTTTAATATTTTCAATTTACCACAAAAAATCGCTATTTTTCTCATCGCAGAATTACTGCGCAATAACTGGTTTTTCGAAGAATAATAGGTCTTCATGGAAATCATACCTCGTTACTTAACATATATCAAAAATTGACCGATCAAGTACTTTTACAAAATAAATTTCTATTAACGTTAGAACAATTTCGAACGTCCTCGAATTTCTAGAAGAACTTAACTTTCTTCAAAACTGAGCAATTAATATTCACAAAACGCATATCATCTTTACGTTCTTTAAAAGTATTTTTCAGCCGTACAATACGGTTTTCAGAAACCTTTTTAGTTAAGAAAATTCTAAAAATCGAACCATCGAGAACGTCGCCCGCGGCGAAGCCTCTGTCTATAAAAGCGGTCGCGCTTGCGCGAGATGCTCAGTTCTTTGTCGAGTGTTTTACCCGCCGCGTCGCGATTTAAATAGTTCGTACGGTATTTCAAACCAGTTGTAGTGCCGGGCATTGTTCGAAAGTGTCAGAAATAATGCGGAACATTCCAGTGAAATTACCGCGCGATATTTTTGTACGTTTTTTCCACCTAAGCAAGTGAAAATGGAGCGCGCCGGAGGAAGTATGGATTCGAATTCGGATAGCACTGACCGTTATATGCGCGAAAGAGAGAGAGACTACGACGACGACGAATTCGAAGATGGAAGTCCCTGTTCACGTATAAGGATCGTGCCGGCGAGGAGAATCGGGGGAAAGAGGATAAGGAATAAGAAGCATACTTGCTGGTTTTGTCAAAAAGAGTACGTCAACCCCGCCAGACATTATGTGAACGTCCACGGAAAGGAGCTCCACGTATCCAAGGTACTGCAGTGGCCTAAGGGGTCGAAAAATAGAAGAAACGGTTTCGCCGACTTAAACAGAGACGGGGATTTTAGATATAACTGCGAAGTTTTACTGGCGCGCAAAGGAAAATTTATACTGGTGAGAAGATCGGCCGCCACGGAAAACATGATTATCTGGAATACGGCCCCTGTCCTAATTGTTTAGGTTTTTTTCTGAAAAAACACTTGTGGCATCATTTGAAGACCAGCTGCTCGAAAAAGAGAAAAACCGAAGTTTGCGTCACGCTAACCCCCTCCCCCCGGCGGCGGAGGAGGAGAAACGATGGAATTTCGTGGCGGCAGCCGCCACGTCATCGCCGAGAGCAACGACTAAGGGACGACGACGTAAGCAGATAGTACTGCAAGACGGACGACCTCATACTCCGATTAGGTGCTATGCATTTCGAGAAACGAGGAGCCACCCATGCGAGAGAAATTAGACAAGAAATGAGAAGATGTTTAAGCTAGCCATAGTCCTGATATCGAAATCGGCGGCGACCGAGGGCGGCGGGGGTGGCAGCGGCGGGGGAGCTACTTTAACGGATTTCATTAGACCTAAGCATTTCGACGGAGTCGTGGGCGCCGCGAAAGAATTGAGCAATAAATGCCACGGCGCCGCGAGCAACGACCATGACGACGATTTCGGCATACTCTCCTTGGCTCTACAGATCGGTTTCGGCCTCAGAAATTGCGCGAACATTATCAAAGGCCGCGCCCTTAGGATGGACGACTTGGAAACGGATAGAAAGATATCCGGTTTTTTGCACTTACTCGACTTAGAATGGAGTTCCAAAATATCATCCGGCGCACTATCGACGTTGAGAAAACGCAAATTCAATACTCCAGAATTACTGCCTATCACAAAAGATCTGATAACGCTGGGCACCCGTTTGGACAGGCGGATCGAGGCCTACAGTCGAATTTTGGCGGCAACGCTGCCGTCCACGTCGTCGTCGCCGTCATCACAATCGGCCGGGTGGACGCCGCAGAATTGGATTACGTTCGGCTCCTACGTCTTATCAAGAATAATTCTGTTCAATAAAAAAAGATCCGGAGAAGCTGCGCGGATGACGGTGAATAATTTCTTATCGGGATTGTCGTGGACAGAGCAAGGCACCGAGGAGCTGAGAACGACTTTGACGCCGTTCGAGAAAAAGCTAGCCGACAAACTGGTCGTAGTCAAGATAGAGGGAAAGAGAGGGAACAAAGTCCCCGTAATTTTAACCGAAGATATGAAGTTGGCGGTGGAACTGCTGATCGAAGGTCGTCGACGTTGCGGCATAAATTCCGAAAGTCGATACGTTTTCGCCACGTCGAGGGAAAAATCGACCACCCATCTAAGAGGTCATGATTGTCTGAGGAAGGCGTGCGGCGAACTGATACTGAAGCATCCCGAATACATCACCGGAACCAAGCTTAGGAAATATGTGGCGACCGTGTCGCAAATATTTGCTCTTTGCGAGAACGAGATGGACTGGTTGGCGAGGCATCTGGGACACGATATAAGAGTCCATAGGCAATTTTATCGATTACACGAGAATGCCGTGGAGTTGACCAAAATAAGCTGGCTGCTTTTTGCCATCGATAAAGGCGAAGCCGGGAAATACGCCGGAAAAAGTCTGACCGACATTAACAACGAGGATTTGCCGGCTTTATCGGAACAAGAGGAGGAGGAGGAACATACCTTGGGCGACGACGACGATGATGACGCCGACCACGACGACGATGATGGCGACCACCCAGAGAACGACGATGGCGTGCGACTTGCTACTGGCGGCGACGCGAAAAGAATCGTCCCGCGACAGAGGCGTAGAAAGGCGCGGCGGTGGACGAATGACGAGAGACGTGTCGTACTGCGTTCCTCCAAGAGCAACTTGGAGAATAGAAAACTGCCAGGGAAAAAAGACGGGAAATATTATATAAAAACGAATTAAGTAAGAAAAAATCGTCTTAAACTGTATTTGAGACATTAAATCTTAACTATTTTCATATTTCTAATCGAATGGGAAAAAATCATGTTTAACTATATTTGAATATATATTTTAATTTTCATGTTTCGAATGTCTCGTAATTATTTTCAATAAACGGTTCTATTTTCGAAAAGATCTTTTTATTCTTTACCTCATATTTCTCGTTCGAATAATAAATAAGGTTAACAGAGAAATTAAAAATTAATAAGAAAAAAATTACAATTTTCAAACAATAGAAATGCTATTAAAAAATATAGTATAAACTTTTAAAATGACGTTCATATACGGAGTGCCCAAAAGATTTCAGAAAATGAAAATGTCATGAGAGTAAACTACCTTTATTTTTAATATTTCCGAAAAGAGTCACTGGGAAAAGTTGCTCCAAATTAAAAGATACGACAGAATTCAAATTTGTGAAAAAATTCGCAGTTTACTCTCATGACGTTTTCGTATTCTTAAATCTTTCGGACACTCCGTACATGAAATGTCGTATCACCATGGCAACGTTATTTTAAAATCAAGCAAGACTTTTTTTATCAAGTATGCTCTTTTTCAATAAAATAGCGGCAGTCTTTAGTTAGAAATAGTAGACAAACAAACCGGCGAACTTTCGAATAAACTACATATTATAGGAACATATATCTTTACCCGACACAAATTTCTTTATTTAATTACTGCAGAACGTTCAACATTTAAAAAATAGGCACTAAAAACGAGTAATAAAACAAAAAAATCACGAATTCAGATACCACGGTAAACAAGGTATTAATATTTATTATGACAACACAACCGGTTGCCTAACGCTTCAAATGTCACACTTGCGCGCTGGCTGACGTCAGCGTCAGCGTCGTCGGCGATAAAATGGGATTCGATATAATTTCGAAGAAAAATTATTTTTTGCTTTATAAATAAGTTAGAAAATTTTTTGGAGGGCGATTTATCTATTTAATTTTTATTTAGTTTATTTAATTACTGCAAAACGTTTAAAATTTAAAAAACTAGGCACCGAAAACGAGTTAAACAAAAAAATCACTACCCCAACATTATGGTAGTAAACAAGATTTTAGAGGAGTTTTCAATGCTTCCATTTTTTCTTAAATTTAACGAGCTTGCGGGGCCCGCTGGGGGACTAAAACGAGTTTTCGGCTCCTGCTTTGTCTCCAATTTTACGTGTTTTGACTGTTTTTTTTTTCTTTAAATTTCGATTTTGTTCCTCTATTCCGTTAAACGATTTACCTATTTTCCGTTTTTTTTCTTAAATAAGGTTAGATTCTAGACGTCAAAATATTAGGATTCCGCCAAACATGCTTTAATAAAATGTCGCTCCTCTTCGATATACAGGGTGTTAATGCTTTTTTTATTTTTAAAATTTATTTAATAATTACAGTAATTATCATCGAAAATATATGAAATTTTGGAACTGGGGGTTTTGGTTGGCGAGAAATTTGAATTTGATGCGGTTTTTGCGACAGCTGCTAGAGAGTACAACAGTTCGACGCTTGGCGACTTCTGTCACTTTGATAATCCGACGCTTGGCGAAATATGTCTGGCTATGATAGGGAGTACAACAGTTCGACGCTTGGCGAAATATGCCTCGCTGTGATAGGGAGTACAACAATTCGAATATTTACTCTGCTTTCCTTTCTAACTTTTTATGAATTTCGAGAGGTGTTCGATGCTTCCATTTTTTCTTAACTTTGACGAGCTTGCGGGTCCCTCCTGGGGGACAGGGGTCTTTCACTTGGATAATCCGACGCTTGGCTTAATATGCCTCGCTATGATAGGGAGTACAACAATTCGAATATTTACTCTGCTTTCCTTTCTAACTTTTTATGAATTTCGAGAGGTGTTCGATGCTTCCATTTTTTCTTAACTTTGACGAGCTTGCGGGTCCCTCCTGGGGGACAGGGATCCCCCGAGTGTGCTAAAACGAGTTTTCGAATCCTGCTTTGTCTCCAATTTTGTGTGTTTTGACTGTTTCTTTTTTGTTAAATTTCGAATTTGTTCCTCTATTCCGTTTAACGATTTTCCTATTTTCCGTTTTCGGTTCAATTTTTTTCTAAAATTTGACGAGCTTGCGGGGCCCGTCTGGGAGACAAGGGTCTCCCGGGTGGGCTAAAACGAGTTTTCGATTCCTGCTTTTTCTCCAGTTTTGCGTGTTTTACTGTTTTTTTTTTTTTTTGTTAAATTTCGATATTGTTCCTCTATCCGTTAAACGATTTACCTATTTTCCATTTTCGGCTAAATTTTTTTCTTAAATTTGACGAGTTTCAGGGGGGGGGGGGTAAGGTGATGACGGGAGATGCCCGTCTGCCACCCCGAAACGGGTTTTCGACTGTTGGTCTGTCTGAATTTTTGCTCGTTTAGATCGCGTTCTTTGTTAAATTTCGAATTTTTTGCTCGATACGGATGGGGAAGGGGGATCCCCCGGGTGAGCTAAATCGAGTTTTCAACTGTCGTTTGTGACCGTGTCTCAATCTTTGCGTATTTCGACTGTTTTATTTTATTTAATTTCGAATTTTTTTGCTCTATTTCGTCTAGAAGAATCACAATTTTTCGGATTTTTTTCACGTTTCTCCTCCGAAATTTATATATCTATAACGTGGAGCTGGCCATTGACTCTTCAACCACGCCCGGTGCCCGGTCTTTATCAGAAAAACATAAATCATTCAAAAATAGATATTTTTTTAATAAAATTTTAATCATAATATTCTAAATTATGTTCTCTATCAGTTAATATAATCGTTTTTAAAGAAAATTACATACATTTTATAACGGTTATTATACCGAGCTTTTTGGATTACATAGGAGTAACGGAACATTCTAGAATATATATACAGGGTGTTCCGTAAAGAATGCGCCAAAAAGCAAGGTTAGATTCTAGACGTAAAAAAATATTAGGATTCCCCCAAACATGTTTTAATAAAATGTCGCTCCTCTTCGATATACAGGGTGTAATTTTTTTTATTTTTTAAAATTTATTTAATAATTACTGTAATTATCATCGAATTTGATGTCGTTTTTGCGACAGCTGCTAGAGGGCGCTAGTTACGCGTGACTCTGCTGTTATTTTTAGCTAAAACTTTTTTATGGAACGTCCTAGCAGAATTTAGAGTATACTTATTTGAAACCGATAGAACGAGCCATTTTCAAGATATTCGTGTCCAAACGATTTCTAAACCTAATTCAGACTAAATAGGAGTACCTGCATCGCCCGACACCGATTTTCCACTCACTTTTGAATTCACATATAACGTCAACCAGCTAACAGCGAACATGAGCAGGGCAGAAAGACGCAAAAATTTAGGGAAAAAACGCTAACCATATAAATTTATAAGTTTTTATATATTTTTAGGTATTAATAATATTGTGTGAAACTAACTACTCAGTGGACAAAAGCCCCAACCTGCGTTGAATTACACCCACAATATCTACCCATATATTCCTTATTATTAGCTTTTGTAACATTTTTTTACTGTTTTAGAAAGGTATTTTAAGCTAATATAAATCAAATCTACAATTCCTATCAATGAAGTCATATGTATGTTCTCTGATACCAAACATCTAGGTATGCTAATGAACAATTCCACAGACAAAGCTCTATTCAATAATTATCTAAAGAAAATAATCTAATTTACTCACTCTATAAAAATCTAACTTCACTTTTTTGGCAGTGGGAACACGACAAATTCAACCACAATAGATGAGATCTGACCTATTTCTGCATTTTTAGGATTGCTTCTTCAGGTGGTCTCATTTAAGTTGAATCAAATATCTAACTATAAAAATTATTATAAAAATTAAAATTATTAGAAGTTAAATATCGACAATGACAAAAAAGTGACATCCTGTCAATGAATTAAATATAACAATACCTACTTGAAAAATGTTCACCTTTTATCTAAAAGTTTTTATATATTTTTAGGTATTAATAATATTGTGTGAAACTAAACTAACTACTCCTAAAAATGCAGAAATAGGTCAGATCTCATCTATTGTGGTTGAATTTGTCGTGTTCCCACTGCCAAAAAAGTGAAGTTAGATTTTTATAGAGTGAGTAAATTAGATTATTTTCTTTAGATAATTATTGAATAGAGCTTTGTCTGTGGAATTGTTCATTAGCATACCTAGATGTTTGGTATCAGAGAACATACATATGACTTCATTGATAGGAATTGTAGATTTGATTTATATTAGCTTAAAATACCTTTCTAAAACAGTAAAAAAATGTTACAAAAGCTAATAATAAGGAATATATGGGTAGATATTTTGGGTGTAATTCAACGCAGGTTGGGGCTTTTGTCCACTGAGTAGTTAGTTTCACACAATATTATTAATACCTAAAAATATATAAAAACTTTTAGATAAAAGGTGAACATTTTTCAAGTAGGTATTGTCATATTTAATTCATTGGCAGGATGTCACTTTTTTGTCATTGTCGATATTTAACTTCTAATAATTTTAATTTTTATAATAATTTTTATAGTTAGATATTTGATTCAACTTAAAGGAGACCACCTGAAGAAGCAATCCTAAAAATGCAGAAATAGGTCAGATCTCATCTATTGTGGTTGAATTTGTCGTGTTCCCACTGCCAAAAAAGTGAAGTTAGATTTTTATAGAGTGAGTAAATTAGATTATTTTCTTTAGATAATTATTGAATAGAGCTTTGTCTGTGGAATTGTTCATTAGCATACCTAGATGTTTGGTATCAGAGAACATACATATGACTTCATTGATAGGAATTGTAGATTTGATTTATATTAGCTTAAAATACCTTTCTAAAACAGTAAAAAAACATATAAATTTATCTTCACCAAGCGTCGGATTGTTCTACTCTACCCCTTATCATCGCCAAGCGTCGTATTGTTCCACTCTACCCCCCATCGTCAAGCGTCGGATTGTTGTATTCCCTATCATCGCGAGGCGAAAACTGATTTTTGCGAATAGGACTCTGACAAACCGTAGAGGCTTGAAAATTGCAAAAACTCGTCAACCATCACTAACAAATACATTAAGCTTTGAAATTTCACAAAAACAACATCAAATTCGAATTTCTCACCCAAAACCCCCAGTACCAAAATTTCATACATTTTCGATAACAATTACAGTAATCATTAAATAAATTTTAAATAAAAACAAAATTTGACACCCTATATATCGAAGAGGAGCGACATTTTATTAAAGATTAAAGCATGTTTGGTGGAATCCTAATATTTTGACCCCTAGAATCTAACCTTGCTTTTTGGCGCATTCTTTACGGAACATATATATTTTTAAATTTTTCAAAATTAATAACCCTTAGCTATGCGCAAATGGCGCTTTTAGAAAGTCCGAAACGATAGTTACTTGTCTACATAGTAGATTGGAGAGAGGATAAGGATAGGATCAAGATCAGGAGGAGGAGCAAAGTCAATGAATTGAAATATGACGAAATATGATGAAATATGACGAAATATGATACCGAATGTAGGTCAATGAACTGAAATGTGACACCTGATGCTATCTAGACGAAATATGATACCGGAGCAAGGTCAATGAACTGAAATATAACACCGGATACTGTCTAGATGAAATATGATACCGAATGTAGGTCAATGAACTGAAGCATGATATCGGATGCTAGCATCAGCTGTTTTTATTTATAGACTAAGGTTAATAACTTGTAACAGACGATGACCTTGAATATGACACCGGATACTGTCCAGACATCACATGGTTTCTATTTTTAAACATGATCAACGACATCGGATACTATCTAGATGAAACTCGATACTTTATTTCCTATAAAAATTCCACTCTGGTAAAGATAATTATTTGATAAATTATTTTCTTTGACATCGTCATATTAGCTAAAACTGCAATGTAACTTGATACCTATGTGAAGGTCACAGGTTAAAGACTGTATTACATCCGGTATTGCATCATTTCTAAACACCTGCATTTGTTCTATGTCAGCAAAAACTTTATTTCATTTAAAAAATCCACACTACCAAAGATTATTATTTAATAAATTATTTCTGTCTGAAATTGCCAGGTCAGCGAAAACTGCAAACTTGATATCTCATATGTAATCAATGAGGAGCCAAGATATGTGAAGGTCAAAGGTTAATAAACGTATTCCATCATTTGTAAACACTTGCATTTGTTCAGCAAATACTTTATTTCATAACTAGCGTTAACTTTTCTTAATTTTGAATATAGGATATAATACCATGTTAGTTAGTTAGTTTTAAAAAAATAAAATTCCCCTCTACCTATTTAAAGTGGCGGAGGTTACTCCATAAAATAACGATAGAAAAAAATTTGAAACAGTCGAAAACAAGCTGTGTTGTGTGAAATAATATTGAGTTATAGTGTGAACCAAACAAAACGAGAATAATCTGGGCAGCTTATGTAAAAGAGATCGAAGTAAAAGATTTGGATAGCGGCATTCGAAATCTATGTCAGACCGTCTCAAATCTTAAATTTGATGCTGATCATGAAGCCATTTATGGTATGGGAATTTTTTTTGCAGCAGAATACTGTGAAGAATTAGTTGAGAAATATGGAAAGGCGTTAGTATTGTGTGAAGATTATTTAAACGATCAATGTACCATAGATAATGTTGTCAATGGTTTTATTAACTTGGAATGCGGGAATGCTTCATGACATTAAATATTTACTGCAGAGCCATTTAGCCAATAAAATTCCTGAACGCGAATGAGAACATGAATCTGATGACCAAGAGGAAAGCTATGTAGAAATGAGTCAGCAATGAATCTGTATTAATATAATCTTTATTAAACTTTATTATCATAAAGTCGTTTTATTATTATATATAAATTATATATCACTACCAAAAAACAATCAGTTTGTCTATAGAAGCAATAATGAACGCTTCACAATTAATAGTTCTGCAAACAATTTTGAAAAGATCAATTATACAGCGACCTTATAACTCCAAAGAGGTGTTTATTTGTTTCGATCAAAATAGGACACGAAATAAAAGTTGGCTGGAGCTTTACAGTAAACCCCCCACTTCTAATAACTTTAGTCATACCATAAATAGTGAGTGTGGAAGAGAATACGGAGCAAATACCTTTCTCATATGGTATATAGCAATTTGTTCTTCGTTGTTGCTCATTGCTACATATTTTCAAGTAATATGTCTGAAGAATTGTGGTGTGTGCAATGTATTAGTAGAGAATTGATAAAAAAACATCAAAACGGTAAGTCGTTGTATGACTTTACTGAAGAGGACCTCACACATTTTCCACTACACTATCTAATTGAAAGGGCTCATCCCATTGAACTTTTGCATTCATGGCCAAAGCTTCCGAAAGAGTATAGAGAAAATTTCAGCGTGTAAGTACAGCTACCATGTTTCATACACTACAACCGTCCAGAATGGCATACAGACGTCGATGAATCTCCACCATCACAATCTAAATGTCACATGTGTAAATGGAGTCTTCAACAATATTAATTATATATAAAATATGTAAAATAAATCAATAAAACTTTTGAAATATTATTTTCTGCTTTTTTATTTTAACAAAACTATAAATAGTTCAGAATTAAAAAAAACAATGTTAGGGTACGAGACTTGAATTCACGAATCTGTTAAAGCATAGATCTTAATTTCAACACCTTAGACCACTCGACCAACCTAACCGATGAAACAATTCAAACAAACATGACTTTTATTATAATTTTTTATTGCATCAAATTCACAAATTTAATCAATTTAAATCAAAATCCCATTCCACTTCATCATCTTGAGCATCTAATAACTTTTCAGCTTCTTGTATTAGAAGTTTTAAATTTGTATTGGCGTCATCCAGAAGGTAATGCCCCCAAGATCTAGTCGTTATCCTGTTAGGTTCAACATACCTCTTGTCATCATCTGAAGAAAGGGCAACTTTGTTCTTCAGTTCAGTATAAATGGTGTGTAATATAGATTTAAATATATACATTTTGTGGAATATTTTACCACCCACCCTTTTCGACGATTTCTACATAATCCGAAAAATTTATTTCTTTTTGATATACCCTTTGCCTTCTTCGTTACATCGTCGGCTTTAACACAATATGCTTTAGGGTTGTCCGTGAAAAGTTCCCAAATCAGGGAATCTGTATTGGTGTACAAAACTTTAACATCCTCTCCATATTTAGGTTTGACATAGCCATATAGAAATTCGTAAATGATAGTTTTTGAGATATCCAAAATTGAGAAGCCTACGTAAAGTGGTTTATCATATTCTTTTTTAACTTTCTCCAGCTGCACTGCTATCAGATTTTCATCAAATATGGAGCATGTTTTGAAATGTGGTAGTGCTATTAAAGCCCTCGCACCCAATCGCTTATTCTTGTTCTCCCAGCAAGAGCAAATCTTAATATTTTGTCTCTTATCAACATTTTCCATCGTTTTTCCAAAAATTGAATTTACCTTTAATTTGAAGAGGTCCTTTTCAAATTCTCCCTTACCAGAATTTCTAAGTTTAGTGTTTAAATCTATGTAAAGGGCTAACCACGCTGATTGAGAAAATTCTAAGATCCTATGTATTTTTCTCAATTTGAGTCCATATTTTAAACATTATTTCAGCGTTTTGTAGTGTATGACATAATTATGTTTATCATACATTGTTAGGAATTAATTTTGAAATTTTGGATTTTGGTGGAATCATTTGTTCTGGACAAAAAGGTAGATCGTTGTGTTTGTCATGGAGGTTTGATGGATATTCCAAGTCTACTTCTAAAGCATAGCCTTTAGCTGAAAGGTCGTCAATGGTGGAACAATCAAAGTTTTCAATTTCATTGCTTTCCAGCTATCTGAAATCACCAGTAGGTAGGTAGTTTTTCATTGCTGCTCCGTACAAGTTGGTAGCATCCAGATACATAATATATGATATTGGTTTTGTAGGGTCATAGCTTGCCTCAGATTTCTTCTTACTACATTGAGATACACCTCCACGAATTGATTTCCGCAAGAAATGTAAAGTATCTATATCAATAAGGAGCTCTAACCTAACCCCAGTATAAAACAGCATTGCATCCCAGCTCAATGAAGGTGCTGTCAAGTAATGAGCCGGATCCAATTTGTATTGCTCCAAATACACTTTTCTAAAATTCTCGAATACATCAGCTAGTAGCAGGACATTTGATTTTAGATAAAGATCTGCATATTCTCCTAAAGTTTTACAATTGAAAATTATACAATTTTTCTTTCGGAGGTAATGTAGTTTCTTCCAATTTTTCAAAGGAGGTCACATAACTGTAAGGAAAGACCCCTTTCCGCCGGATTAATTTGAACTTCTCTTCGTCTAGAAAATATCTTCGGGTCTCAGCACACTGATGGGATTCCACAGTTTGGCTTAATTTGTCTAGAGACTTGGACAGAAATCGAAAAGAATCCAGAAATTTCAATCTCAAGTATGTATCTGGCTTCTTTGGATCTCCAGATTTCTCCGCAAGGATAGACTTGGAAAATGAGATGTACTTTTCTAAGTTTAATGAAAAACTAGAAATCATAGTTGAGGTTGTGGAAGAAAACTGGTATGAATTTTGGAACTTTGTAGTTCAAGTTACAAACAGAATGCGTTGCAAAATTGAACCTTCGGTTAAATGGGAATGATCCCGTGCTTTTACATCCCAGGGCATAAATGGTTTATTGCAAATATGACAGTATGTTTCTGTATCATAAGCTATTTTCTCTTCATCAGTAAGAGGAAGCATTTCTTTGACATGTCTTAAGTGATTGTTATATAACTCCATAGCTACTTTATCCAATTTTTCAATAAATACTTCTGCAGCATTGGACCCTCGATACGTTTCAAACCTTGAGTACTGGTCACCAAAATTACACTTCACATAGAAAGCAAAAGAGTATGGCACATGTTCACGTGTTTGAACTGTGAATGGTTTGTCATCGCAAGGCTCATTATGATCGATGGGTTTTAATAAACTCTCAAAATCGGCATAGATAACGAATGGTATTGGTAGTCGTCTCTCAAAATTTTCGAATTTTAAGATATTTTCAGGAATGGATTCACCATACTTATTTACTTTTAAATCAGTTGTTGGTATCTTTGTGCAAACATGATTACAACCATTTTCTTCATATGCTTTCAGTTCACCATTTCGTCTTGATTTCTGTTTTGATACCAGTTTTGACAAGTTGGTTATTAGACAGTAGTGATTTTTTCCTGCAGTTGTATCAGATAGAAGTAATAAATTAATATGTGTAGCTTGTCGGTTTGATGTAAAATGCAAAGGTCCAACTATCTCAGTATTAATTTTACCGTCTCTAAATTCGGATTCAATTCCAAATACATTGTTGGAAATATTATTAAGCTTTTCAAATTTAGGAATGTCCTTCAACTTCATAGGAAACTCCATACCATTAAAATTTAATAAAGTGTCGTAATGTGGGTACGAAATTGTTTTTGTTGTATCACCTTGTGGAGAAAATATGGCCGCATTAATGGACCATGCAAAACAAGCATTATCATTGTTTTTAATGTTCAACACACCTCCTTTTCTTCCGAAGTATGCAGGTAGTTTAATATATGAAGATGCCGAAAGCGGTGTATATTTGTTTATGTTCACATCAAGAAACGTTATTTCCTTTAATGCCCACCCGGAAAGCCTCTCCTGAAACTGGGATGCTTGAGATGTCATTTCTTCTATAAACTCTTCAATCATTGTTTGTAGTTCTGTTGCTTCTGTCACAATTTTATTTTTGGTATTAAATGATTTTATTTCAGACATCTCCTTTTCAGCAATAATGTAAAGTCCAAACACCTCAAAGTTTATCTTGAGAGCCTTATGTTTTTGTAAATGTTCATTAATAATGTCAAGCACTTTCTGTTTAATTTCTTCAAAAAAAATCTTATAATCAATATGGATTTTAGGGCTTGTGAACCGAAAACTTGCTATTCTGCTGGCGAAAGCACTATGCACTTTACAGACACCATCTCTCATAGTAGTAAGTGGTCGATCAATTCGTTATTTATCAATGGACACTTTTTGTTTTTTGAATGGACCGGGAACTACAGGCATATCAACAATTTTTCTCTTCAGACATGACTTAATATGTCGGTCTAAATTGCCTTTGGTAGAAAAATTGTTTCTTGCCTGATGAAAGCACATTTTTTTGTTGTAGAACTCGGCACAATTTAATATGACGCACTAAACTGCTTTTGTTAGAAAAGCTCTTTTTGCAGTATTCACACTGTTTTTTGCTCGACGAAGGCACAGTTTTATGTTGAAGAACTGGGCATGACTTACTAATATGCCTTAGTTAACTTACTAACTTAGTTATTGACAAAGTTCTTTTCACATTATTCGCACTTCATTGTTAAAGTTACAAATAATATTTAACTACACATCAAGTCAATTTTATACTTTATCCCCCACCTTTTCTGATGTTAACATCTATTAAAAACACCTGGCGTCTAGACCGGTGTAAAAGCATTGACTGTCTAAAAATAAAAGCCTATATAAAAGACATGTTTGAAGTCATAAATCATTGGTGCACATTATACCTACTACTATTGTATATAGTCCATATATTCTTTTACACTGTAGAAACACTTCTGTAAAAGTTTAGATTTTGCAAATTTAACAAAACGATTATAATTCATATTTCTACTTTCCGCATAGTAGCTAACAAATTTATTATATATATTAACATCTATTTTGTTTACCTCGGTAGTGCGCATACGGGAGTAAGATTGTAATAAATTTCCTGCTGTCCTTGTGTTATAATCATGAAAATCACTGTGTAACCTAAACTTCTGTAAATTCTTACGTATATATTTAAGGGTTTCTAGGACATATATACATGGCAGAGGCAGAATCTCTAATTCTAGAAATATTGGCCTACAGGTAGCATCACTAGGTGCTCCATCAAGTATACGCACAGTCGCTTTTTGGTAAACAAACACTTTGCTAGCTTTTACAGAATTTCCCCAGAGAAGTACTCCATAGCTTAACACAGAATGTACGTTAGCATAATATACCGTTTTTAGGACATTTTTATTTAAGCAGTACTTGAGACGATTCAATCCGAAAACCTGGGATGCCAGCCTCGAGCAGAGATGGTCAATATGCGGCGTCCAGTTTAAGAATGTATCTAAAAATATACCTAATAACTTAACTGGTTCAGATTTAGTAACCCATCTATCTGAGCTAACTTGCAAATATTGAGTTTTTGTTTCATTGAGCTTTAATTTATTTGCAGTGAACCAAGACTTTACACTACTCAGGCTGTTTAAGTTTGAATCTATTTTACTTCTATTCAAAGTGTGGTGTCATCTGCAAACAGTATGCATTTACTATCTCTGTCCAAAGCTGACGGCAAATCATTTATATAATATAAAAATAAAATGGGGCCAAGTACCGAGCCCTGTGGAACTCCGTTTCTAACCGACAACATGTCTGACTCTTTATTATTACAATGTACATATTGCTTCCTATCCGTTAAGTATGAAGAAAGTAATTGTAATGTTTTATCTCTGATTCCATAAAATTCTAGTTTTAGCAACAACAGCTCCGTACTAACGCAGTCAAATGCTTTCGTCAGATCGCACATAGTAACCCAAGTACTTTGACCATTGTCAAGACCATTAACTACATCCTCAATAAGAGCTATCAGTGCCTTCACTGTAGAGCTATTCTTCCTAAACCCAAATTGGGCTGAGTTAAACAAACATTTATTTTCAGTGAATGAGACAAGTTTATCTTTCAAAATGATTTCAAATACCTTTCCAATGATCGGTACAATAGCTATCGGACGATAGTTATCAACATTATTCATTTCACCTTTCTTAAATATTGGAGTTATTTTTGTTATTTTCAAAGAATCAGGCCAATTACCTTCTTCAATGCAATGATTTACCAAGATTGTGAGTGGCTCAACGATGGAATTAACGGATGCTTTTAGCATCTTTGAGTTAAGTCCATAAAAATCGAGGGAACAAGAATTCTTAAGATTACATATTGCTGCCCTTATATCAGAGGGCAGTATTGGAGACATAAAAAACGAAAATGAAGGTTTGTGATAATTATTCAAATACACTGTAGGATCTATGTCATTATCGCCAACACTGTTCATTATT